>CM065593.1:206659753-207152253 GCA_033119425.1 Bufotes viridis | reverse complement strand
TCCCAAGAATATTGCTGAACTGAAACAGTTCTGTAAAGAGGAATGGTCAAGAAGTACTCCTGACCGTTGTGCACGTCTGATCTACAACTACAGAAAACCTTTGGTTGAAGTTATTGCTGCCAAAGGAGGTTCAACCAGTTATTAAATCCAAGGGTTCACATACTTTTTCCACCTGCACTGTGAATGTTTACATGGTGTGTTCAATAAAAACATGGTAACATTTAATTATTTGTGAGTTATTAGTTTAAGCAGACTGTGATTGTCTATTGTTGTGACTTAGATGAAGATCAGATCACATTTTATGACCAATTTGTGCAGAAATCCATATCATTCCAAAGGGTTCACATACTTTTTCTTGCAACTGTATCTGTTCTGTGGGATGCGCAAATAGATAGAACACGTCCTATTCTTGTCCGCATTACGGACAAAGATAGAATATTTCTATTAAGGGCCGGACATTTAGTTCCGCAAAATGCGGAATGCACACGGCCGGGATCCGTGTTTTGAAGATCTGCTATTTGGTAACTGCAAAATGGTCTATGGTCTTGTGCATGAGCCCTTAGTCATTTAATTTGAATAATATTTTATATGTGAGATTTTAAATATAAAAGTCAAGGTAATTTTTTCTCTACAGAAAGTTTATGCCACCCAGTACAAACCAATAGGTTAAGTCTGATATTAATGACAAGTGCTGGACTCACGTCTGGATGTGGAATAGCATACTGCCCCTGAATTGCAAATGCCTAGAAAAGGACAAGTAAATAAAAGGTTACATTTGAAGACTTTTGTCACAACTGTAGGTGTAAAGCTACAAACTGATTTAGTAAAAGGATATTGTAAAAATGATAAAATGTGTCAGTGTGGTGATGCAAAGAAAAAACCTGTCATTAATCAGAATTTTACATTTGAATATGAGTATGTTTACTTTGCTTACTACAACAAGGCCCAGTCGTGCACGACTGTGACGGCACCGTGCTGAGGTCAAGTCCTGTGTAGCCACATGAGCAGCAGTGGGATCTTATTAGTAGCCCAGCTACTTAGAACCACATTGTTTGCACTTGCGATACTGCACGGTCATTAACAATACATAACAACTAAACAGTAATACTATATTATATGACCATGCCATGTGTTTGTCCCCTTAGACAACTTCTAAATTGTATGGAGTCATAAAATGACACCCATAGCCCACTGTGGGGCTTAACTGTACCTCTATGTCTCCAATTTCATATAGAGGCGTACAGAGACCTATGTGAATCCAACAGAAAGAATTTGCGGTAGCTCCATTGGATGCCATATTATGTATTCTCTTTTAGGACCACTGATTCCAAACCAATGCACAAAAAGGTAGCCTAATAAAACTTAACATTTATTATATTCCTTATACCATAGGGAAAGGCCCAAATAGTTATCACAGTGCAATACACAAATAGACAAAAATTAAATGTGCATTGTGTACCTATATCAGCACACTATAAGGTACTAAAAAAGGATAGAGAGAAATAGGATAGGCATAAGGAAACCACAGAGGCTGGGTCTCTTACCACTACGTATCCCTATGTCTACCTATCACTATCCTTATTCTAGGTATCCCTTAAATGTCCCTATCAATGGCCCACCATGACTGCCCAGCTTTGCCAAAAGTAAGGAAAGGGGAAAAAGGGGTATACCTATAAATAGCTTAAATAACAATGTCCCATCCCTACGCGTTTCTTTGGCATAGGCCAAATCCAGGGGCGTAGCTAAAGGGTCATGGGCCCTGGTGCAAGAGTTCAGCTTGGGCCCCCCTTCCCTCAGTGCTTTGTGTGTCTTCTTATGCGGCACAAGTGTCTTTGGGCCCCTTAAGGCTCCTGGGCCCGGTAGCGACTGCTACCTCTGCACCCCCTATAGCTACGCCCCAGGCCAAATCATCAGGGGACTGATCGCTGATTCATGAGGAATCATTTGTCATATTGACCAACATCAGAAACTGTTTGTTTAGTGTATATATGCGGCGTTGACCAGACGCCCATATCCAGTACTTATCTGTCCAGATGTCAGGTAACAAAAGTTAAACAGGGTCCTGCGTATGGCAGTGGTAGATCCTGCGTGTGGCAGCACTGGCGGGCAAACTACAGATGCACTTTTTATGGCTATACTGGAGTGTCAGGGATCTGCCCAGAGAAACACATGGTTGGTTACATGATTCATCATGTGACCAAACACAGAGAATCACATGGTTGGTCTCATGATTCGTCATGTGACCTGACTAATCATGTGATCAAACAGGTCCTGGAAGGGAGCATGCTTTACCACGGTGATACGATCTCCTCCAGTGAGATACAACAAGGGCGGGCAATAGGCGGAGACACATGAGGGCCAGATCGGCCATACCCGTTCACTCATGCAGACTCCGTATTCAGATGAATGAAAAACACCCAGATTAACGGGTAGATTACCTGTATATTCTGAGCATGAGGACTGTGCAGGCACAGTCTCAATTATAGACTTATAAACCTGTTAGTGGCAAAATCCTGCAATATACAAAATACATGGTGCAGTCAATTGCAAGATAGTGTACAATGCTGATGAACAAAGAAAATTATATATATATCAATTTTTTTGGGAGATAGGGCAAAAATAGACCATAAATCTTAAAGTAGCAGAGATAAACACAAAATTCCACACAAAAGTGGAAGATGATGGGCAGTCATCGTCAGCCATCGATAGGGATATTTAACGGATACCTAGAATAAGGATATTGATAGGTAGACATAGGGATACATAGTGCTAAGAGACCCAGTCTCTGGTTTCCTTATGCCTATCCTATTTCTCTCTATCCTTTTTATTACCTTATAGTGTGCTGATATAGGTACACAATATATATTGATTTTTTTTTTTTGTGCATTGCACTGTGACAACTATTTGGTCCTTTTCCCTATTTTATATAGAATATAATAAATGTTAAGTTTTATTAGGCTACATTTTTTGTGCATTAGTCTGGTTCTCCTATATGTATCCGTTTAAACCAATAATTGACCATTTACTACTCTGGTTGTGTTATTTATAGTAACCACTGATTCCAAGAATAAATAAGCCTGTAATACATTGCTTATGTGTCTACATCTACACATAATAATATGGAGCTGCAGGGGACATTGCTCAGCCTTGTCCACATAGCTGGGCTTGCATCTGAGACTTTACTCTTGTGGTTATGGTAGTTATCCTACCTGTGATGTGAGCACCATGTTTTGTTTAGTACTATTGCAATGTCTAAATATGCAGAAAAATACTTATGTAGAACTATCTCTATACAAAGTCACATAACAAAAGATAATTCATAAAATTATTTCTGACAGCTAGACACCTATGTGTGCTCTGACAGATTTAAAGGGAAAGTTTCATTGTCATTTTTTTCTGCCAGTTAAAACCGTATAGCAAAACATAATATTTCTTTTAATCTGTTTTTATTTTCTGAATGCCCATTTTTTTATTCTATTTACTGAACGTGATCATGGGACTGCCATCTTCTCTAAACTGTCCTTAACAACTTTTAGAGATGTTCTTTACAGCTGGCATCATGGACCAAAGACACAATGAACAGGGAAGGACCTTACTGACACATTCTATGTGACCTGTGCCGAGGTAATGAGGGTATAAATAACCTTTGACCCTGACCTACTAGGAATGGTGGGTTATGTGTTTCTGTAGTAATTATTAAGTATAGCTGCTAACTTCCTTACATTTGCTTTATTAAATTCTTGTGCTGGTGTTGAACAATAAGTAACAAATTCATATTCTATAGCAGCTTGTAAGGTCACCATCACCAATATATAACATACACTCCTCAACACTGAAATTCCAGTGCAAAGAAGGAAAGGTCATGAAATTATCGGAATCATACACTATATTAATGATATACAAAGGAAAAAATAGAAACAAAATATTTTAAAATCTCGATTTATGGAGTATGAGCACCGCATGCAGAAATACAAGCACTTACATGCCTTGACATGCTAACGATGAGGTTATTATTGGTTGTCACAGGAATGGGCACCCAAATTATCCAGATCTGTGGCTGGCAGTTCCCTTAGCAATTGCCGACCAATGACGTCCCAGATGTGCTCAATTGTAGACAAATCTGGAGGAGCTGCAGGCCATGGTAGCACGTTAAGGCCATGCAGGCTGCTCATAGTAGAATGAGCAACAAGTGGCCTGACAATGTCATATGTCAGATTTTCTAAATTAGACTAGGTGCTGAAGGTGAAAACTAGCTGGGTCCTGCATGGGGTTAATGGTAACTATCTTGTATTGAAAAATAAAAAAATAAAATAAAAAAAAATGTTATGATATTCTCTATATGATAAAATTGACATTTCAAGCTTATATGGTTTAGTATGTAGGGATGAGCGAACCTGTGGAAGTTCGGGTTCGCCAGGACCCGAACTTGACCCTGAACCCCGTTGAAGTCAATGGGGACCCAAACTTCACTTTATTACTTTCCGTTATAACACGGATATAATAGCATTCTTAAGACAGAATGCAAAATATGGCCATTTAGGGATTTAAAAAAAACACATCATCTATGTGCTGCAACAGTCTCTCCTATCTTGATTCAGCAGGACTTGCGATGTGCTCGATGATGTCACCGCTCTCTCCCACTTAGTGTGCGCAGTGTCATCGTGCACATCGCAGGTCCTGCTGAATAAAGATAGAAGAGACTGCTGCAGCGCAATAAAGTTTTCTTTTAACCCCTAAATGGCCATATTCTTTTGCCTTCTGTCTAAAGAATGCTATTATTTTCCAATATAACCATGTTATAACAGAAAATAATAAAATCAACCGAACACCGAATCTGAACCTGGACTTCTGTGAAAAAGTCTGGGTACCCGAACTTTGCATTTCGGGTTCGCCCATCAGTATGGTTACAGCAATTCCAAATGTATGTATTATTATGGTTTACTATTTAAAAAATAAAAACCTATATAAAAACATTTTATTTGCATCACCATATTCCGACCCTTACCATTTAATGCTTATATCTACAGAGCTGTGTGAGCACTTGTATTTAGTGGGGTGATTGGTTGTCTTTAGTGGTACCATTTTTAGGTATATATGTCTTTTAAATGCCTGTCGGTAGGGAAAGAAAATGACAGAGAGTCCTTACTAGAGCCCAGGTGGCTTCCCATACCTACTTGCAGTATAAGCAATAAATGGAAGAACCACTACTGCACGATGGTCCCTACTTTAATATGAGTGCAGAGATGGACAAGCACCAACAGACAAACAAACACAATAGTGAGGTACTATGTAAATGGGTCAGAACCAGATAGACTGTAAGATACCAAAAACAAGAGACAAAGGAAGGTCAAAGAGGCAAGCTAAGGTCAGAAACATGAGATAAAAATGTAGCTGAGCTAACACTGACTCTGAAAAAACACGTTACAGTGTTATCTTGGTTATCTCATGACAAAAGCCACTGAAATGCATTAAAAATGTAGTTAACTTTTTCTTGCCATTCTTTACTTAAAGAGGTTCTCCAGGCGTTCTATACTGATGACCTATCCTCAGGATAGTTGAAATAGTAGATGCAGAGCAGCACCCACAGACCCTCAAACAAGGCTTGACAAAGGCTATGTATTAGCCGAAACGTTGCCGTCTGTTTTTATGGCATTCTTTTTGTGAAGTCCGTCCAATACAGAAGTCACTGGAGATGCTGCCATCATCTGTCTGTTTGTACTATCCTCAGGATAGGTAATCAATATCAGATCGGCGGGGTCCGACATCCAGCACCCTCGCTGATCATCTGGTTGAGAAACGCCGCATGCAGTGCGCATGTGCCGTCTCCCTTCTCTCTTCCTGCTGCTGTATGTCTATGGGACTGCAGCAGCAGAGAGGAAGAGAGAAGGGAGGGCGGCACATGCGCACTGCAGGCGCTGTCTCCCTGTACAGCTGATCGGCGGGGGTTCCAGGTGTCGGACCCCTGCTGATCTGATATTGATGATCTATCCTGAGGATAGGTCATTAATATGAAAAATCCCGGACAAAAGCTATTGCAGACACAAGCTACTAGTCTAGTGTGATACACTATAAGGAGTGTATATTTAGAGAATAGGGAGTTAAAATTGGATATATTGAAAGGGGTTGTCTCACTTCAGTTAGTGGCATTTATCATGTAGAGAAAGTTAATACAAGCCACTTACTAATGCATTGTGATTCTCCATATTGCTTTCTTTGCTGGCTGGATTCATTTTTCTATCACATTATACACTGCTTGTTTCCATGGTTACAGACCACCCTGCAATCCATCAGTGGTGGTCGTGCTTGCACACTATAGGAAAAATATGTCAGCCTTTTTAGCACATAGGCTAAATTGTGCAAACACGACCACCACTGATGGCTTGCAGGGTGGTCTATAACAATGGAAACGAGCAGTGTATATTGTAATAGAACAATGAATCCATCCAGCAAAAGAAGCAATATGGACAATAACAATACATTAGTAAGTGGCTTGTATTAACTTTCTCTACATGATAAATGCCACTTACTGAAGTGAGACAACCCCTTTAAGGGTGAGGGGTTGATGAGGGAAAACATAGAGAGAGAGTGAGGGACTCGTCACCATTTCAGCTGTTTCATGCAGCTTGCTGGCAACTAGTTCTGCATTACAAAATCCTACAAAAAATTTCTCTATGACCAGCTAGCCAGCTTTTTTGTAAAAAAAAAAAAAAAAAAAGAGGTTTCTACAGTTCGTAGACTTATTGCCAACACTCCAGTGACATACATTCTGCTTCAAACACTGAGCAACTGTGTATTTTTCTTCCAAAAATCAGTTTAACTTCTTCGCTACCAGCGCTGGAGTGATGAGCAAACATGGCGTCCGCTCACACGCCATGGCCGGGAGTGTCTCTGCTCTTTCAAACAGCAGAGACCCATGGCGAATGACCATGACACTAAATTGTATCCCATATTAAATGGTGGCATTAGAAAGAACAATTTGTCTCGCAAAAAATAAGCCCTCATATGAATACGATAATGGAAAAATATAAAAGTTATGGCTCAAGGAAGAGAGGAAAGCAAAATTAAAACGCAAAAACGAAAAAACCTCTGGTATCCTAAGGGTTAAATTTACCATTTGTAATTGGGTATTTCAGTTCATCATACCCATGTTTCTGAACACATTATATATTACTGAAAAATAATAAACAGTGATTACAGCAAAAGCATTTTACTGCAATAGCATTATTTTTATATGTTTTATTGATTGCATTGTGTATTGCTACAAGATAATGGATAGTTACAGCTAATCCCTTATTCACACAGTCAGTGTTCAATGACTAATTTCCAACAGTGATTTTGAGCCAAACATTTCTGTGTAAGCTACACTGGTTTCGGCTCACAATCACTGATGCAAATCACTGACCAAAACACTCATGTGTAAATAAGGCTTAAATCAGCACTGCAAAAATACCACTGTTAAACCCATGTGATTTAACACATTTTATTTTACAGCAAAAAACATGTATTACTACAAGATACTGTTTAGTTCAAACACATTTTACTGCAAAAACTGCATTGTTATATACCCACGTTCCTGAATGCATCATATTATTTCACTTTAAACACATTTTACAGCAAATACTGCCTTCTTAAACCTGTGTTAAAAGGGGTATTCTTAGACTTTTCTACTGATGACCTATCTTTGGGCTAGGTCAGTGATGGGCAACGTGCGGCTCTCCAGCTGTTGCAGAACTACAACTCCCAGCATGCAAAGCCTGTCTATAGCTATCAGCCTACTGCAGGGCCTGGTGGGAGTTGTAGTTTAGGAACAGCTGGAGAGCCGCACGTTGCCCATCACTGGGCTAGGTCATCAGTATCTAATTGATGGGGGTCCAACACTCAGGACCACCACCGATCAGCTGTTTGAGAAGGCACTTGCGCTAACAGTAGTACCATGGCCTTCTCTCAGCTTAGTCTAGACCAGTGATGGGCAAACTGTGGCTCTCCAGCTGTTGCAAAACTACAACTCCCAGTATGCAACGACTGCTTACAGCTATCAGCCTACAGCAGGGCATGATGGGAATTGTAGTTTTGCAACAGCTGGAGAGCCGCAGTTTGCCCATTCCTGGTCTAGACCATGTGACATCACGTTCATCAGTCACATGGCCAAGGCAATGCTCAGCCCCATTAACCTGAATGAGGCTTAGCTGCGATACCGAGCAACGGTGCTATACAATCTACGGCCCTGTGCTTGGTGAGCTCAGAGAAGACAGCAGGGCTGATGTGGAAGCACACGCCTTCTCAAACAGCTGATTGGCAGGGCTCCTAGGTCAGACAAAACAGCCAAACAAAACCCAATATTTATTGCCCTGATTCTGTAGTTTGCAGAAACACCCCACATGTGGTCGTAAACTACTGTATGTCCACACGGCAGGGCGTGGAGGGAAATGAGCGCTGTGCGGTTTTGGAAGGCAGATTTTGCTAGACTGGTTTATCTACAACATGTCCCATTTGAAGTCCCCCTGGGGTAGAAACTCCATAAAAGTGACCCCGTTTTGGAAACTACAGGATAAGGAGGCAGTTTTGTTGGGACTATTTTTAGGGTACATATGATTTTTGGTTGCTCTATATTACATTTTTATGAGGCAAGGTTACCAAAAATAGAAATTCTGAAATTTCATCTCCATTTGCAATAAACTCAATTAGATGGGGTCACTTTTATGGAGTTTCTACTCTAGGGGTGCATCAGGGGTTCTTCAAATGGGACATGGTGTAAAAGAAAAAGGCCATCAAAATCTGCCTTCCAGGAACCATATGACGTTCCTTTCCTTCTGCGCCCTGCCGTGTGCCCGTACAGCAGTTTACCACCACATATAGGGAATTTCTGTAAACTGCAGAATCAGTGCAATAAATTTTAAGTTTTATTTGGCTGTTAACCCTTGCTTTGTTACTGAAAATAAAATGATTAAAATGGAAAATTTGCCAAAAATAGCTGTTTTTATTTAACTTTTTTGACCGTGTTAATCTGAGGGGTTAGGTCATGGGGTATTTTTATAGAGCAGATTATTACGGATGCGGCGATACATAATTTGTCTACTATATTATCCTATTTGAAACAAAATAAAACATTAGAATCTACACAGTCTAAGAGTCAGTTTTTTTAAAGTTTTCATCCGATTGTCTTAGTTAGGGGCTCATTTTTGCAGGATGAGAGGACGGTTTTATTGGCACTATTTTGGGGGCATATGACTTTTGATCGTTTGCTATTAAACTTTTTGTTATGTAAGGTGACAAAAAAATTTTTTCCACCGCTTTTATTTTTTTAACGTGTTAATCTAAGGGGTTAGATCATGGGGTATTTTTATAGAGCAGATTATTACGGACATGGAAATACCTAATTTGTCTACTTTTTTAATTATTTTAGATTTACAAACTATCATTTCTGAAAAAAATTGTTTTGGGTGTCTCTAGTCTGAGAACCATAGTTTTTATCCTATTGTCAGTGGCTAAATGGAAAAGGGGATAATAAATTTTGTACTGCAACCAATAATGCAGAGGCCCGGATGATCGGGGCACGTGTCACACTGACTGGTGGTGTCCTTCCGTATCCCCCTCCTGTGATACACTCTGCACCTTTTTTGGGTCCGTCCCTTCTTTCCAGTATGGGGGACCACACCTGGAAAGTGTTGGCCAGGGACGATCCGGGCACCTCCGATTCCCGAGGTACTCCGGCCTGCTCTTTCCCGGTCAGAAAAGATCAGGTCCTTGAGGACTGCCTTATAGAACTGAAGGAATTTCCCTGTGCTGCCAGCACACTGGAACAGTACAAAAGAGTTGTACATGGCAACCTGTACCAAGTAGACCGAAACTTTTTTGTACCATGCCCGGGTTTTGCGCATGGCCTTATATGGCTTGAGGACTTGATCAGAGAGATCAACTCCTCCCATATACCGATTGTAGTCGATGATACAATCGGGCTTGTGGACTGTTGCCGTGGTACCTCGCACAGGGACAGGGGTTTTGCCATTACCGTGACATGTGGTCAGTACTAGGACATCCCTCTTCTCATTATATATGACCAGAAACAGGTTTCCACTGGTAAGGGCACGGGTCTCACCCCTGGGGATAAGTACCTGGAGGGGGTAGGTAGGGAGACCGCATTGATTTCTCCACACGGTCCCACAAGCGGACGTGGATCTGGCGGCGAGGGGCTGGAACAAGGGGATACTAGTATAAAAGTTATCCACGTACAGGTGGTAACCCGTATCTAGCAGTGGGTGCATAAGGTCCCACACAAGTTTCCCGCTAACACCCAAAGTGGGGGACATTCTGGGGGTTCAATACGGGAATCTCGCCCCTCGTACACACAAAACTTGTAAGTGTACCCTGAGGTACTCTCACAAAGTTTGTACAGCTTCACACCATACCTCGCCCGCTTTGAGGGAATATACTGGCAGAAAATGAGTCTCCCCTTGAAAGCAATGAGAGACTCATCAACCGCGACCTCCCTTTCAGGTACATAGCCCTCCAAAAATTTGGCCCCGAAGTGATCGATGACCGGCCTGATTTTCTACAGGTGGTCATAGGCAGGATCACCTCGGAGTGGGGACATGCTACATTATCTGCATAATGAAGGCATTTCCGCATGGCATCAAACAGTAAGCGTGTCATGGCCGTACTGTAAAGTGATCTGGTAGAGGACGTCCCCACTCCAGTAATGCCTGATACTGTTTTTTTTTCTCATCTCAGCTGCACTGACCAGTGTCCAGCCACCGGCCCAAGCCAAAAATGAGCCCAGGTGTTGAGCAATGAACTGTTGGGTGTACAGATTTGTTTGCTCCACCACCAGATTCACAAAGTGGTCACTGAAAAAAATGCCAAAATAGTCACATTAAGTAAAGCCCACTGTGGGAATCTGGATTCCTGGTTGACCAACAAAATCAGGAAACCTGGGCTGAAAATCATCTGGGGTAACACGATGCAAGTTCACCGGTAGGGGGCTCAGGTGAACTTATCTGGTGGGCCGGAAAACTAGTATGAGCACCAGAGCTGCTCGTACTAGGGTGGGCCACAGGGCCCCTAGCATGGCGATCACCTTGCTCCACCTGGTGAGAACGTCCGGTGGGTCATAGGGAAATGTGTGTGTGCGTGGAAACCTTTATTTAGTGTGCATGTGTCTGGGGGCATAGGTGTTCCCGGACTTTTCCCTAAACCTAACTGGAGAAAAAAAAAAAAAAGACAAAAAAAATGTGAAAAAGAAAAAATATTCAAACTCGCTGATCAGCCATCCGAAGCTGATCAGCGGTGGGGTGGGGAAAGCGCCAACAGCCGGGGCGCCCCCAAAAAAGGGGGTAGGTGGAAAGGGGGCAAGCTGAAGCCCTCCTGGGGGGTCTAGGGTCACACAGCTGTGCTGTGGACCCCAGACACCCAAAGAGGGTGATGCAACACCTAAAAAAAAAAAAAAATGAACCCTAAACTCTGCCTGCCTGACCTAAACCTTTCCTTAACCTACCTGATAGTGCCAGATGGCACTTTGGAGGGTCACAGGAGGGTGCTGGGGGAAGTCTGGGCTGCTGGGTGGCGTTAACTCCCGCCCTGCCGTGCAGCCAATAGAAAACGATCCTGTGAGGTGATTTCACCATCACTTTACAGGATCTAAGGATGGTGACTGGTGGAGTATTATCACACCACCGATCACCATCCTATTCCGGGTTATGGGGTCACAGGGAATGATTTCGGCAGGCACTCTGTTCCGATCACCCCGCACCGCATGGCGGTGATCGGAACTACACAGGGGGTACGCCCTGTGTCCTTAAGTACCGGGAAATCAGGGTGTACCTTTACGCCCTGTGTCCCTAAGAGGTTAAACAAACAAAACTCTACTCGGCTATGCCAGTACCTCATACAACAAGACAGTCCCTGACTATACGTGGGACCAGCTGCCCGGCCCACAGATACAAATGGTAAGTATTGGGTGGCACATGCAATACCTTCTGTAGTTCAGCAGTTAGCTTCTCCAGGTATGGCCACACTGCTCAGATCTACATTGAGCTTTAAATTAGGCCCTAACAAACCATGTGACTCAGCTGTGGGCTATGGAAGCCCAGGACTGAAGCCCGGGTGGAGTGAACGTTCCACTGCCAACCTCACTCACTCCAGTATAAGCATGTCCCAATACATATTTTACAATCTGTCTATGTTAGCTATGGCTAACATAGACAAAACAGGCTATCAACCCTGCTTATCCTGTGTCTGGGTTAACCCTTCTGTTCCCAGAGACACACCCAAGGCTTACCACACACAGTTTAACTATTCCAAAGGCAGATATCTGTTCTCCCAAACTATGCCCTTCTCACATACCCTCCCCCTTAGTTCAGACTCATTGGGGCGTACTCCTGACATCCAACAATGGGTCCGGGATAAGGCATCTGCATTGCCTTGCAGTCTCCCGACTTGGTGCTCAACTGAGAATTTTTTTTTTGCAGGGACAAGAACCACCTTGTGACTCTGGCATTCCTCTCCTTGGATCTACTCATCCAAGTGAGGGGTGAGTGGTCAGTTATAAGATAGAAGTGTTGCCCCAGCAAGTAGTATCTTAGCGCCTCTAAGACTCACTTTATCGCCAGACATTCCGTTTCTATGATACTATAATTTTTCTCGGCTGGAGTGATTTTTCCTGCTCAGGTAGGTAATGGGGTGCTCCTCTCCGTTCCCTGGATAGCGTCGACCTTGTTGACCTGGGGTTTAATTATGCCTCGCCCGATCACATACCCCAAGTAGCACGTCTCCTCCATACCGACAGCACACTTCTTAGGGTTTGCGGTCCGGCCGGCTGCCTTTAGAGAGTTCACTATGGCCCGTACTTTGGCCAAGTGACTTGCCTAGTCATAGCTGAAGATGATGATACCAATCATCCAGATATGCTTAGGCGTATCTCCTGTGAGGCTTCAGCACTATGTCCATTACACATTGAAACATTGCGGGGGCCCCGTGAAGTCTTAATGGTAACACAACATAGTGGAAAAGACCCTTTGGAGTAGTGATGAGAGGCAGGGGCCATATTCGTATGCGCAATATTTTGCAAAATTTTTTTTGTAGAACATTCATTATATTTGCTATAGTGCTATATATTAGTTTTTTAGAATATTCTTTTTTTTTTTCCTATCTGTACAGTTGTTTCACTTACATTACTTATCACTGACTACGGGTTACTGCTGCGGTCGCAGTCCTAGTGAAGTGAATAATATTTGCATACTCCTCCCCGACAAGCATCCGTCACCATGGGAACGCCTGGTGGTTAGAATATACCATCGGATCTGAGTTTTCACGATCTCAGTGAGATTGTAAAAACTCAGATCCAATTGTATATTCTAACTCCCAGGCGTTCCCATGGTGACAGGGACACTTGTTAGGGAGGAGTATGCAAATAGTATTTACTTCACTAGGACTGCGACCGCAGCAGTAACCCGTAGTCAGTGATAAGTAATGTATATACAGAGTGACTGAAGGGTTAACACTGTAAGCTATGCGTCTGAGGCCTTGAGCTGTGGATGTTCTGGCTACATCCCGTTATTTTCATCTTGTTCCTCACTTCTAAGAAATGTGGCAAAGGTCAATTTCTTTGTAACAGTAACTTTTCATATAATGTAGTATGTGCGTCTTCATCTTATTGGTTGTCGATTTCCCCCATCCCCCTTGCTATATATATATATATATATATATATATATATGTTACCCCACCCTCAATAAAGTTAGAGTATTTCTCAATGATACCTGTGTGTGTGTGTGTCTCTGTCATTTGTTTGCTACTGAGAAATATCTC
Organism: Bufotes viridis; assembly: GCA_033119425.1. Taxonomy (NCBI): domain Eukaryota; kingdom Metazoa; phylum Chordata; class Amphibia; order Anura; family Bufonidae; genus Bufotes; species Bufotes viridis. Next base: position 207,138,452 of record CM065593.1, on the reverse strand, counting down.
TCTTGGTACCAGTAAGACTTAACCCAAGCTGACCACTGGAGTCCGGTACCAGGGGTACCTAGCCAAGGGTCCAATTTCCTTACAGTGACTTTATATGATGGTTTTATTTATATGTATACACTGCTCCATCCCCATGGCATAAGATACAGAACGTCAAACAAGGAAGTAGAGTACAGAGAGAGGGGTGTCAAGAGTCAGATGAGGGGACGTCTGCCGGCTGTAAACACGTGTGACAGGCCTGGAACCTGCAGCTGCCTGTCACTGCTGCTCTAACAGATCTCTGATGTGAGAGCACAGGGCAGTAAATATGGAGCCATTGAATAATAGAATATTTCCCCTAAGAAGCAAATCTACTCTGGAGCCTGCGAGCCGCAACAAGCAAGGTCTCAGATCCCAGACACTCCTCACTCGTTACCGTTAACACCCAGAGCTGACACTTTTTTGTGGAGATGATAGGTGAAGCCACAAAAGTTGTACAGCCTGCAGTCCGTGCATGTGAACTTCAGTTGAATAATATTTGCATACTCCTCCCCGACAGGCGTCCCCGTCACCATGGGAACAGCTGGGGGTTAGAATATACCATCGGATCTGAGTTTTTACGATCTCACTGAGTGCTATATTCGTTTTTTAGAATATTCGTCATTTTTCCTCATTGGCCCACAAGCAAGAAGCAGGGAGAAATCATGTGTTTAGATGGGAAAAAATGACTAATATTCGCTATAACGAATATATTGCACTATATTCGAAATATTCGCGAATTATCGAAGTTGCGATATTCGAGATAAAAATTCGCTATTTGAATATTCACGCTCAACACTACTCAGGAGTGATGAAGGCTGTCTTCTCTTTAGCACGACTGTCAGGGGTACTTGCAAATATCCCTTGGTGAGATCGAACGTAGTGAAATACCAGGCTCCTCCCAGTCTCTCAATAAGCTCATCTACACGCGGCATGGGATAGGCATCAAATTTAGATACATCATTCAACTTTAGTGGTAAGCGAGCATGCTCGGCCGAGTATTGGTTCGGCTTTACTCGCCCGAGCACCACGTGTATTCCTCTAATTGCTCAAGTCTCCCTGCACGTTGGCGCCTTCTGACCAGCCAATGAAGGACCAGGTAAGTAATTTCCCTCAGTGTAAGGACATAGCAATGTTAGCTGTAAGCCTTACACTGGCTGGCCGGAACACGTGATACCATTTCATATAGGAGCTGACATCCGGCGCGTCAGGGAGAGCAGACAGTAGGCAGGGACAGATAGCGTTTTGCTCTAAACTTACTGATTTCCTCCAAAACCTTGTTGAAAGACCTAACAGTCCTTTTAAGGACTAGAGTGTGTGTTTGACAGCAGTGCAGCAACTTTTATTTTATCTTTTAAAAGGGTTTGCTTCGGCACTATCAGATACAGGCGTCACCAGGAAGGGACAGATAGTGCAGGGCTTGAAAATCGCTTTTATAACTTCTAAAAGACAGAAAGATTTCCGATTAGTGACATCTACATTACGCCATTATTAAGCAGTGTGTTGGGAAGATATTATTAAAAGGGGCTTATTCCCTACATTGTTCCTTGGTACTGAGATATACACTGCACCATCATAAAGCAGTGTGTTGGGCAGACATTAGAAAAAGGTGCTTATTCACAACAGCGTTCCTTGGTACCGAGATATACACTGCACCATCATAAAGCAGTGTGTTGGGCAGACATTAGAAAAAGGGGCTTATTCACAACAGTGTGCCTGGTACTGAGATATACACTGCACCATCAGAGAAATTATTTTTTCTGGGGAAATTAACCTAACTTGTGCCACATCTGTGTGTGTGTTCAATCCACAACCTGTTATCTTAATTACTTTAGCAGAGAGTGATTTATATTTTGGCCATAGTTAACTAGTTTTGGGCACATCTGTGTGTGCGTTTTTAGGCCGCAACTGTATATACAGTATTCCCTCAGAATACCCTCATTTTATTTGGGACAAATTTGTATCCAATATAGAATGACATCTGAATACAGTGTGTATTGTCAAAATTACATTATCTCTGGGCTAGTGTAGTGCTGAAAATCTATATTTTTCTGTATCCAGTAACTTACTGGAAGCCAATACAGTGTGTATTGTAAACATTACATTATCGCTGGTCTAGTGTACTCCTGAAAATCTTTATTTTTCTGTATTCAGTACATTACAGCAAGCCAATACACTGTGTACAGTAAAAATCACATTATCTCTGGACTAGTGTAGTGCCGAAAATTTGTATTTTGCTGTCTACATTACATTGCAGCAAGCCAATACAGTGTGTACTGTAAAAATTTCAATCTCTTTGTCCTACTGTAGTGCCTAAAATTTGCATTTCTCTGTCTACAGTACATTACAGCAAGCCAATACACTGTGTACTGTAAAAATTACATTATCTCTGGGCTAGTGTAGTGCCTAAAATTTTTATTTCTATGTTTACAGTACATTACAGCAAGCCAATACAGTGTGTACTATAAAAGGTCATTATTTGTGGCCTAGTGTAGTGCCGAAAATTTGTATTTCACCTTACCCAGCTTTATGTCCAACTTAGCTGGGCGGCGCAGGACAACACTGTCCAAGTCGTACCAGTGCGAACAGGTGGTCGGTTGGATTGCTGAAGATAATGCTTCCAGTTGATTAAGCACTACCCTCTCTTCCACGAAGTCCAGTTTCTGTAGCCAAGAGTCTGGTCAACCGAATCCTCACTCTGATCCTCCTTCCTCCCACCATGTCGAGTGAGGCCAAACAAGTGATCCCACACTCGGATATTCACATGACCTCTTTTTATCAGCAGTACTTGGTTTGGCTCTCTCGCCAAGCATGCTTAACGAGGTACCTGAGATATTGTGCCCTGATTCCCAACCTCTTGAGCCTTCACACTCTCAAGAAGATGACGGTGGTAAACCGCAATCATTTGTTCATGAGGTGGATGATGATGAGACATAGTTTCCAAACACTGAGGTGGTGGTTAGGTCAAGTCAGGAGGATGAGCAGAGTGAGAAAGTGGAAGAGGAGGTGGTGGACGATGAGGTCACTGACCCAACATGGTTAGGTGAAAAGTTGAGCGAGGACAGCAGTACAGAGAGGGAGGGATCAGCAGCCAAGGGGTAGGTGTTCTGCAGTATGGCGCTTTTTGAGGAAAGCGCAGCGAACAAAAGAGTGGTAGTTTGCAACCTATGCTGTACCAAAATGAGCCGGGGTGTGAACACTAGCAACCTCACCACCACCAGCATAATCCGCCACATGGCATCCAAGCACCCTAATAAGTGGGCCAAACACCTGGGTCCACACTCTGCGTCTGCGGGTCCCACCACTGCCTCCACTTGCCCTGTGTACGCACTGCTGGCCAATCCCTGACGAAGGCTCAGACCCGGATGCCCCTAACCCTGCAGCTGGACCTTCGCATGAACCTTCAGCAATAACACCCACTTCCCTATCCCAGCGCAGGGTCCAAATGTTGATAACACAGGCATTTGAATGCACGTGCAAATACGAAGGTCCAGGTGCAGGGTGAGGGGCATCCGGGTCTGAGCCTTCGACAGGGGATTGGCCAGCAGTGCGTAACACAGGGCAAGTGAAGACAGTGATAGGACCCGCAGACGCAGAGTGTGGACCCACACACAGGCCGTATCACTAAATGTGCAACTTTTGAAATTTCTGGCCCTTGAAATGTTGCCATTTAGGCTTGAGGACAATGAGGCCTTCCGCAGCCTGATTGCGGTGGTCCCTTGTTACACAGTCGCCAGCTGCCACTATTTTTCACAGTGTGCCGTGCCTGCCTTACACCAGCATGTGTCACAGAACATCACCCGTGCCCTGACAAACGCACTTACTGGGAAGGTCCACCTTACCACGGACACATGGACAAGTGCTGGTGGGAGGGATGCTACATTTCCCTGAACGCGCACTGGTTGAATGTTGTGGAGGCCGGGAGTGAGTCGGACCCTGGGATGGCACAGATGCTACCCACGCCCAGGATTGCGGGCCCTACATCCATCAGGGTCTCCGCCAGCAGTTATGTTACTGGCTCCAACCCCCACTTCTCCTTCTCCTCCGCCGCCTCCTCATCCACTTCCACCTCCAACAGCAGTCAGCCATCAGTCGCTAGCTGTGTGTGGGTAAGCATCAACAGGCCGTACTGAAGCTGATCTGCTTAGGGGTCAAACAGCACACCACCGCAGAACTGTGGAAGGGTATAAGGACCAGCCTGAGCTGTGGCTCTCGCCACTCAACCTAGAAACAGGCATAGTTTTGTCTGACAATGGCCGTAACTTGGTGGCGACTTTGGAGCTCGACAACCTGACACACATTCCATGCCTAGACCACGTCTTAAACTTAGTGGTTCAGCAATTTATCAAACCTACCCCAATTTGCATGAGCTACTAGTGTGCCTCTTGAGTGCCTATTTCCGAAAGTCGTCCACAGCTTCAGGTGGTCTGTCAACGCTGCAGCAGCGCTTGCGGCTTCCAGCTCACGGACTGTTGTGCGATGTGAGCACACGGTGGAACTCTATGTTCTACATGTTGGCCAGGCTTTGTGAGCAGCAGAGGAATACCAGCTGAAACATAGTCGTCGCCTTTCCAGTCAACTATCACTATTCACAAGCGAGGAGTGGGCATTGATGTCAGACCTATGAGGTTTTAAAAAAAACGTATTAGTCTTACCGGTAATTCCGTTTCCTTGAATCCACCATGACGGCCACCAAGAGATTGACCCTTGACCTCTGTAGGGGCAGGAACACATGGAGAGTTTAAATTCCCCACCCCCTCTCCACCCTCAGTGTTTTACAAATCACCCAAACGTGAGAACAGAACAAACAAGGATATTGAGAACATATCCTAACTTGAAAATATATCTCTTTTTTTTTTTTTTTTTGTATGTTGACTTCACACACAAATGTAGCAAGAATATATATACTAACTTAGTATATATAAATCTATCTAGTTTTTTTTTTTGTTTTTTTGGGAGGGAATTATAATGGGCCGTCATGGTGGATTCAAGGAAACGGAATTACTGTTAAGACTAATACGGTTTTTCCATTTCATCCACCATGACGGCCACCAAGAGATCTAACAGATAACTAAGAGGGTAGGGAACCCGCCTGAAGGACTCTTCTACCAAAAGAGTCTCCTCTGAGTCTGGCAGACTCAGGCGGTAATGCTTAACAAAGGTATTGATGCTTGACCAGGTAGCGGCCCTGCATATATGATCTAGGATACCCCTCCTTTCTCGGCCCAGGAGGAGGCCATGGCCCTAGTAGAGTGAGCCCTGATCAAACCAGGACTAGGGAGATTCTGAATCTGATAACAGCAATCGATGGTGGATTTAATCCATCTGGCTATCAAGGCTTTTGAGAGTTTTCTACCCTTGTTTCTACCTGAAAACTGGATAAAAAGGTTATTATCAATCCTAAAGTCCTTAGATGCTTCCAGGTATCTGATGACTGTGTCCCTAACATCTAGGTGAGAAAACTCCACCTCGTTCTGAGATATGGGAAAAGAGGGAAGAAATATTTCCTGATTACGATGGAAATTGGAAACCACCTTAGGAAGGAAACCTGGATCAAGTTTTAATCTGACATGGTCATCCCTAATCTGCAAGTAGGGTTCTTTGCAGGAGAGGGCCTGGAGTTCTCCTATACGCCTAGCAGATGTTATGGCTATAAGGAAAGCCGTCTTCAGGGACAGATATTTCAAGGAGATGTCCTCTAAGGGCGTAAACGGGGGTCTAGCTAGGCCTTGAAGGACTATATTTAAATCCCAAGATGGAATATTAGATCTCAGCGAGAGTCTCAGTCTCGATGCAGCCCTAATAAACCGTCTGACCCATCTGTGCTCCGCCAGGGAGCAATCATAAAAAACGCTTAAAGCGGATATTTGAACTTTTAGGGTGCTGGGTCTTAACCCTAATTCTAGGCCATTCTGAAGGAAATCTAGAATCCTGTGTACAGGAGGGGAAGATGTGTCTGGTGACTGGATACCCAATTTTAAGATATATCGGCGAGGTAACTTTTTTCCTGCTAGCCTTGAGAGTCAGGATAACTCTGTCTGAGAGGCCCTTTTTCTCAGTGTCTCCCCCTCAGGATCCAGACCGCCAAATGGAATATTTTTGGGTTGGGGTGGAGAAGTGGACCCTGGAGTAACATGTCCTGCTGATAGGGGATCTCCCAAGGATTCTCCAGGGAGAGTTGACGGAGAGCTGAAAACCAACCCTCTTTGGCCAAAGGGGGCTACCAGAATTAGGGTTATAGGTTCCTCCTGAACCTTCTGAATGACTTTTGGTAACAGCGGAATTGGAGGGAATGCATAGGCTAGCCTCCACTCCCACCTTACTGAAAACGCATCCGTTGCCCAAGGCCTGTCTCTTGGATTTAGGGAGCAGAATGCTTCCACCTGAGTGTTTTTCTGGAAGCAAAGAGATCTATCTCTGGCTGTCCCCAAATTGATGTTATCTTTAGAAAAATATCCCTGTTCAGGGACCATTCTGAATGGTCTATCTGCTCTCTGCTTAGGAAGTCTGCAGTCAGATTTTCGCTTCCTTTGAGGTGCACTGCCGTGATAGACAAGACATTTTCTTCCACCCATGAGAAGATTCTTCTTGCGATATCTCCTGGTTCTTTTGACCTTGTGCCCCCTTGGTGTTTTATGTACGCCACCGTCGTGGTGTTGTCCGACAAGATCTTCAAATGATGATTTCTTAGTAATGCCTCTCCTTGGAAGATGGCTTTCAGAACTGCATAAAGCTCGCGGAAATTGGACGACTTCTGAGATATGTGCTCTGGCCAGATCCCTTGGAAGTAACTTCTTTCGATCTTTGCTCCCCATCTGGTCATACTGGCATCTATTATTAACTGGATCTCCGGTTGTCTCTGCCAATCTAGACTCTTTATAAGATTTTCCTTTCTTCGCCACCAGCCTAAGTCTGTTTTTATGCTTGGGGGTATGTGTACTACCCTGTCCAGGTCTGTTTGCTTTTTGTTCCATTGACCCAAGATCCAATCTTGGATCTTCCTCGTGTGACTTCGGCACCACGGAACCGCTGGAATGCAAGCTGTCAAGCTTCCCAGTACGCTCATGGCCTCTCTGATAGAGCATCTCTTGGTCTTCTGAAAGGAACTTATCCTGTCTGTTAGAGAGTTTACTTTGTCTACTGGTAAAAAGGTCTTCTGAGAGACGGAGTCCAGTTCCATACCCAGAAACGTCTTCCTTGTGGATGGTTCTAGAGACGATTTCTTCTCGTTTATTAACCACCCCAGAGATTTTAGTGTCTCCGAGAACTTTGAGGTTGCCCTGCGATTTTCTATTACGGTTTCCCCTAGAATAAGGAAGTCGTCTAAATATGGTATGATATTTACCCCCTGTTGACGGAGAAAAGCAACTATCTCTACTACTAGCTTCTTAAAGATACGAGGCGCGGAAGAGATGCCAAAGGGAAGTGCGACATATTGGAAATGATGGACGACCCTTCTTTGGTCTCTTAGGGCAAATCGTAGAAACTTCTGGGAGCCAGGATGTATTGGGACGTGGTAATAAGCGTCCTTGAGGTCGATGGACAACATGAATGTTCCCTCTTGGATCAATGGAATTGTGGAAGTGATGGTTTCCATCTTGAACCTCTTGTACAGGATAAACCTGTTTAACGGCTTCAGATTTATTATGGTGCGAAAGGACTGGTCTGGTTTTTTGACTAGGAAGAGGCTGGAGTAAAACCCTTTCCTTTTCTCTGGATCTGGGACTGTCCTGACCACCCCCAGTGACAACATATCCTGAACACCTGACCAAATTCTTTTTAAACCTTCCCCTTTCTGGGTTGAAATGTGAAACCTCCTGGGGGGGGGGCAGACGTAAATTCTATTCTGTAACCCTGGGAGATTATATTTAGGGCCCAAGGGTTTGATGTTATCTCCTTCCAGGCAGGAAGAAATCTTTTTAATCTGCCCCCTACCCTGGCGTCATTGCTTTGTTGGCCTGTGCTGGGGGTTAAGAATGAAGCCTCTTCCTTTTCCTCCTTTGGGGTAGCTCCATCTACCGGTTTTACCCTTTCCCCTGTAGCTCTTCTGCTGGGGCTGGTACTGACGAAAGGGCTTCTTTTTTGCCTCTCTTTCCTCAGGAAACCCCTTTATATCTGCTGCTTTTTCAAGAATTTTGTCCAAAGTAGGACCAAAGACAAATTCTCCTGAAAAAGGAATTGAGCAGAGCTTGGATTTGGAGGCCTTGTCGCCTGACCAGGCCTTCATCCATAACGCTCTTCTGGCAGTATTGAAAAAGGCTGCCTCCTTGGCGGAAAACCTAATAGACTCCGCAGAGGCATCTGCTAAAAAAGCGGTAGCAGAACGGAGAAGTGGTATGGAATCCCTAATTTCTTCTCTGGAGGTCCTATTTTTAAGGTGGTCATCTAACTTTCCTAGCCAGATATACATGGCCCGAGCTACAGAAGTGGCGGAGATGTTTGTTTTGATGCCGAACATGGCCGCCTCCCAGGACCTTTTAAGCATACCATCTGCTTTTCTGTCCATGGGATCACTGAGTTGGGAGGAGTCCTCAAAAGGTAGAGATGTCTTTTTAACCACCTTCGCTACCTGTATATCTATTTTCGGGATTTCATCAAAGATCTTTGCTTTAGACTGGTCGAAGCACAACCTATTACGAAAATCCTTAGATACTCCAAGCCTTTTCTCTGGATCCAACCACTCATTCAGAATCATTGCCTGGATGTTCTCGTTAATTGGAAAAACTAAGGATTTTTTTGATCTTAGTCCCCCAAACATCTTGTCTTGAACCGTGCGCGGCTTAGGAGTATCCTCTATTCCCATAGTGGACCTGACGGCCCTTAATAAGTCCTCCAACTCATCTGAGGAGAAAAAATATTTTTTGACCTCTTCAATAACCTCTCCTTCTGACACCGGGTCCCTATCACCCTGTCTGGAGGATACTGAAGTGATATCTGCGTCCTCCGCCTCAGAGGAGGAGATCGCTGACAACCTCAGTTTTTTTGATGGAATAGGGGGATTCGAAGGTGTAGAAAGAGACGCCAATGAGGATTTAATCTCGTCCTGAATTAGCGTCTTCATTTCAGATAGAATGTTTGGTTGCTCCTCCTTCCAGAATTCAGATATACAAGCTTTACATAGCCTTTTTTTATAGTCTTCTGGAAGCTTCTTAGAACAGGCATTACATTTTGCAGTTCTTGGCCGAGGCTTAGAATCCTTAGCCTGGAAGGAACAACCAAAGAAGAGCCCCACAATTAATACAAAAAATCTTTACAGCATGAAAAAGATTATAGAAATTAGCCTGGCCCCAGAGGGGGACTCACTGCACAGGTAGATGAGGACTCTGTCAGCTCTGGACGAGGAGTAGGGGTCTCCATGGAGGCACAGCAGTGATCTTCTGGCTGGGGACCACAAGGATTTGAATTTTCCCGGCGTCTGGCGTCACCATAGAGCGCCGGTGACGTCATCCGCCCGCGCCTCCTGTCCGTCGGCCCGCGCATGCGCTGTTTGATAAAAGAGCGCCCGACAGCGTGGGCCGCTCCTTAGTGTGCCGCAGAACTTCCCCCTGTCAGCCGCAGCCTCGTTGGTGTATAGTGGGGGAGAACGCCGCAGCTGCGAGCGTCTCCCTGAGACATGTGGCCGCCCGGACTGCTCCCAGAGGCAGGGAGGAGGTCTGGGGAAACGGGGGACCGCAGGACCCAGCATGAGCCGAGCCGAGGGGCCCCGTTGCTTCAGGCTGCCCAGCTTCAGCCCCTGCATCCGGAGGGCAGCCGGAGATCTTCAGGACCTTAAGGGGAAAAAAAAAAAAAAAGGTAATCCTCCATAGGTCCCCATGATGATTATCCCAGAGGGATTCTCCACGTGTTGGCCCCCGTAGGGGCAGGAAAACACTGAGGGTGGAGAGGAGGGTGGGGAATTTAAACTCTCCATGTGTTCCTGCCCCTACAGAGGTCAAGGGTCAATCTTTTGGTGGCCGTCATGGTGGATGAAATGGAAAACTTGGATGAATCCATAAAGGTGGTTAGTGGTGATAACGCTATTATCAGTGTAACCATCCCACTCCTGTGTCTACTAAAATGATCGCTGCTCACAATTAAGGAGGATGCTTTGAATGTGGCAGACGAGGTAATGGGGGAGGAGATGACACAGGGTGATAGCCAGACCTCCTCCAGTTCTTCTTCTCAGCGCGAATTGGGCCATGATGAAGAGGAGGAAGAGCTGGAGACACTTGCCTCTGCTACAGAGGTTAGTACCCATGGAACTTTAATTCCATCTGTTCAGCATGGATGGGCAGAAGAGGAGGAGAAGAAGGAGGGTAAGGAAAAGTTTTGGAAGATGTTGAAGGAATACATTGCAGACCGTGTCAGAGTCCTAAATGATCCCTCAGTGCCTTACAACTACTGGGTGTCCAAGCTGGAGGTGCTGGCCTGCCCTGATGCCAGCGTTTTGTCTGAGCATGTATTTAGTGCTGCTGGTGGCATTAAAACAGATAAGTGTGTCCTCTTGTTGATTGACAATACTGACAGGTTGACTCAGATAAAAATGAACAAGGCCTGGATTGCCCCTGACTTCTCCACTTCACCAGAGGAAAGCTAAGCTGATAAGGAACAAAAACGCAATTTAAATGTTTGCTTTATAATGTACTCAATCCACAAGATTCAGATGCACCCATTTCACCGCAAAAAGGGTTTATGTTTGAATCTAGTTTTTCATCCGCCTCCTCTTCCATACAGAATATATGTGCAATATATATGCAATGTTTTGTAGGGTTTGCACGGCCTCAGGCCCTCACGTCCAATGCTTTATACCGTCTGCTCACCTGTAGCCCATCACTGCAATCTTTTATGGGGTTCTCTAGGCTTCAGGCCATCACCTCCAATGCTTTATAAGGTCTGCTCACCTGTAGCACATCACTGCAATGTTTTATGGGGTTCGCTCGGCTTCAGGCCCTCACCTCCAATGCTTTTTAAGGTCTGCTCACCTGTAGCCCATCATTGCAATGTTTTGTGGGGTTCTCAAGGCTTCAAGCCCTCACCTCCAATGCTTTATAAGGTCTGCTCACCCGTAGGCCAACACTGCAATGTTTTATGGGGTTCTCTAGGCGTCAGGCCATCACCTCCAATGCTTTATACGGTCTGCTCACCTTTAGACCATCACTGCAATGTTTTATGGCGTTCGCTAGGCTTCAAGCCCTCACCTCAAAGGCTTTATAAGGTATGCTCACCTGTAGCACATCACTGAAATGTTTTATGGGGTTCGCTCAGCTTCAGGCCCTCGCCTCCAATGCTTTATAAGGTCTGCTCACCTGTAGACCATCACTGCAATGTTTTGTGGGGTTCTCTAGGCTTCAAGCCCTCACCTCCAATGCTTTATAAGGTCTGCTCACCCGTAGGCCAACACTGCAATGTTTTATGGGGTTCGCTAGGCTTCAGGCCCTCACCTCCAATGCTTTATAAGGTCTGCTCACCTTTAGCCCATCACTGCAATGTTTTATGGGGTTCTCTAGGCTTCAGGCCATTTCTTCTAGAACCACCTGAGCCAGTCCACCCACCTTTCATACTGCTCACCTGTAGCCCATTACTGCAATGTTTTAGGGGTTCTTTAGGCTTCAGACCCTCACCTCCAATGCTTTATACAGTCTGCTCACCTGTAGGCCATCACTGCAATGTTTTATGAGGTTCGCTCACCTTCAGGCCCTCACTACAAAATTTTATAGGGTCTGCTCACCTTTAGGCCCTCAACTATAATGTTTTAGAGGGTAACCAGCAGGCCCTTGCTCCAAATGTTTGAGGGTTACCAGCAGGCCATCAATCATCATTTTTCAAGGGTGTGTATGATGCCCTCCTTTATGTGTAATAAAGGGTGTATTGGAGTGCCGATTCCTTGTAATTTTTGCCAGCCCTTTCACTTAGTGCATAGGTGTTATGAATGCAGCAGTGTACCTTTATGCTTTATACCGTCTGCTCACCTGTAGGCCATCACTGCAATGTTTTATGGGGTTCTCTAGGCTTCAAGCCCTCACCTCCGATGCTTTATGAGGTCTGCTTACCTGTAGCCCATCACTGCAATGTTTTATGGGGTTCTCTAGGCTTCAAGCCCTCACCTCCAATGCTTTATACCAGGCATGCTCAGCCTGTGGCCCTCCAGCTGTTGCAAAACTATAACTCCCAGCATGCCTGAACAGCCTACAGCTATCAGCCTACAGCAGGGCATGGTGGGAGTTGTAGTTTTATAACAGCTGGAGGGCCGCAGGTTGAGCATCCCTGCTTTATACCGTCTGCTCACCTGTAGCACATCACTGCAATGTTGTATGGGGTTTGCTAGGCTTCAGGCCCTCACCGCCAATGCTTTATACCGTCTGCTCACCCGTAGGCCATTACTGCAATGTTTTATGGGGTTCACTGGGCTCCAGGTCCTCACCTCCAATGCTTTATACCGTCTGCTCACCTGTAGCCCATCACTGCAAAGTTTTATGGGGTTCACTAGGCTATAGGCCCCCACCTCCAATGCTTTTATCGGCTCCTCACCTGTAAGCCATTACTGCAATGTTTTTGGGGTTCGCTAAGCTTCAGGCCTTCACCTCCAATGCTTTATACCATTTGCTTATCTGTAGGCCATCACTGCAATGTTTTATGGGGTTTACTAGGCTTCAGTCCCTCACCTCCAATGCTTTATACCATCTTCTCACCTGTAGCCCATCACTGAAATGTTCTATGGGGTTCTCAAGACTTCAGGCCCTCACCTCCAATGCTTTATAAGGTCTGTTCATCTGTAGGCCATCACTGCAATTTTTATGGGGTCTGCTCGGCTTCAGGCCCTCAGCTACAATGCATTATACTATCTGCTCACCTGTAGGCCATTATTGCAATGTTTTATGGGGTTCACTAGGCTTCAGGCCCTCACCTTCAATGCTTTATACTATCTGCTCACCTGTAGACCATTACTGCAATGTTTTATGGGGTTCACTAGGCTTCAGTCCCCCACCTCCAATGCTTTATACCGTCTCCTTACCTGTTGCCCATCACTGCAATGTTTTATAGGGTTCTCTAGACTTCAGGCCCTCACCTCCCAATGCTTTATACCGTCTGCTCACCTGTAGCTCATCACTGCAATGTTTTATGGGGTTCACTAGGCTATAGGCAATCACCTCCAGTGCTTTATACCATCTGCTCACCTTTACAGACAGACACTACTTGAAGAGTCTATCAAACGGATCTCGAAAGTATCCCAACAAGAAAGCCTAAAACCAAAGTATAAAAAAAAACACTGGACACCAAAGATCCTGGCCCATCCCCCGCCTAGGCCTGGTTACCAGATATAGCTCCCAACACAACCTTATCCGCAAAATTTTGACAAAAAAATTGGTCCGTATGACTGAAGGACCCCTCCTGAACCAACACATTACTTCAGCGCTGATTTTAGCCTTCCGTAGAGCCAAAACCCTAAAAATCTACTGGCTCCTTCTTGCCCTAAACTTGACCATCCCTCCAATAAGGATGGAACTGTCAAAAAGTCCTCAGGCATCTCAAAGTACAAAATAAGTGAGTCACGGGTAAAAGAAAAAGTAAAGAGAGGGTGTTTATTCACTGTGTCTTCTGAGGAGAAGGCCCAGGTAAACAATTAGGGCGCCAAAGGACTAGATGAATATAGGTGGAGAAATAAGACGGTGTAGAAGCACAGGCTGCCGACAGTCACTACCTAACCGGGTGGAACCCGGGAATGTGTGTAGTAGAGCAAAGTAGTGAGCACAGGTAGTGAAAAAAAAAGACTGTACTAATGGCGCCACGTGTAAATGTTAGGTGTACACAATATTAAAATCTTAATACTTACATCCAAGTTAATCTTATTAAAATGGACAGAATCAACCAATCAGCACATTGCTTTCTGGCCAAATATAACATATACAAGCATCAAGTGCATAAAATCAATCAAATATGGAGGTGGACTCACTTCACCCAGGAGTGGTGGTGTGGGATAAGCACATAACACCCACCACGCTTCCTCCTGCGTCTGGATTGCCTGAAGATGGTATCAGGAAAAGACAGCGATCACACGTCGTGCTCGATCTTGAACTTTTCTTTGATTGAATTATCCAGGGTAAGGGAGTAGAGAAGGCTCTAGTACAAAATAGTCAGGTGCAATTGCTGCAGCATGATCACCCATGGGACCAAAAACATAATAAACCCATCTAACGGGGAATCATTCACCTTAAAACAGCTTTTGAACTGTGGCGCGACAAATGTCATCTATATGCTTCAGTACTCTTGTTCACTCATTTACGTAGGACGGACTATACAATCCCTGCGTGAAAGGATGAACGAACACCGCCCGAACATTATAAAAAAAATACTTACCCACAGTGTCTCGAGACATTATGCAACAATCCCTCTTGTCTACGCGTCACGCCAATTGAGAGTGATACACGTTCCTATCAGTCGTTGTGCAGAAGGGAAATGTACTAGATTTTTAGCCTCAACACCCTAACACCCTTTGGGCTGAACGAATCCCTAGAATAAACCAATTATTAATTCCCCTTCTGCATAGAGAGGGAAGTATTTGCCTTGTCTTCTGGCATCATGACCAAACAAACCAAATATAAGAAGCTCCCGGAAGTTGAAATATACAATTCTTTCCCCACCTTGTAATAGTCCATTCATTGTAACATTTTATATTTATGTTTTATTTTTATTTTTATCTATATACATAGTTTTTGTATGTATATCCTATTACATACTATTATATTTGTGGTCGGATCGGCTATCAGAAAGGTGTACCTAACCTATCTAACCCTATCTACAACAAGCAGCAAAATTGTGCCATAACTGCTGCGGTAGGGCAGCCTAAAGGGGGCCACCCTAATATGAAGTGACTGTAAGATGGTGTGGGTGGCTTCAGCTGAATCGGCGTCAGCCTGGGCTTACAGGTGCCTATAAATAGCCTAGTAACCAGCCAGTCTGGGCCCACAGGTGCATATAACTAGCCTTGTAATCAGCCTCCTCCCACAAATACAGCAAAGGTATTTGCTTAATACTTGTGGTTGGATCGGCTATCAGAAAGGTGTACCTAACCTATCTAACCCTATCTACAACAAGCAGTAGAATTGTGCCATAACTGCTGCGGTAGGGCAGCCTAAAGGGGCCAAAAGAGCAGACCTTAGTTTAGAGCAAAACATATACATACCATTACGACACCCACTTTGAACGCAAAGACACTACACAATGAAGGTGCGGAATATACCGTACATATCACACAGACTTCTATGTACCCAACCTCTTTGTCACGTGCGCCGGCACGTCGTTCTTGGAGGTAGCTAATGTTGATGCTTTTGAAAGAGTGGTTGGTAATCAGAAACGATTTACTCCTATGTTGACCAACATATGAACATATTACGAGACGGTCTGAATCCTGAGAGCTGCAGACTGAAACAATGGTAAATCTGATGGAAGGGCCTAATTAAAGTCCAACCATTCGTCAAGGGCCCTGCTCGGACACCAACTGTTAATGGTAGCAAAATACTTTACCTATACTTATTCCCCAGACCACCGCTTTTTTATTAATTATTATTTATTTTTTTATAAAGGACCCAAAAAGTTAGAAGATGGCGTATGCCGTCTAACTCTTGTAATGGATTAAGTGAAATGTGTAGACTCACCAGGCCTGGGGAATCATAAGCACGAATACATGGCTGCTGCAATTAACGAGCTAATGTTGCCTGTAATGAGGACAGAAAACGTACCCACCATACTAGCAGTTGTGACAGGAAATAAGCTTAAGTTCATTATAAACTATGTATGCTGTGCCTGTAGTAGTGATAGGACTTGTGTCCATAGACGTGACAGACTATGTATATTGTGCCTTATTATTGTACCTCCTACTGGAATATGGACCGGTACCCAGGAACTAGGTTCGACACCAACACCCTCAGCCCGAGTTTGAAGATGAAGTAAGCATGCCTGTAATGAAGACAAAATGTGCACACAATGCCTGCCGCTATGACAGGAAAAGCTTAAGGTCATGATAGACTATGTATGCTGCGCCTGTAGACGTGCTAGGACTCATCGTGTCAGTAAACGTCACAGACTTCGTAAATCGCCTTTAGTCGTGACAGGACTTATTAGTCTGTAGTCATGACAGACTTCGTAAATCGCCTGTAGTGGTGAGACAGGACTTATTAGCCTGTAGACGTGACAGACTTCGTAAATCGCCTGTAGTGGTGAGACAGGAATTATTAGTCTGTAGACGTGACAGACTTCGTAAATCGCCTGTAGTGGTGACAGGACTCCCTGTGGACGAAACTGATGCCATAGTATATATATATTTTTTTTACTGAGCAACCCCTGGAGAGGCGGAATTTGAGAAACATGAAAAAATTAGACCACAGGTTCAGCTTCCTGGGAGAATGGGTCTATAATGCAAGGACGGGCAAGAGAAAAGTAACAGCAGGGAGCTAGGGAAGCAAGAACCTAGAGAGGATAAGTGGGAGAAAATGCGAACCTGGGAGAAGGTGATGTCGAAAAGGAAGGCTTGGGATGACTGCTTGAAAAGAAAACAATGAAGACCCAACGACCTACAACAATAATGTGAGTGAAGCTCTAATGGCAACAGCCACGCATGCGAGCCTCCACAAGAAGAATTGTATTGCGAGCCACAGCTGACCGAGCCATGCGAGCGGGCCTGAAGGCAGAAAAAGACATGGAACCTACTGTGGCGGGACCATGCATCCTACCTCGAATGGCGGAGTTCTGTGTGTAAAATATAAACTGAGAAGCCATGCGTGAGAGACTAATGACAGAGACATGTGTCGGGGACAATAATGGCGGGGCCATGCGTCGGGGACAATAATGGCGGGGCCATGCGTCGGGGACAATAATGGCGGGGCCATGCGTCGGGGACAATAATGGCGGGGCCATGCGTCGGGGACAATAATGGCGGGGCCATACGTCGGAGACACTAATGGCGGGGCCATGCGTCGGAGACACTAATGGCGGGGCCATGCGTCGGGGACACTAATGGCGGGGCCATGCGTCGG
Organism: Bufotes viridis; assembly: GCA_033119425.1. Classification (NCBI taxonomy): domain Eukaryota; kingdom Metazoa; phylum Chordata; class Amphibia; order Anura; family Bufonidae; genus Bufotes; species Bufotes viridis. Next base: position 207,121,425 of record CM065593.1, on the reverse strand, counting down.
AGACTATAATGGCGGGGCCATGCGTCGGAGACTATAATGGCGGGGCCATGCGTCGGAGACTATAATGGCGGGGCCATGCGTCGGAGACTCTAATGGCGGAGCCATGCGTCGGAGACTCTAATGGCGGAGCCATGCGTCGGAGACTCTAATGGCGGAGCCATGCGTCGGAGACTCTAATGGCGGAGCCATGCGTCGGAGACTCTAATGGCGGAGCCATGCGTTGGAGACTCTAATGGCGGAGCCATGCGTCGGAGACTCTAATGGCGGAGCCATGCGTCGGAGACTCTAATGGCGGAGCCATGCGTCGGAGACTCTAATGGCGGAGCCATGCGTGAGACTCTAATGGCGGAGCCATGCGTGAGACTCTAATGGCGGAGCCATGAATGCGAGACTAATGTTTTGGGGTTTATTTGTATTATTTTTTTTTTATTTTTTTTGAATTTTTATTATTTTTCTTTCTTTTTATAATAAACCACTTATGCAGCACCAGTATGACTTGGGGACTCGCATAACCATGACCCCCTGAGACAGTGAACCTAGGACACTAACCAGTCTACAACCATATTGTACCCCTAACGAATAACGTGAAGAACGGTCATAGGCCCCGCAGAGCCATGAGGCTAGAGCGGTCATCGGCCCCCGAAGCCAAGACTGAGCTGGATGACATTACAGTGACGATAAGTAATTAAAATGTGAGCCAGACCTGATGGGATACGCATAGACATTAGTGAACCGAACCACGCGCCGAAATAAACATTAAACCAACCGTGAAACTGAACAGATGGGAGAAAAAAGAGCCAGAGGCATTACAGTTCGCTAAGAGAAGACCCTTATCGTGACAAATGAATGAACAACTTGTGAAACCTAATAGGAAACTTACTCCTATTAGCCCACTGACCGCTGAGGGACTGTATGGTGAACTGGGGCAGGAGACCAATCTGAGTAAATGCGAACCAGGACTAAAGAACAGCAAAAAAAAATTTTTTTTTTTCGAAGTGAAACAGAAAAAGTAGGCCTATGGAATGTAACCACCAGCGAGGAAAGAAACGTAAACCTGAAAGAAAGCAGCTATGTTTATCGGGAGAACGGTATCAGAGCGGTGTGCTGTCTGCCCTAGTGAAAATACTGAGTAACCATGATGTAGCAATGAAAAGAAAATGCAGCTTTAAGTGGAAGCAGAGTATAACATCTGATGTAAGAACAGGTGGGTGAATGCCGCTCTGGATGTGAGTGTTGCCTAAAACATGGTATGGGCCCAGCTCTGAACATGAAGAGCAAGGTATAACGCAGCTGTATGAATGCAATCTGAAGTGAGCAGAGTAATAATGTGATGCAACAGCAAACGCATGAACACAGCTCTAGTAGTGAATGGAGTATAGGACAAAATATAAATGCAGACACATGGACGTAGCTTTTGAAGGTAACGAACCTAACCATGATCATTCGACCATTAGCGCCCAACCTCCTTCGCCCGGAGCGCTACAAGTCACTGACCGTGTAACCAAGTCCGATCCTACTGTGAATTCAAGAACACTCGCCTGGCTCCTTCTGCCATTACCCAGGCACGAACGAACCGCCACATAACGCTGCAGGTTTTTTGTTTTTTTAAAGATGGTCACCACAACACCACCTCATGTTCCCCTAAGAAAACAAACATAAACCCTGATGCAACGTCAATTAATCGACATATAGTGCACCTATAAACCTAGTACAGAATCGCTGACACATACGTGCCCATAACATACAGTTTATAGATTAAACACACTTACATACAAGAGCATCAGAACTCAAATACAGGCGCCTTGACCGATCTGCTTGTGACCCCATATACAGACCACTGATATACATTTACCAACACCTTGCATGTCTGGCGCTAACTGCGGATGTGCGCCCACATGTAAAACAGGTAGCAGAAAACCATGCACATATTTTTTTTTGTATGAAACAGATATCAGAAAACATGCGACCATACCTACTCTAGGCGCATGCTACACCAATAACTATATGCAATAGCCCCTAAACAGCTAGACAAAAATACTAACATTCACTAGACCGTTAGCACCCAACTCTGCTTTGACCCAGAGTACTGTGAATCGCATACTGCACTGTGGGTCCCGTGCCAATAAGTGCAATTCTACACTGAGTGCCAGCAATCGCCTGGCCCTTTTTGCCGATGCCCAGGTGCGAATGAGCCTCCACATGATGCTGCTGCATTTTTTATTTTTATTTTTTTAATCGACTATTGATACAGAAAACACAACGTGCATAGCTTGAGCCAACTAAAAACCAACGCTCGACCATTTAGCGCCCAAACTCTGCTTCATCCAAGAGCGCTACATGTTGCGGACCGCAGCGTGGGTCCCGTGCAAACCACTCAGATCCTACCATGAATACCACCGCCCTCCTGAGACATTCTGTCGTCGCCCAGTCGTAAGGAGCCTCCACACCATGCTGCTGTGTCCTAGAGCTGACCCAGAGGTAGTGAAATCAGCTGAACCGGCGTCAGCCTGGGCCCACAGGTGCATATAAATAGCCTAGTAATCAGCCAGCCTGGGCCCACAGGTGCATATAAATAGCCTTGTAATCAGCCTCCTCCCACAAATACAGCAATATATTTGCTGAATACTATATATTTTTTACCTATTTTTATTTGGATTTTTGCTTTTATGTCCCCCAGTCCCTCCCTCCCCAATAACTAGAATTAATTCTTATTTGATCTTATTTGATTCCTATTATATTTTTATATACAGATAGGGCCTAATCCCCTATATACATATTTATACTTACCACTTACATCAACTAATTAGTAGTTATGTAAAAATAAGTGCATATGTCACTACTCCCACCAAGTGACTAAGTACTTTTGTATAAATAAGTTTTTATACCATCATACATTAGATCAATAATTCCCTTTTAGCATAAGTCTCTCTCCCTCCCTTTGCCATCATCCACTCCCTCTCAGCTTATTTTAGTTTAATATATACACCCACTAAGAATTCCAGTTGGTACTTCAGAATCCGGGCTGATCGCTCTCCAACACAGCGATAAGCCCTTCCATAGGAATTAGAAGGCGGCACGCTTTCAGCGATTCTTCCCGGAAGGTGCTGTGCGTTCCACAGTGGAACGCATACAGAAAAGTCCACCTGTTCTGCCAGATCTCTATAGATTGCCAAAAGTCTATAGCGGAAGTCACGTGGTGCGCTGTGCAAGCGCACAAGCGCGCTTCCACGAATCATCCCTGCAGCCTTCACTAAAGTACTTTGCGCACCGCGCTTGCGCACATGAGACGTCTTAAAGTGACAGTCATCTCCAGTATAAATACAGCATCTACATTAATTTGTACCCTCGCGGGCTCGCTACGCTCGCCACGCATCGGGCTCGGCCTCGCTGCGCTCGGCATTTAGTAAAACTAACTCTATGCCGCCATTGATAGTAAAGAAGGAAATGGATGGTAACCATCCATTTACTTCTTTACTATCAATGGCGGCATAGAGTTAGTTTTACTAAATGCCGAGCGCAGCGAGGCCGAGCCCGATGCGTGGCGAGCGAAGCGAGCCCGCGAGGGTACAAATTAATGTAGATTAATGAGCGCTGGGGGGGGGGCGGAGCTGTATTTTAATGAAGATTACTGTCACTTTAAGAAGTCGCTATACCCTTAACGGTGCGCGAACTACTGCAATGGAGCCAGCAGGAATGATTCGCGGAAGTACGCTTGTGCGCTTGCGCAGCGCGCCACGTGACTTCCGCTATAGACTTTCGGCAAACTATAGACTTTCGGCAGAACACACCGGAAGGCGATTTGTGTTCCATGGTGGAACGCATAGCATTGGGGGGACTCCTGTGCCACATCCCGATTCTTATTGGAATCTCTACAAACCGGTATATGCCTCCTGGCATCACCGGTTTATCCAGGGCCAGTTTATCTTTGGTATAGGACTGCGATAAAACACTTTATATATATATATATATATATGTATTATGAACCAGCGATGTACTTCCGGTCTGCCGTTCCCGCGCTAGCCTCCCTACACATGCCGCAATCTCTTATTTAAAACCCCCAGAGGGGAAGGATGTGAATAATAAAGGAGCATCTCTCCTGAGAATAGAGGATTCACACAACAAGACCCTTGAAGGTATGTGACCCCCTTGCCCACTATGCATTTTGTATGGTTTTGAAATAAAGCATCTGGGCTGATGTTTTTTAAATAAGAAAAGAATAGCACTCCATCTGTTTTTAAAAATAAGGAATAGCAGGACACTAACCAGTCTACAACCATATTGTACCCCTAACGAATAACGTGAAGAACGGTCATAGGCCCCGCAGAGCCATGAGGCTAGAGCGGTCATCGGCCCCGAGCCAAGACTGAGCTGGATGACATTACAGTGACGATAAGTAATTAAAATGTGAGCCAGACCTGATGGGATACGCATAGACATTAGTGAACCGAACCACGCGCCTGAAATAAACATTAAACCAACCGTGAAACTGAACAGATGGGAGAAAAAAGAGCCAGAGGCATTACAGTTCGCTAAGAGAAGACCCTTATCGTGACAAATGAATGAACAACTTGTGAAACCTAATAGGAAACTTACTCCTATTAGCCCACTGACCGCTGAGGGACTGTATGGTGAACTGGGGCAGGAGACCAATCTGAGTAAATGCGAACCAGGACTAAAGAACAGCAAAAATTTTTTTTTTTTTTCAAAGTGAAACAGAAAAAGTAGGCCTATGGAATGTAACCACCAGCGAGGAAAGAAACGTAAACCTGAAAGAAAGCAGCTATGTTTATCGGGAGAACGGTATCAGAGCGGTGTGCTGTCTGCCCTAGTGAAAATACTGAGTAACCATGATGTAGCAATGAAAAGAAAATGCAGCTTTAAGTGGAAGCAGAGTATAACATCTGATGTAAGAACAGGTGGGTGAATGCCGCTCTGGATGTGAGTGTTGCCTAAAACATGGTATGGGCCCAGCTCTGAACATGAAGAGCAAGGTATAACGCAGCTGTATGAATGCAATCTGAAGTGAGCAGAGTAATAATGTGATGCAACAGCAAACGCATGAACACAGCTCTAGTAGTGAATGGAGTATAGGACAAAATATAAATGCAGACACATGGACGTAGCTTTTGAAGGTAACGAACCTAACCATGATCATTCGACCATTAGCGCCCAACCTCCTTCGCCCGGAGCGCTACAAGTCACTGACCGTGTAACCAAGTCCGATCCTACTGTGAATTCAAGAACACTCGCCTGGCTCCTTCTGCCATTACCCAGGCACGAACGAACCGCCACATAACGCTGCAGGTTTTTTGTTTTTTTTAAAGATGGTCACCACAACACCACCTCATGTTCCCCTAAGAAAACAAACATAAACCCTGATGCAACGTCAATTAATCGACATATAGTGCACCTATAAACCTAGTACAGAATCGCTGACACATACGTGCCCATAACATACAGTTTATAGATTAAACACACTTACATACAAGAGCATCAGAACTCAAATACAGGCGCCTTGACCGATCTGCTTGTGACCCCATATACAGACCACTGATATACATTTACCAACACCTTGCATGTCTGGCGCTAACTGCGGATGTGCGCCCCACATGTAAAACAGGTAGCAGAAAACCATGCACATATTTTTTTTTTGTATGAAACAGATATCAGAAAACATGCGACCATACCTACTCTAGGCGCATGCTACACCAATAACTATATGCAATAGCCCCTAAACAGCTAGACAAAAATACTAACATTCACTAGACCGTTAGCACCCAACTCTGCTTTGACCCAGAGTACTGTGAATCGCATACTGCACTGTGGGTCCCGTGCCAATAAGTGCAATTCTACACTGAGTGCCAGCAATCGCCTGGCCCTTTTTGCCGATGCCCAGGTGCGAATGAGCCTCCACATGATGCTGCTGCATTTTTTATTTTTATTTTTTTAATCGACTATTGATACAGAAAACACAACGTGCATAGCTTGAGCCAACTAAAAACCAACGCTCGACCATTTAGCGCCCAAACTCTGCTTCATCCAAGAGCGCTACATGTTGCGGACCGCAGCGTGGGTCCCGTGCAAACCACTCAGATCCTACCATGAATACCACCGCCCTCCTGAGACATTCTGTCGTCAGCCCAGTCGTAAGGAGCCTCCACACCATGCTGCTGTGTCCTAGAGCTGACCCAGAGGTAGTGAAATCAGCTGAACCGGCGTCAGCCTGGGCCCACAGGTGCATATAAATAGCCTAGTAATCAGCCAGCCTGGGCCCACAGGTGCATATAAATAGCCTTGTAATCAGCCTCCCCTCCCACAAATACAGCAATATATTTGCTGAATACTATATATTTTTTTACCTATTTTTTATTTGGATTTTTGCTTTTATGTCCCCCAGTCCCTCCCTCCCCAATAACTAGAATTAATTCTTATTTGATCTTATTTGATTCCTATTATATTTTTATATACAGATAGGGCCTAATCCCCTATATACATATTTATACTTACCACTTACATCAACTAATTAGTAGTTATGTAAAAATAAGTGCATATGTCACTACTCCCACCAAGTGACTAAGTACTTTTGTATAAATAAGTTTTTATACCATCATACATTAGATCAATAATTCCCTTTTAGCATAAGTCTCTCTCCCTCCCTTTGCCATCATCCACTCCCTCTCAGCTTATTTTAGTTTAATATATACACCCACTAAGAATTCCAGTTGGTACTTCAGAATCCGGGCTGATCGCTCTCCAACACAGCGATAAGCCCTTCCATAGGAATTAGAAGGCGGCACGCTCAGCGATTCTTCCCGGAAGGTGCTGTGCGTTCCACAGTGGAACGCATACAGAAAAAGTCCACCTGTTCTGCCAGATCTCTATAGATTGCCAGAAGTCTATAGCGGAAGTCACGTGGTGCGCAGTGCGCGCACAGCGCGCCTCACGAATCATCCCTGCAGCCTTCACTAAAGTACTTTGCGCACCGCGCTATGCACATGAGACGTCTTAAAGTGACAGTCATCTCCAGTATAAATACAGCATCTACATTAATTTGTAGCCTCGCTAGCTGCTAGCTGCGCATCGAGCTCGCTCAGCAGCGCTCGGCATTTAGTAAAACTAACTCTATGTCGCCATTGATAGTAAAGAAGGAAATGGATGGTAACCATCCATTTACTTCTTTACTATCAATGGCGGCATAGAGTTAGTTTTACTAAATGCCGAGCGCAGCGAGGCCGAGCCCGATGCGTGGCGAGCGAAGCGAGCCCGCGAGGGTACAAATTAATGTAGATTAATGAGCGCTGGGGGGCGGAGCTGTATTTTAATGAAGATTACTGTCACTTTAAGAAGTCGCTATACCCTTAACGGTGCGCGAACTACTGCAATGGAGCCAGCAGGAATGATTCGCGAAGTACGCTAGTGCGCTAGCGCAGCGCCACGTGACTTCCGCTATAGACTTTCGGCAAACTATAGACTCGGCAGAACACACCGGAAGGCGATTTGTGTTCCATGGTGGAACGCATAGCATTGGGGGACTCCTGTGCCACATCCCGATTCTTATTGGAATCTCTACAAACCGGTATATGCCTCCTGGCATCACCGGTTTATCCAGGGCCAGTTTATCTTTGGTATAGGACTGCGATAAAACACTTTATATATATATATATATATATGTATTATGAACCAGCGATGTACTTCCGGTCTGCCGTTCCCGCGCTAGCCTCCCTACACATGCCGCAATCTCTTATTTAAAACCCCCAGAGGGGAAGGATGTGAATAATAAAGGAGCATCTCTCCTGAGAATAGAGGATTCACACAACAAGACCCTTGAAGGTATGTGACCCCCTTGCCCACTATGCATTTTGTATGGTTTTGAAATAAAGCATCTGGGCTGATGTTTTTTAAATAAGAAAAGAATAGCACTCCATCTGTTTTTAAAAATAAGGAATAGCACTCTATTAGAGTTGAGCGAACACCTGGATGTTCGGGTTCGACGAGTTCGGCCGAACTTTCGAAAAATGTTCGGGTTCGGGATCCGAACTCGACCCGAACTTCATCCCGAACCCGAACCCCATAGAAGTCAATGGGGACCCGAACTTTTGGGCACTAAAAAGGCTGTAAAACACACCCGGAAAGGGCTAGAGGGCTGCAAAAGGCAGCAAAATGTAGTTAAATCCCCTGCAAACAAATGTAGATAGGGAAATGATGAGTTAACATAAAATAAATAAAAATTAAACAATATTAATTGGAGTGAGGTCCCATAGCACAGAATCAGGCTTCAAGTCACCCACCAATGGAGAAGGTCACTTACTATTATTTTGACCACAGCACCCAGACAAAGGAGAGAGGTCCCACAGCAGAGAACCAGGCATCATATCACCCACCACAGGAGTAGGCCACCATTTAGTTACTTTGACCCCTACACCCAGACGGAGGAGAGAGGTTACACAGCAGAGAATCAGGCATTTAGATCACCCACCACAGGAGTAGGCCCCCATTGAATCAGACCCTGGCAACCATGTCAGATGGCACAACCATCAGCTTTATATCAATCAGCACAGGAGAAGGCGACTTTGAAAGACTTTGACCCCTACACCCAGATGGAGGAGAGAGGTTTCACAGCAGAGAATCAGGCATCATATCAACCACCACAGGAGAAGCCACCATTTAGTTACTTTGACCCCTGCACCCAGGAAGAGGAGAGAGGCCCCACAGCACATATTCTGGCATCATATCAGCCACCACAGGAGAAGCCACCATTGAGTTACTTTGACCCCTGCACCCAGGAAGAGGAGAGAGGCCCCACAGCACATATTCTGGCATCATATCAGCCACCACAGGAGAAGCCACCATTGAGTTACTTTGACCCCTGCACCCAGGAAGAGGAGAGAGGCCCCACAGCACATATTCTGGCATCATATCAGCCACCACAGGAGAAGCCACCATTGAGTTACTTTGACCCCGCACCCAGGAAGAGGAGAGAGGCACCACAGCACATATTCAGGCATCATATCACACACCACAGGAGAAGGCCTCTTTCAGTGATTTAGGCCTTTGGACCCAGACAGAGGAGAGAGGCACCACAGCACATATTCTGGCATCATATCAGCCACCACAGGAGAAGCCACCATTGAGTTACTTTGACCCCTGCACCCAGGAAGAGGAGAGAGGCCCCACAGCACATATTCTGGCATCATATCACCCACCACAGGAGTAGGCCACCATTTAGTTACTTTGACCCCTACACCCAGACGGAGGAGAGAGGTTACACAGCAGAGAATCAGGCATTTAGATCACCCACCACAGGAGTAGGCCACCATTGAATCAGACCCCGGCAACCATGTCAGATGGCACAAGCATAAGCTTTATATCAATCAGCACAGGAGAAGGCGACTTTGACAGACTTTGACCCCTACACCCGGACGGAGGAGAGAGGTTTCAAAGCAGAGAATCAGGCATTTAGATCACCCACCACAGGAGTAGGCCCCAATTTAATGGGACCCCGGCAACCATGTCAGATGGCACAACCATCAGCTTCATATCAATCAGCACAGGAGAAGGCGACTTTGAAAGACTTTGACCCCTACACCCAGACGGAGGAGAGAGGTTTCACAGCAGAGAATCAGGCATTTAGATCACCCACCACAGGAGTAGGCCCCCATTGAATCAGACCCTGGCAACCATGTCAGATGGCACAACCATCAGCTTTATATCAATCAGCACAGGAGAAGGCGACTTTGAAAGACTTTGACCCCTACACCCAGATGGAGGAGAGAGGTTTCACAGCAGAGAATCAGGCATCATATCAACCACCACAGGAGAAGCCACCATTTAGTTACTTTGACCCTGCACCCAGGAAGAGGAGAGAGGCCCCACAGCACATATTCTGGCATCATACTAACCACCACAGGAGAAGCCACCATTGAGTTACTTTGACCCCTGCACCCAGGAAGAGGAGAGAGGCCCCACAGCACATATTCTGGCATCATATCAGCCACCACAGGAGAAGCCACCATTGAGTTACTTTGACCCCGCACCCAGGAAGAGGAGAGAGGCACCACAGCACATATTCTGGCATCATATCACCCACCACAGGAGTAGGCCACCATTTAGTTACTTTGACCCCTACACCCAGATGGAGGAGAGAGGTTTCACAGCAGAGAATCAGGCATCATATCAACCACCACAGGAGAAGCCACCATTTAGTTACTTTGACCCCTGCACCCAGGAAGAGGAGAGAGGCCCCACAGCACATATTCTGGCATCATATCAGCCACCACAGGAGAAGCCACCATTGAGTTACTTTGACGCCCTGCACCCAGGAAGAGGAGAGAGGCACCACAGCACATATTCAGGCATCATATCACACACCACAGGAGAAGGCCTCTTTCAGTGATTTAGGCCTTTGGACCCAGACAGAGGAGAGAGGCACCACAGCACATATTCTGGCATCATATCAGCCACCACAGGAGAAGCCACCATTGAGTTACTTTGACCCCTGCACCCAGGAAGAGGAGAGAGGCCCCACAGCACATATTCTGGCATCATATCAGCCACCACAGGAGAAGCCACCATTTAGTTACTTTGACCCCTTCACCCAAACAGAGGAGAGAGGTTCCACATCAGAGAATCAGGCATCATATCAACCACCACAGGAGTAGGCCACAATTTAATGGGACCCCGGCAACCATGTCAGATGGCACAACCATCAGCTTCATATCAATCAGCACAGGAGAAGGCGACTTTGAAAGACTTTGACCCCTACACCCAGACGGAGGAGAGAGGTTTCACAGCAGAGAATCAGGCATTTAGATCACCCACCACAGGAGTAGGCCCCCATTGAATCAGACCCTGGCAACCATGTCAGATGGCACAACCATCAGCTTTATATCAATCAGCACAGGAGAAGGCGACTTTGAAAGACTTTGACCCCTACACCCAGATGGAGGAGAGAGGTTTCACAGCAGAGAATCAGGCATCATATCAACCACCACAGGAGAAGCCACCATTTAGTTACTTTGACCCCTGCACCCAGGAAGAGGAGAGAGGCCCCACAGCACATATTCTGGCATCATACTCAGCCACCACAGGAGAAGCCACCATTGAGTTACTTTGACCCCTGCACCCAGGAAGAGGAGAGAGGCCCCACAGCACATATTCTGGCATCATATCAGCCACCACAGGAGAAGCCACCATTTAGTTACTTTGACCCCTTCACCCAAACAGAGGAGAGAGGTTCCACATCAGAGAATCAGGCATCATATCAACCACCACAGGAGTAGGCCACAATTTAGTTTATTTGACCCCTGCACCCAGGAAGAGGAGAGAGGCCCCACAGCACATATTCTGGCATCATATCACACACCACAGGAGAAGGCCTCTTTCAGTGATTTAGGCCTTTGGACCCAGACAGAGGAGAGAGGTCAGAGATTAGCTTCATATCCCCCAGCACAGCAGAAGACCGCTTTATTTGACTTAGGCCTCAGCACCCAGACAGAAGACAGAGGTAGCATGGCAGAGGTTATGGCTTCATGTCACCCGTTAGTTTAACCGGCCACTTTCATCTGGTTAGGCCCCGGCGCCCAGACAGAGAAGAGTTTCATTCAACTGTGGGTTTCATAAAATTTGTATCAAATAAAGAAGTGGCCCGTAGCACAACAAGACATGTTTTAGGCAGTTAATAAGGACTACTCTGCACAAGGGAGGGACAGGTCCTGTGGGATCCATGCCTGGTTCATCTTTATGAAGGTCAGCTTGTCCACGTTGGCTGTGGACAGGCGGCTGCGCTTGTCAGTAATGACGCCCCTGCCGTGCTGAATACGCTGCTCAGATAAAACGCTGGCCGCCGGGCAGGAAAGCACCTCCAAGGCATAACATGCTAACTCTGGCCACGTGGACAATTTCGAAACCCAGTAGTTGAATGGGGCCGAACCATCCGTCAGGATGTGGAGGGGTGTGCAGACATACTGTTCAACCATGTTAGTGAAATGCTGCCTCCTGCTAACACGTTCCGTATCAGGTGTCGGTGCAGATAGCTGTGGTGTGGAGACAAAACTTTTCCACATTTCTGCCATGCTAACCCTGCCCTCAGATGAGCTGGCCGTGACACAGCTGCGTTGGCGACCTCTTGCCACTCCTCTGCCTTCACCTTCCACCTGTTCCCCTGTGACATGTGGGAATGCTCTCAAGAGCGCCTCTATCAGCGTGCGCTTGTACTCGCGCATCTTACGGTCGCGCTCCAGTTCAGGAATTAAAGTGGGCACATTGTCTTTATACCGGGATCCAGCAGGGTGGCCACCCAGTAGTCTGCACACGTTAAAACGTGGGCAACTCTGCTGTCGCTACGCAGGCATTGGAGCATATATTCGCTCATGTGGGCCAGGCTACCCATGGGTAAGGACAAGCTGTCCTCTGTGGGAGGCGTATCGTCATCGTCCACCGTATCCCCCAGCCACGCACCAGTGATGGGCCTGGGCTGCCACCCCGCTGTGAACTTGCGCCATCCTCGTCCCCCTCCACCTCCTCCTCCTCATCCTCCTCGTCCTCCAGTACAGTGCCTTGGCTGGCGACTTGTGAACCTGTCCTCTGCTGCTTAAACAAACCTCCCTCTGAGCCAATTCGAACAGACTGGCCCGAAAGTGTTAGAAACGAGCCCTCATCCTCCTCCTCCTCCTCCACCTGGGCCACCTCCTCTAACATCATTGCCCTAAGTGTTTTCTCAAGGAGACATAGAAGTGGTATTGTAACGCTGATAACAGTGTCATCGCCACTGGCCATGTTGGTGGAGTACTCGAAACAGCGCAGCAGGGCACACAGGTCTCGCATGGAGGCCCAATCATTGGTGGTGAAGTGGTGCTGTTCGGCAGTACGACTGACGCGAGCGTGCTGCAGCTGAAACTCCACTATGGCCTGCTGCTGCTCGCACAGTCTCTCCAGCATGTGCAAGGTGGAGTTCCACCGGGTGGGCACGTCGCATATGAGGCGGTGAGCGGGAAGGCCGAAGTTCCGCTGTAGCGCAGACAGGCGAGCAGCGGCAGGATGTGAACGGCGGAAGCGCACACAGACGGCCCGCACTTTATGCAGCAGCTCTGATATGTTGGGGTAGTGGTGAATGAACCTCTGCACCACCAAGTTCAGCACATGCGCCAGGCAAGGGATGTGCGTCAAACCGGCTAGTCCCAGAGCTGCCACGAGATTTCGCCCATTATCGCATACCACCAGGCCTGGCTTGAGGCCCACTGGCAGAAACCACTCGTCGGTCTGTTGTTCAATACCCCGCCACAACTCCTTTGCGCTGTGGGGCCTGTCCCCCAAACATATGAGTTTCAGAATGGCCTGCTGACGTTTACCCCGGGCTGTGCTGAAGTTGGTGGTGAAGGTGTGTGGCTGACCGGATGAGCTGGTGGAAGCAGTGGAGGAGGAAGCCGAGTAGGAAGAGGAGGCTACAGGAGGCAGAGAATGATGCCCTGCGATCCTAGGGGGCGGAAGGACGTGCGCCAAGGAACTGTCCGCCGGGGCCCAGCCGCCACTACATTCATCCAGTGTGCAGTTAGTGAGATATAGCATCCCTGGCCGTGCTTACTGGTCCACGTATCTGTGGTTAGGTGGACCTTGCCACAAATGGGGTTGCGCAGTGCACACTTGATTTTATCGGACACTTGCATGTGCAGGGAAGGCACGGCTGTCTTGGAGAAGTAGTGGCGGCTGGGAACCACATACTGCGGGACAGCCATGGCCATCAGCTGTTTGAAGCTGTCTGTGTCCACCAGCCGGAATGACAGCATTTCAAAGGCCAGCAGTTTAGAAATGCTGGCGTTCAGGCCAAGGGCTCAAGGGTGACTCGGGGGGAATTTGCGCTTCCTCTCTAAGGTTTGAGATATTGAGAGCTGAACGCTGCTGTGTGATATAGTGGAGACGCTAGTTGACGGTGGCGGTGGTGGTGGTGTCGGTGGCACATCCTCTGTTTGCTGCTCGGCAGGTGGCAACATTCCTCTCGAGGCGGAAGCCGAGGCAGCAGCGGTAGAGGGAGCAGGGGGAGCCTCAGCGAGTGCCTGGTTTTTGAGGTGTGTACCCCACTGCAGTTCATGCTTTGCATGTAGATGCCTGGTCATGCAGGTTGTGCTGAGGTTCAGAACGTTAATGCCTCGCCTCAGGCTCTGATGGCAGAGCGTGCAAGTCACTCGGGTCTTGTCGGTAGGACATTGTTTAAAGAAGTGCCATGCCAGGGAACTCTTTGAAGCTGCCTTTGTGGGGCTGGGTCCCTGTTGGCGATGTCCAGTAGCAGGCGAACTCTGGGGCGGCGGCTCGCCTGCTTTGGCCCCCTGCTCCCTCTTGGCTTCGCTGTTGTCTCGGTCTCACCACTACCTCTTCCTCTGAACTGTGAAAGTCATCGCCACGACCTTCAGTCCATGTGGGGTCTAAGACCTCATCGTCCTCTGCATCGTCTTCCACCCAGTCTCCCTCCCTGACCTCCTCCTGTTCAGTCTGCACACTGCAAAAAGACGCGGCAGTGGGCACCTGTGTTTCGTCATCATCAGAGACGTGCGGACTCCGATGAGGTGGTATTCCCATGTCCTTTTCATCTGGAGACATAAGTGGTTGTGCGTCAGTGCATGGTATGTCTTCCTCCACTGGGGAAGGGCTAGGTGGACGCCCCTGGGAAACCCTGGAAGCAGAGTCTTCAAACAGAAGAAGAGACTGCTGCATAACTTGTGGCTCAGACCGTTTCCCTGATATGCTTGGGGGTGATGTGACAGACTGATGGGCTTGGTTTTCAGGTGCCACCTGTGCGCTTTCCGCAGAAGACTGGGTGGAAGACCATGTGGTGAACGTGCTGGAAGCACTGTCGGCCACCCAATCAATTAATGCCTGTACCTGCTCAGGCCTTACCATCCTAAGAGCGGAATTGGGCCCCACGAGATATTGCGGTACATTCTGCCGGCTAGTTGAGGGAGTTCGTTCCCTACTGTGTGCGCCTGGGGCCGAACGGCCACGTCCTCTACCAGCAACAGAGGCTCCACGGACACCACCACGACCGCGTCCTCGTCCCTTAATAGTATTTTTCTTCATTGTTGCGATTCAACTCGTACCACAATGAAATATATTATTTTTTATAAGCAAAATCCCCTCACTGGAATACTTTCAGTCTTTTGACTGTATGGATTACAGATGGAATGACTGTTATATGTGAGTACCGCTTTCTTTGACAGATTCTAGTATGGGTACATATATGTTTTCCCAACCCCAGCACATTAATTTGCTAATTCCAGATGTATGAAACGCAGGCCTAACTGTATCTAGTATATTGAACGCCAGATAAACTAACTTGGCCTTTTTTAAATAAAAAAATTCCCTCACTGGAATACTTTCAGTCTTTTGACTGTATGGATTACAGATGGAATGACTGTTATATGTGAGTACCGCTTTCTTTGACAGATTCTAGTATGGGTACATATATGTTTTCCCAACCCCAGCACATTAATTTGCTAATTCCAGATGTATGAAACGCAGGCCTAACTGTATCTAGTATATTGAACGCCAGATAAACTAACTTAGCCTTTTTAAATAAAAAAATTCCCTCACTGGAATACTTTCAGTCTTTTGACTGTATGGATTACAGATGGAATGACTGTTATATGTGAGTACCGCTTTCTTTGACAGATTCTAGTATGGGTACATATATGTTTTCCCAACCCCAGCACATTAGTTTGCTAATTCCAGATGTATGAAACGCAGGCCTAACTGTATCTAGTATATTGAACGCCAGATAAACTAACTTGGCCTTTTTAAATAAAAAAAAATTCCCTCACTGGAATACTTTCAGTCTTTTGACTGTATGGATTACAGATGGAATGACTGTTATATGTGAGTACCGCTTTCTTTGACAGATTCTAGTATGGGTACATATATGTTTTCCCAACCCCAGCACATTAATTTGCTAATTCCAGATGTATGAAACGCAGGCCTAACTGTATCTAGTATATTGAACGCCAGATAAACTAACTTGGCCTTTTTAAATAAAAAAATTCCCTCACTGGAATACTTTCAGTCTTTTGACTGTATGGATTACAGATGGAATGACTGTTATATGTGAGTACCGCTTTCTTTGACAGATTCTAGTATGGGTACATATATGTTTTCCCAACCCCAGCACATTAGTTTGCTAATTCCAGATGTATGAAACGCAGGCCTAACTGTATCTAGTATATTGAACGCCAGATAAACTAACTTGGCCTTTTTAAATAAAAAAAATTCCCTCACTGGAATACTTTCAGTCTTTTGACTGTATGGATTACAGATGGAATGACTGTTATATGTGAGTACCGCTTTCTTTGACAGATTCTAGTATGGGTACATATATGTTTTCCCAACCCCAGCACATTAATTTGCTAATTCCAGATGTATGAAACGCAGGCCTAACTGTATCTAGTATATTGAACGCCAGATAAACTAACTTGGCCTTTTTAAATAAAAAAATTCCCTCACTGGAATACTTTCAGTCTTTTGACTGTATGGATTACAGATGGAATGACTGTTATATGTGAGTACCGCTTTCTTTGACAGATTCTAGTATGGGTACATATATGTTTTCCCAACCCCAGCACATTAATTTGCTAATTCCAGATGTATGAAACGCAGGCCTAACTGTATCTAGTATATTGAACGCCAGATAAACTAACTTGGCCTTTTTTAAAAAAAAATACCCTCACTGGAATACTTTCAGTCTTTTTGACTGTATGGATTACAGATGGAATGACTGTTATATGTGAGTACCGCTTTCTTTGACAGATTCTAGTATGGGTACATATATGTTTTCCCAACCCCAGCACATTAATTTGCTAATTCCAGATGTATGAAACGCAGGCCTAACTGTATCTAGTATATTGAACGCCAGATAAACTAACTTGGCCTTTTTAAATAAAAAAATTCCCTCACTGGAATACTTTCAGTCTTTTGACTGTATGGATTACAGATGGAATGACTGTTATTTGTGAGTACCGCTTTCTTTGACAGATTCTAGTATGGGTACATATATGTTTTCCCAACCCCAGCACATTAATTTGCTAATTCCAGATGTATGAAACGCAGGCCTAACTGTATCTAGTATATTGAACGCCAGATAAACTAACTTGGCCTTTTTAAATAAAAAAATTCCCTCACTGGAATACTTTCAGTCTTTTGACTGTATGGATTACAGATGGAATGACTGTTATATGTGAGTACCGCTTTCTTTGACAGATTCTAGTATGGGTACATATATGTTTTCCCAACCCCAGCACATTAGTTTGCTAATTCCAGATGTATGAAACGCAGGCCTAACTGTATCTAGTATATTGAACGCCAGATAAACTAACTTGGCCTTTTTTAAATAAAAAAATTCCCTCACTGGAATACTTTCAGTCTTTTGACTGTATGGATTACAGATGGAATGACTGTTATATGTGAGTACCGCTTTCTTTGACAGATTCTAGTATGGGTACATATATGTTTTCCCAACCCCAGCACATTAATTTGCTAATTCCAGATGTATGAAACGCAGGCCTAACTGTATCTAGTATATTGAACGCCAGATAAACTAACTTGGCCTTTTTAAATAAAAAAATTCCCTCACTGGAATACTTTCAGTCTTTTGACTGTATGGATTACAGATGGAATGACTGTTATATGTGAGTACCGCTTTCTTTGACAGATTCTAGTATGGGTACATATATGTTTTCCCAACCCCAGCACATTAATTTGCTAATTCCAGATGTATGAAACGCAGGCCTAACTGTATCTAGTATATTGAACGCCAGATAAACTAACTTGGCCTTTTTAAATAAAAAAATTCCCTCACTGGAATACTTTCAGTCTTTTGACTGTATGGATTACAGATGGAATGACTGTTATATGTGAGTACCGCTTTCTTTGACAGATTCTAGTATGGGTACATATATGTTTTCCCAACCCCAGCACATTAATTTGCTAATTCCAGATGTATGAAACGCAGGCCTAACTGTATCTAGTATATTGAACGCCAGATAAACTAACTTGGCCTTTTTAAATAAAAAAATTCCCTCACTGGAATACTTTATGGCTTTTCACTGTATGGATTACAGGTGGACTGGTATTAGTAGGGGTGACACAAGCACACCCAAGTCCCTGATGTAGGATTTCTATGGCACAGACCACTATTACAAGTGATTAATGGACGTTGGGAGAGATTGTGCTGCAGCACTAGTCCCAAGATGGCCGCCGCCTATCAGCCCAGTAACATGTGCCACAAAATGGTCTGCACAACCTTTAAAAAAATAGCCTTGGACTGTGCTGCTAAATCGCTATTGGTCTGAATCCCAGGTGTAGATGTCTGACTTGTTTGGAGCTTTGGAATGCACACTGTGGCAGCTTCTGCTGCAGCACTACAAGTCGCAAAATGGCGGCCGGCGGTCAGCCCAGGTACATGTGGATGGAAAAATCACTCTGGCCACTCTAAAAATAGCCAATCCCTATCAAAAAGCAGCTCAGCTGCAGTTGTTCAGATGAATCACAGGTGGAGGAGAGAAATTTGCTTCCAGTTATTCAATTATCCCAGCCTATTCTCGCCCTAGCATCAGCTGCGTCTATCCCTGTTCTATTCACATCGGGAGTGAGCACGTCCCGACGTGCGCACAAGCTTATAAAGAGGCTGAGTCACATGCTGCACTTGGCCAATCACAGCCTTGCCAATAGTAGGCATGGCTGCGATGGCATCTTAGGGCAAGTAGTATGATGCATGTTGATTGGCTGCTTTGCAGCCTTTCAAAATGCGCCAAAATACATGCCGAACGACGAACCCGAACCCGAACTTTTTTGAAAATGTCCGGGTTCGGGTCCGGGTGCCGGACACCCCAAAATTCGGTACGAACCCGAACGATGCTCGAACTGTTCGCTCAACACTACACTCTATCTGTTTAAAAGTATAAGGGCATACATTTTCCAAAAACCCCAAAGGTTATAGCTGCCTTGGGACATATCCATATACAGATATATGCAGTTTTTTTTACTATTATGTCCATTTCACATGTGTTGTATTGATGTTTTCTTCTATATATACTATATATATTTTCATTGTTTTTTATGTAACCTCTGAAGAAGGAGGATTGTTATACCTCCGAAATGCGTTGGGCCAGTTTTTACCAAAATAAACTATTTTGATCAGAAGCCTCCAGTTTGAGCTGCCATCAATTATTACCACAAGATACGCGATCCTGGCCAGGGGGGCAGTTAGCCACAGGTGTCTTGGGCTCTATCCTGTGTCTACCCCCATATGAAATGAGTACATATACCTCAAACTAACAACAGAGCAAATCTGAAATATCTCTCCAGCACACCTGGTGTAGACATCACACTCTGTGTAGATATCATCCTCCATTTACAAGGTTTACACCCCTTATCAGCTCTTACGTCTCTATCTATATCCTTCTGGGAGTGGTGCCTCCATTAGTGCTTTTTTGGACTGAGGTACGGTGAGTCCATTTCTTCTGGAACCACCTGAGCCAGTCCACCCACCTTTCGTACTGCTCACCTGTAGGCCATCACTGCAATGTTTTAGGGGTTCTCTAGGCTTCAGGCCCTTACCTCCAATGCTTATACGGTCTGCTCACCTGTAGGCCATCACTGCAATGTTTTAGGGGTTCTCTAGGCTTCAGGCCCTCACCTCCAATGCTTTATATGGTCTGCTCACCTGTAGGCCATCACTGCAATGTTTTAGGGGTTCTTTAGGCTTCAGGCCCTCACCTCCAATGCTTTATACAGTCTGCTCACCTGTAGGCCATCACTGCAATGTTTTATGGGGTTCGCTCACCTTCAGGCCCTCACTACAATTTTTTATAGGGTCTGCTCAACTTCAGGCCCTCAACTTTAATGTTTTAGAGGGTAACCAGCAGGCCCTTGCTCCAAATGTTTTTGAGGGTTACCAGCAGGCCATCAATCATAATTTTTCAAGGGTGTGTATGATGCCCTCCTTTATGTGTAATAAAGGGTGTATTGGAGTGCCGATTCCTTGTAATTTTTGCCAGCCCGTTCACTTAGTGCATAGGCGTTATGAATGCAGCAGTCTACCTTAACAATTATAGCACCATGTGAATGAGGCCTTCTTTTATGTGATATACAGACTGTATCGGAGTGCTTCTTACTTGTAATTTTTGCCAGCATTTGCACTGTATATACAATTGAATATACAGGAAAGAATGCTTCCTAACAATTTTACCTCTAAAAATGTCTTTTTTTTTTTTTTTTGAGGGGCGGGATTTTGTCGCTATGTAAAAGTGGCGGACAAGTGGGACAATATGGTTCCCAGCAGCGACATTGGAGTTGAAGATGCACCCAGACATGGTCCCCATGCGGTTCCAAATCCATTTCGGTGGTGTTTCTGTCACTTTCTGACCTTTTCCAAGCAGGGGGTGCCTGGTTGTCTCCCATTGACTTTCATTATACTTCCATTATGCTCGGCCGAGCGCACGAATATTGCTATGTGTTCGGACCCAGTACCCGAACACTTTGGTGCTCGCTTATCACTATTCAACTTCCTAAAGTCACTGAAAAAGAAAAAAACCTTTGAGATATGTGGAGTGCCCACCCTCTATTATACTAACAATATCCAAATAATTGAGCGCATATCACCAGCCACTGTTTCCAATAACGGGTAGAGGCACTACATCACCAACCGCTGTTTCCACTATCCAGTAAGAAAACCTTCATAGAGAACAAATGGATAGTGCAGTATTTATTATACTCACAATTTTCAGATAAAAGTGCACATATAAAATACAATGCCCTAATCTCATCTCAAAGGTACTGCACCATCTATTTGTCTTCTCAGAAGGGTCAAATTTCTGAGAGTGAAATTAGTGGTCGGCGGCTTCAGGTGGATTGGAAAATCAGCTGGAAGCACCCAGGAGCTCATACATGTGAAAGAACACTGTGGATCTAACTTATATTTCTGGGAGCAGGACATACTATCTACAGTACTGTACTGTAAGCTTATCATTACTAGTGCAAAAACTTCTGTTTCTAGCGCGATCTTTCTATTTTCTATTTTCTTCCTAAAGTCATTGCAGCAGGGCTGGGACAATGTCCACCACCAACAGAGGCTGAGCTGCCCAAGTGCGCCCCCACCCCCTCCAACTTGTGGATGACACTGCTATGGGGGATCTGTGATGGATGACACTGTTATTGGGGAATCTGTGGATGACACATATTTGTCATCACAGATCCCCCTCCCATAACAGGGTCCGTGTAGGAATGACGCCCAATACAAGGGGTGAGGCTGTGGGGTTGTATCTGCTTTTTGATGACAGTGCCAGCGGGGCCCGTGCAGTGAGCTTTGGAATGCACACTGTGGCAGCTTCTGCTGCAGCACTACAAGTCGCAAAATGGCGGCCGGCGGTCAGCCCAGGTACATGTGGATGGAAAAATCACTCTGGCCACTCTAAAAATAGCCAATCCCTATCAAAAAAGCAGCTCAGCTGCAGTTGTTCAGATGAATCACAGGTGGAGGAGAGAAATTTGCTTCCAGTTATTCAATTATCCCAGCCTATTCTCGCCCTAGCATCAGCTGCGTCTATCCCTGTTCTATTCACATCGGGAGTGAGCACGTCCCGACGTGCGCACAAGCTTATAAAGAGGCTGAGTCACATGCTGCACTTGGCCAATCACAGCCTTGCCAATAGTAGGCATGGCTGCGATGGCATCTTAGGGCAAGTAGTATGATGCATGTTGATTGGCTGCTTTGCAGCCTTTCAAAATGCGCCAAAATACATGCCGAACGACGAACCCGAACCCGAACTTTTTGAAAATGTCGGGTTCGGGTCCGAGTGCCGGACACCCCAAAATTCGGTACGAACCCGAACGATGCTCGAACTGTTCGCTCAACACTACACTCTATCTGTTTAAAAGTATAAGGGCATACATTTTCCAAAAACCCCAAAGGTTATAGCTGCCTTGGGACATATCCATATACAGATATATGCAGTTTTTTTACTATTATGTCCATTTCACATGTGTTGTATTGATGTTTTCTTCTATATATACTATATATATTTTCATTGTTTTTTATGTAACCTCTGAAGAAGGAGGATTGTTATACCTCCGAAATGCGTTGAGCCAGTTTTTACCAAAATAAACTATTTTGATCAGAAGCCTCCAGTTTGAGCTGCCATCAATTATTACCACAAGATACGCGATCCTGGCCAGGGGGCAGTTAGCCACAGGTGTCTTGGGCTCTATCCTGTGTCTACCCCCATATGAAATGAGTACATATACCTCAAACTAACAACAGAGCAAATCTGAAATATCTCTCCAGCACACCTGGTGTAGACATCACACTCTGTGTAGATATCATCCTCCATTTACAAGGTTTACACCCCTTATCAGCTCTTACGTCTCTATCTATATCCTTCTGGGAGTGGTGCCTCCATTAGTGCTTTTTGGACTGAGGTACGGTGAGTCCATTTCTTCTGGAACCACCTGAGCCAGTCCACCCACCTTTCGTACTGCTCACCTGTAGGCCATCACTGCAATGTTTTAGGGGTTCTCTAGGCTTCAGGCCCTTACCTCCAATGCTTATACGGTCTGCTCACCTGTAGGCCATCACTGCAATGTTTTAGGGGTTCTCTAGGCTTCAGGCCCTCACCTCCAATGCTTTATATGGTCTGCTCACCTGTAGGCCATCACTGCAATGTTTTAGGGGTTCTTTAGGCTTCAGGCCCTCACCTCCAATGCTTTATACAGTCTGCTCACCTGTAGGCCATCACTGCAATGTTTTATGGGGTTCGCTCACCTTCAGGCCCTCACTACAATTTTTTATAGGGTCTGCTCAACTTCAGGCCCTCAACTTTAATGTTTTAGAGGGTAACCAGCAGGCCCTTGCTCCAAATGTTTTTGAGGGTTACCAGCAGGCCATCAATCATAATTTTTCAAGGGTGTGTATGATGCCCTCCTTTATGTGTAATAAAGGGTGTATTGGAGTGCCGATTCCTTGTAATTTTTGCCAGCCCGTTCACTTAGTGCATAGGCGTTATGAATGCAGCAGTCTACCTTAACAATTATAGCACCATGTGAATGAGGCCTTCTTTTATGTGATATACAGACTGTATCGGAGTGCTTCTTACTTGTAATTTTTGCCAGCATTTGCACTGTATATACAATTGAATATACAGGAAAGAATGCTTCCTAACAATTTTACCTCTAAAAATGTCTTTTTTTTTTTTTTTTTGAGGGGCGGGATTTTGTCGCTATGTAAAAGTGGCGGACAAGTGGGACAATATGGTTCCCAGCAGCGACATTGGAGTTGAAGATGCACCCAGACATGGTCCCCATGCGGTTCCAAATCCATTTCGGTGGTGTTTCTGTCACTTTCTGACCTTTTCCAAGCAGGGGTGCCTGGTTGTCTCCCATTGACTTTCATTATACTTCCATTATGCTCGGCCGAGCGCACGAATATTGCTATGTGTTCGGACCCAGTACCCGAACACTTTGGTGCTCAGCTTATCACTATTCAACTTCCTAAAGTCACTGAAAAAGAAAAAACCTTTGAGATATGTGGAGTGCCCACCCTCTATTATACTAACAATATCCAAATAATTGAGCGCATATCACCAGCCACTGTTTCCAATAACGGGTAGAGGCACTACATCACCAACCGCTGTTTCCACTATCCAGTAAGAAAACCTTCATAGAGAACAAATGGATAGTGCAGTATTTATTATACTCACAATTTTCAGATAAAAGTGCACATATAAAATACAATGCCCTAATCTCATCTCAAAGGTACTGCACCATCTATTTGTCTTCTCAGAAGGGTCAAATTTCTGAGAGTGAAATTAGTGGTCGGCGGCTTCAGGTGGATTGGAAAATCAGCTGGAAGCACCCAGGAGCTCATACATGTGAAAGAACACTGTGGATCTAACTTATATTTCTGGGAGCAGGACATACTATCTACAGTACTGTACTGTAAGCTTATCATTACTAGTGCAAAAAACTTCTGTTTCTAGCGCGATCTTTCTATTTTCTATTTTCTTCCTAAAGTCATTGCAGCAGGGCTGGGACAATGTCCACCACCAACAGAGGCTGAGCTGCCCAAGTGCGCCCCCACCCCCTCCAACTTGTGGATGACACTGCTATGGGGGATCTGTGATGGATGACACTGTTATTGGGGAATCTGTGGATGACACATATTTGTCATCACAGATCCCCCCCTCCCCATAACAGGGTCCGTGTAGGAATGACGCCCAATACAAGGGGTGAGGCTGTGGGGTTGTATCTGCTTTTTTGATGACAGTGCCAGCGGGGCCCGTGCAGTGACTGTATTCTACTACACCCCCCCCCCCACACACACACACACTGTAGGGGGGGGGGTGAATGGGGGGTGTAGTAGAATACAGTCACTGCACAGGCCCTGCTGTCATTATGAAATAGCATATGTGACCCCCACCTCTTTTATTGGTGATCATTCAGTAAATTAACCCTGTTTTGTGGGGGTGGGGGGTGTCTGTGGATGACAAATATGTGTCATCCACAGATTCTCCCCATAACAGGGTTCATTTAGTGAATGACCATTGTAGTGACCCAATACATGGGAGTTGCATCTGCAGAGATTTTGCATAATGCCACCCCACACAGTAGTGCCCCCCACACAGTAATGTCCCCCACACTGCCCCCCACACAGTAATGTCCGCCACACTGCCCCCCACACAGTAATGTCCACCACACTGCCCCTCACACAGTAATGTCCGCCACACTGCCCCCCACACAGTAATGTCCGCCACACTGCCCCCCACACAGTAGTGCCCCCCACACTGCCCCCCGCACAGTAATGTCCGCCACACTGCCCCCACACAGTAATGTCCGCCACACTGCCCCCACACAGTAGTGCCCTCCACACTGCCCCGCACAGTAATGTCCGCCACACTGCCCCCACACAGTAATGTCCGCCACACCCCCTCAACCATACAGCAGTGCCCCCACATAGTAATTTGTCATGCTCTCCCCCTCTTGTCATAATCCCCTCTTCTTGTCATGCTTTTTCTGCCCCGTCATTCTCCCCCATCTTTTCATGCTCTTTATACCCCCCCATGTTGTCATGCCCTTTCTGCCCCCCCATGTTGTCACAGACTTCATGTAAGGGGGCCCGGCATTTTCACTGTACTTAATGCCGGCCCCCTCAGAGCGCTCCTCTCACCTCCATTATGTTCACTGCTCCAGGCTTCCAGCGTTGCCACACAATAAACAGGTGGGCGGAGCCTAACGGAGGTCCGGTAGGCTCCGCCCACCTGCTTACTGTGTTTCTAGTTAGAGGCAGCGGGGCCTGATGCTGGAGGCCTGAAGCAGTGAACATAATTGAGGTGAGAGGAGCGCTCTGACGGGGCCCGGCTCATGGAATGACAGGAGGGAGCGCTGAGCGGTTCCCCCCTGTCAGTCCCTCTCCCTCTGGCCGGCCCCTGCCTGCGCCCTGAGGCTGGAGCGCCCTGAGGCTGGAGCCTCCCCAGCCTCTGTGTCGGCCCGGCCCTGCATTGCAGAATCGCAACATCCCATCTGGTTTGGAATACAGAACAATGGGACTAGCCCATTCACGATTGGACTGCTCTATGACTCCCAACTTCAGCATTTTCCGTACCTTCTCTGCAATGACCTGTTGATGAGGCTCAGGGACTCGGTATGGTCTTAACCGAACTTTCACCCGTGGCTCGGTGACGATGTCATGCTTGATTACAGATGTGTACCCGGGTATCTCCGATAACACGTCTGTATTCCTAGCTACAAATTCCCTAGCCTCTTCTCGTTGTCCTTTTGTCAGGGTATCCGCAATTGTCACCTCCATGTCCACCGCCGCAGGCTTGACCGTAGCCTGAGAGGATAGTACAGAAGGGAGATTAGCCGGAGACCTCTCTGCAAGCAGACTCTCTCTGTCCTTTCATGCTTTCAGTAAATTGACATGGTATGTCTGCTCGGGCTTCCTCCTGATTTACCCTGTAGTTTACTAACCCCCACCTTCTCTAGTAACTCATACGGTCCTTGCCACTTGGTATCGAGGATGGAAAACAGTTAGCAGGAACTGATAAATAACGACAGACCGGCTTGATCCCAAACTAAGGAAAACATAGGAGGGCCCTATGCACATGTACAAGTCCCGGTGGTAGACAGATATATGCCCTCATACCTATAACTGAGTGACACCTGAATTCCCTATAGTAGTGAGGGGAACGGCCACCGGCTCCCTGCACTGAATACGGAGGGAGTCAGGGTCACCTAGAATCAAGCCAGCAAACAAAACAAACATGCACTTATCTTAGAGCAAAACAACTGCAGCCTCCAGCAGCACACACTTCATCCAGGAAGTAATATAAACCGCAAGGAGAAGCAATAAGGGAGATAATATAAAGCAAACCAATTAATCAAGGATAAGAGGCAGCTGAGGGAGAGAAAGGAACTGAGCAAAGTGAAACCAAAACAAAGAACGTCATACACAAGACAGGGAGGAACCTCTGACCGACCGTCTCCCAGAACCAGCGGTGACACTTGGTTAGAAATTTACTCTCCACAGTAGGAACTAAAACCAAAACCCAGCCACCAGGTTTAAAGGTCCTTACTGTCACTGACCTGTTATAGACCCGGCTTTGAGCCTTTTGAGCAGCCTTTAAATGCTCATTGACAATGGGCATAAAGGCCGCCATCCTGTCCTGCATACTGGCGATGTGGTCTATAACACTTTTGTGTGTGTGTGTGTGGGGGGGTGTTCCTGTTCCCACGTCTCCTTTGCGATGTCCAGCAGGCTCCTGGGATGTCTGCCATACACCAATTCAAAGGGAGAAAAGTTCCTTGGTGACTTTGGACATGAAAGGGGTACCCAAATCTGTAAGGATCTCCTTGGGTTGACCCACTCGGCAAAACATGGCGAATAGCTCCTTAGCTATGAGCTTCACCGATGTGAGCCACAGTGGGATGGCTTCAGGATAATGTGTAGCATAGTCCATCTGTCACGAGTTGGAAGTCCCGCGAGAGACTTCCGCGTCGTCTAGATATAAACATACGGCAAACACGCACAGCCACATCAGAGTGTATTGCACAATCAAAGACAAGGAAGGAAGCACAGGCAAAACATGAGCTCTATGTACCGTCAGCACAGTGGGAAAAAAAACCCACTGCGCAACTGTCTACTAATACTCCAGAGGGGCGTGACTAAACAACTCCTGGTATTCACTAGGGCCCCAGATGGTAGGGTTAGGCTTTGCCGCAGGAAGTTGCCAAGGTCCACTCCAGAGCGTGAACTAGAATGAACGGACAACAGGTACCAGAAGGTACCGACGGTACATAGGCAAACATTTCGGTCCCTTCATGCGGACTGGTGTTGTGGATGGTTAGGAGAGAGTCATCAAGTAAGGAGGGATCTGTAGTTGGGCGTTCAGGTACTGCTGGAAAAATGGTGGGTGGGAGGTTTAGCGGGCAGCCCTGCGTAAGCTCCAGAAGTGGACTGATGTCTGGTTCAATTCTGGGTGGCTAAGGTATGGAACCATACAGGGATGTCGGGTTGGGGTAATGTATGTAGTGTGAATGATATTTGATTGTTTTTGGAAGTATGGTCGATTTGTTCATGGTTGGGAGTTGGTGGTTTGGGGTCAAACTCCAAAAGGAGTTGTTCCCATGATAACTTTGTAGGTGTGTTTGAATTTTTGTTGTAACTATTTTCGTTGTTAGTAAAGCGAGGTGCCAAGGTATGATGAGCATAGGATGCTATGGGATGCGGTTTAGGGGGGTGGTTTGGTGGGAGTTGCTAGTTTCTGTGGTGTGTGTGGTTCCTGGTGAATGTTTGTGGTTTGATGGGGGCTGGTTGTGTTTGGACGCCCGTAGGGGTCTCCCTGTTTCTTAGGTTAGATTTTGGTGGTTGGTTGGTGTTGGTGTGTTGTACTTTGTTCTGTAGCCAAAATTTTATATTATTGGTTTTGAAGTCTAGTCTGTCTCGTTCTATTTTTTTGGGTCTTTTTGTTTATAATGTCGCGTTCAAGTTGGAGTAGACGACCTGTGACTAATCTATCCAATTTAGTGTATTCAGCATGTTTAGAAAACTGAATTAGGTGATTGGTCTGAACCTGAATTTGTTCTTTTAGTGTGTTGCAAAGGGATTGACGCTTCATGTGTAATAGTTCAATAGTCCCTTTTGCGCATTTCAACATGTGATCATCCCAGGTTTTGGTGAAGGCTGGATTATTTCCGAATGGGCTCTTTAATCTCAGCCGCAGCCCTCTTGGGACTCAGGATTCTTTTAAGTACAGTTCAAGTAGATTGAGGTCCAGATGGTGTTGTAGCTCATCTTTTAGGGTGGATTCCAGCTGAAAGAATAGATCAGCGAGAGCTTTTGTGTTGATTCCTATTTCGGAATTATCGGTTCTGTGCCCGCCATCTTTGGTCTGGTCAGGGTCCTCATTCGTCGCCCAAGCGTGTGAAAGCTTCTGTCTTTCATATAACCGGGACTGGCTGTAGTCCATCTTGAATACTTGTTCTTTCCTGGTAGCAGGAATCAGTGTCACCTAGAGCAACCGTATCTCAGAGCTAGTGTTATGGCTCTTTTACCTGAGGACTCAGGGCAATACAGCAATATATGGCATAAAAAGTAGTGATGAGCGGCAGGTGCCATATTCGATTTCGACGAAATTCGCGAATATTCGAATGAATATTCGTTTCATATTCGTCGAAATCGAATATTCGTCATTTTTTCTAGTTATCGCGATTAACATGTGATTTAAATAATCGCATATTGCGATTTGTACTTAAGGCTACTTTCCTATTGGTTTCATATCTAGAATTAGCGAGGATGACGAATATGACGAATGTATTTGTCTATTCCTCAAAACGAAGATAACGAAGTATTCTACATCTTCGTTTTAGCTACTGTGGGGAGTCGCTCTGGTAGACAGCGGTGCGGGTGCAGTTTAGAGGCAAAACAAGGAGTCCAGATTGTGCATCAAACAGTGTTTTATTCACACTTGCACACCAGAAATGAAAACAGTCTCTTGGTGACAGTTCACACACAACAGAAATCATGTGGCAAAACCAAAAACAGGCCAACACAGGGTCCAGTCACCTTGGGTGGTTTAAGTGCGGGTTCACACCTAGCAGTCGGTTCAGCCGCAGGCGATTCCTCCTTCAGGTTGCAGGGAAACACCACCTTGCTGAGCTCCGTCCTCCAGCACAGAGAACTCCTCAGCCCTGTTAGCAGGCTCCAGGATAATCACCAGACACAGCTGATGGCTGTGTTTTATACCCAGCCCAAAACTCGGACTGGACCGTGGGGAGCAGCCACCCACCCTACTCTTTAGCTGCTCCCAGTAAGAGCCGGCCCGGATCGGCTTTGCAGCCATGCTATTTAAAAGAGTCAAAACAGCACTAGCTGCTGCAGACAAAAACCCGGCTCTCACCTCACCGAGGCCAGCAACCTCGGTGACACGTACCTGCCATCGCATATGACACCTTGCACCTTACCACATACCCCCCTTTGTTCAACCCTGAGGGGTGAACACACGTAAGGCAGTGGACGCGGGACAGGGCATCTGCGTTGCCCTGCAAGCGGCCTGGCCTGTGTTCCACGGAAAACTTGAAATTTTGAAGAGATAGGAACCACCTGGTGACCCGAGCATTCCTCTCCTTGGCCTGACTCATCCATTTGAGGGGGGAATGGTCGGTCACCAGACGGAACCTCCTCCCTAACAGGTAGTAGCGGAGAGATTCGAGTGCCCACTTGATAGCCAGGCACTCCCTCTCCACTATACTATATCTGGACTCGGCGGGACTGAGCTTACGGCTCAGGAAGACAACGGGATGTTCTTCCCCGTTGACCTCCTGAGACAGTACTGCACCGAGGCCTACCTCCGAGGCGTCGGTCTGTACGACAAACTCCTTGTTGAAGTCGGGTGTCACCAAAACCGGGGACCCACACAGGGCCGACTTCAACGCGGAGAAAGCCTCCTCACTCCAGCTAACCCTCCCAGACTTTCGCCCCTTCAACAGGTCTGTCAATGGCGCTGCTATTGTGGCAAAGTGGGGCACAAACCTCATGTAGTAACCTACAATCCCCAGGAACGACTTTACCTGCCTGGTGGTGACCGGTCGGGGCCAGTTACTGAATGGCCTCTACCTTAGTTACCTGAGGTTTGATAACTCCCGCCCAATTACATATCCCAGATATTTTGTCTCCTCTAACCCTATGGAGCACTTCTTTGGGTTAGCGGTCAGTCCGGCTTTCCTCAGGGCATCCACTACCGCCGGCACCTTGGGTAAATGGCTTTCCCAGTCTGTGCTGTGGATGACTACATCATCTAAGTAGGCCGAGGCGTACCGACGATGTGGTCGCAGCACTATGTCCATTAACCTTTGGAAAGTGGCGGGGGCGCCATGCAGGCCAAAGGGTAACACCTTGTAGTGATACAGGCCCTGCGGGGTAACAAATGCGTTTTTTTCCTTAGCCGACTCCGTTAAGGGTACCTGCCAGTACCCTTTAGTGAGGTCCAGCACAGAAAAATAACGGGCTTGTCCTAAACTTTCAACAAGCTCGTCTACTCGGGGCATGGGATACGCGTCAAACTTGGATACTTCATTTAACTTGCGAAAGTCGTTGCAGAACCGCAACGTCCCATCCGGCTTGGGTATTAGGACTATGGGACTGGCCCACTCACTTTTCGACTCCTCAATGACATCGAGCTTCAACATTAACTGCACTTCCTCCGCGATGGCCCGCCGCCGAGCCTCGGGTACCCGGTATGGTTTTAACCGGACCTTGGCCTGAGGCTCAGTGGCGATGTCATGTCGGATGAGAGGCGTGCGGCCAGGAGGTCCGAGAACACATCCGTGTTCCGACTGAGAAACTCCTGACTTCCTGAACTTGTTTGGAAGACAGGCTGTCTGCAATTTTTACCGTGGTTACGGCTTCACAGGCCTAGAACTGTGGGGCTGGACCCTTTTCACCCTAGAAGCCCTGGCCGGGGGCTGGGGTCGTCGGCCGCGTCCCTATCTTTCCACGGCTTAAGTAAATTCACGTGGTACACCTGCTCCGGCTTGCGCCGCCTGGCTGGTGTACTTTGTAATTTACTTCCCTACTTCTCGATCACCTCATAGGGGCCCTGCCACCTAGCTAGAATTTGCTGTCAAGGGTGGGTACCAGAACCAAAACCCGATCTCCCGGATTGAAGTCCCGTACCCGAGCCTGACGATTGTACACCCTACTCTGGGCTTGTTGCGCTGCCTCCATATGCTCCCGGACCAAGGGCAACACCCTTTCCATCCGTTCCTGCATCTGGGCGACATACTCAATGACACTTTTGTGGGGGACAGGCTGTTGTTCCCATGCTTCCTTGGCGATATCCAACAGGCCCCGAGGGTGTCTGCCATAAAGCAGTTCGAAGGGCGAGAACCCAGTAGAGGCCTGGGGCACCTCTCGCACTGCGAACATGAGATAGGGCAGAAGCAGATCCCAGTCCTTCCCATCTCTAGACACCACCCTCTTTAACATATTTTTAGAGTTTGGTTAAACCTCTCCACAAGACCGTCTGTTTGCGGATGGTAAGCGGACGTCCGTAACTGCTTTATACGCAACAATTTACACAGTTCCCTCATTACTTTGGACATAAAAGGGGTCCCTTGGTCTGTCAGAACCTCTTTAGGCAGGCCCACACGGGAAAACATCTCCATTAACTCTTTGGCAATGAGCCTAGCTGAGGTATGTCGCAGAGGCACCGCCTCCGGATACCGAGTGGCATAGTCGAGAACTACCAGAATGTGTTGGTGGCCCCTGGCAGACTTTGGTACAGGCCCAATTAAATCCATAGCGACTCGCTCAAACGGTACTTCAATAATTGGCAGAGGTACCAGAGGACTACGAAAATGTGGCTGGGGGCTAGTTATCTGACAGGTTGGACAGGACTTACAATAATCTTCTACCTCCTTGAACACACCGGGCCAATAAAACCGCTGCAGTATGCGGTCCTGGGTTTTCTGCCACCCCAGGTGTCCCCCAAGAACATGTTGGTGGGCAAGCTCCATGACAAGCTTGCGATACGCTGTGGGCACCACCAACTGTTCAACAGGTTCACCTCGGATTTGGTTCACCCGATACCTCTCGGGGATGCCGGTCGCACGCAGTCTCCGCATACATGGAAGCCCGGTACCCATAATTAGTCTCCATGGGTTCCCCCCACTGTGGACAGTTGGCCCTTATGTGTCCAGGCTCCCGACACTGCCAGCAGACCACTGGGGACGGATCTGCAAGAGGTACCTCCCGGGCGGGTTTGGCCGGCCGCCGGGACTGGGGTGGAGATTTGCGGGGTTTGACTGGCCCCCTCCCAAAAGAACCCCCCTGCAGGTTTCTGGTGGCCTCATATCGTTCCACCAGGTCGACCATCTCAAGGGCATTGGTGGGGGATACCTGGCCGATCCAGTGTTGAAGGGGGTAAGGCAAGGCCCTCCAAAACATGTCAGCCAGCAGCCGGTCCAGCATAGCAGTCGGACTCAGAACCTCAGGCTGCAGCCATTTTTGCAACCTGTGCAGCAACTCATAGTACTGCGGCCTGGCGGGTTCAGCCACGTTAAAGTCCCACTGGTGGACACGCTGAGCCCGGACCAACACATTTACCCCCAGTCTGGCCAGGATCTCCCCTTCACCGTGGAATAATCAGCAGCCTGGTCGTCTGCCAAATCAAAAAAACTTGCTGGGGTCCAGACGCCAGGAACGGAGCGACGACCTCTGCCCACTGTTCTCGGGGTAATTTCTCCCTCACGGCCACCTTCTCGAACACCGCCAGATAGGTCTCAACATCATCCGAGGGGGTCATCTTAGGGATCGCGGCACGGACAGCTTTCCGAGCATCGTGGACGCGGTGGGACGCTCCTGCCGCTTGCAACGCCATCACGTGCTGTAGCAGTAGCTGGTTGGTCTCCCGCTGTTGCACGTTAGCCTCTATGAGGGCTTTCACAGCCGCCTCCATTTTGTCGGGGATCACAGGCTGCAACTTTGCCGGCTTAATATAGGACATTCACTTTTGCTCAGCAAAAACAAAGTTCGGCGTTCACGCCAGCCTCACTGCGCATGCCCGCATCCGACACCAAATGTGGGGAGTCGCTCTGGTAGACAGCGGTGCGGGTGCAGTTTAGAGGCAAAACAAGGAGTCCAGATTGTGCATCAAACAGTGTTTTATTCACACTTGCACACCAGAAATGAAAACAGTCTCTTGGTGACAGTTCACACACAACAGAAATCATGTGGCAAAACCAAAAACAGGCCAACACAGGGTCCAGTCACCTTGGGTGGTTTAAGTGCGGGTTCACACCTAGCAGTCGGTTCAGCCGCAGGCGATTCCTCCTTCAGGTTGCAGGGAAACACCACCTTGCTGAGCTCTGTCCTCCAGCACAGAGAACTCCTCAGCCCTGTTAGCAGGCTCCAGGATAATCACCAGACACAGCTGATGGCTGTGTTTTATACCCAGCCCAAAACTCGGACTGGACCGTGGGGAGCAGCCACCCACCCTACTCTTTAGCTGCTCCCAGTAAGAGCCGGCCCGGATCGGCTTTGCAGCCATGCTATTTAAAAGAGTCAAAACAGCACTAGCTGCTGCAGACAAAAACCCGGCTCTCACCTCACCGAGGCCAGCAACCTCGGTGACACGTACCTGCCATCGCATATGACACCTTGCACCTTACCACACTACCTATTCGTCAACTTCGCTAATTCTAGCAATCAAATAGGAAGGTTGACTATAGAGACAGCTGTGTTAAATTCGTTATGCGATTTTTTTTTTTTTTTTAATAAATAGAATACTTATAATAATTTTATCAAGTAATATAATTATTGTATTAAAAAAAAAAAAATCGCATAGCGAATTTAACACAGCTGTCTCTATAGTCAGTCAACCTTCCTATTTGATTGCTAGAATTAGCGAAGTTGACGAATAGGTAGCTAAAACGAAGATGTAGAATACTTCGTTATCTTCGTTTTGAGGAATATGACGAATACATTCGTCATATTCGCTATTCGCTAATTCTACCAAGCCAACCATAACTTCTGTGCTCATGGAGCGTCCCCATCACCATGGGAACGTCTCCATATACTAAAATGTACTGTCGGATTTGAGGAATTACGTTGAAATCGCAATGCGATTAATTCAAGTTATATTAATCGCATTGCGATTACAACTTAGCACTGCTATCTTACATAGGCTAGAATTAA
The DNA here is from genome assembly GCA_033119425.1 of Bufotes viridis. NCBI lineage: Eukaryota > Metazoa > Chordata > Amphibia > Anura > Bufonidae > Bufotes > Bufotes viridis. The sequence continues at coordinate 207,087,203 of CM065593.1, read as the reverse complement.
CGAATATGGAATATAGCTATGCACTAGCAGTGCTAAGTTGAAATCGCAATGCGAATACTTTAAGTTAAATTAATCGCATTGCGATTTCAACTTAGCACTGCTGCTATATTCCATATTCGTTAACTTCGTTAATTCTAGCAAGCTGACCCATTATAAACCCAGCTCTAAGTTGAAATCGCAATGCGATTAATATAACTTGAATTAATCGCATTGCGATTTCAACGTAATTCCTCAAATCCGACAGTACATTTTAGTATATGGAGATTCTCCCATGGATGGGGACGCTCCACATGAGCACGGAAGTCGGCAGAAGCGGCAACGGGCACTGACTAGAGCAGCCAGGAAGCCAGGAATCCTCAGGACAGGTAAGAACTACTTTTGGGAAGTAGGAAAGAAAAAAATATAACTAAAAAAAAACAAAAAAAAACGAATATTCGAAATAGCAAATTTATAGCGCTATATTCGAAATATTCGCGAATTAGCGAAGTGCCGATATTCGCTAAAAAAATTCGCTTTTCGAATATTCGCGCTCAACACTAATAAAAAGGAGAGAGGCGCTCATAGGGTAAGTATGTTTTAGGATTGCTTACTGGTTTGTAAGTTAGCCAGTGTCCTGAGTTGTGCTCACCTTGTGCCATCCCCTTGTTGTGGGAGGGGAGGGAGGGAAGTGGTGAGGACAACTAGGCTGGGAAGGATGAGAAAGGTCAGTCGGTGCTGCCGGTTATGGTCACACTATGTGGGAGCCACCCAAACAGTTCGGGTGAAGGGATATCAAGGATAAAAATGCCAGAATATTGCAAAAAAACCAAGAGGGCGCACAATAACGACCAGATCTTCTCAAGCAAAAAAGAAGAAACCCTTTATTTGTAAGACTACGCGTTTCTGGGTTCTTGCGACCCCTTTTTCAAGTCTGAAAACATGACAAATTCACATGAACTAAATAAATAAATAAGTAAGTGATAGATCATAGATAAAAAAGATTGCTAAAATGATTGATAATCATTAGGAGTATCTAGGCAATTCGTTAAAATGCTGAAATGATTAAGAGTTATTATAAAAATCGCAACAACTCATTGTATGTATGCAAATTATTAAAAATTTTAAAAATAATCTCAGATAGTGTATAGAAATGCATCAAAGGTCAGTAATAATTGATAAAATGGATCAAAGGTAGTTTTTACCTGAGTGGGTGGGTTTATCCAGCGTATGATGGTGTGTACGTGAGTTTTTAGTTTTGCTGATGAGAGAACAGTACCGTGAAATTTATATATGCGTGCATCAGTAACATACAAATAAGTTCAATCATTTGTTAACATGCAGACGGACCTTGAAAATACATAGCGGTGTGTCCAAGTATTATATACTACTATGGTATACGGTTAACATAGATTTATTATTTGCTTTAAAGGGTTTCTGTCATCAAGTTTTGACATTATAAGCAGTCTGACATTAGCTATGTGCTAATGTCAGAGCAGCTTGATAATGTCTTTTTTATAAAAATCCGAGGTATATTTAGGCTAAAAAACGTCTTTTTATAATATGTAAATTAGCCTCTAGGAGCAGGGGGGCGTTGCCCTGCTCCTAGCGGCTCCGTGCGGCAACCTGCTGGCACGCCCCTTCTTTCTTTGATTGACAGTGCCGGGCAGCGATCCTCTCCTGCCTCCGACACTGTCTCCCTGCTAAATCCTGCGCCGCCGCTCTGTATTCGGCACAGGCGCGGTGAGCTGAGGACAGCAGGCACCAGCGTCGCTGCCCGGCACTGTCAATCAAAGAAAGAAGGAGTGTGCCAGCAGGTTGCCGCACGGAGCCGCTAGGAGCAGGGCAACGCCCCCCCTGCTCCTAGAGGCTAATTTACATATTATAAAAAGACATTTTTTAGCCTAAATATACCTCCGATTTTTATAAAAAAGACATTATCAAGCTGCTCTGACATTAGCACATAGCTAATGTCAGACAGCTTATAATGTGTAATCCTGGTGACAGAAACCCTTTACTCTAGGTACACACCTAAGCGTTTTACAGCGCGTCCAAACGCGCTGTAAAACGCACAACATGTGAAAAGCCATGCTTCCCTATGGGCATGGTTCACATTTGGGCGTTTTACAGCGCGTTTGAACGCGCTGTAAAATGCCCCACGCCCAAACAAGTACATGAGCTTCTTTGGGGCGTTTTAACGCGCCTATGGACAATGATGCCATAGGGGAGAATCACTGAATCGCGCGTATGACGCGCGTTTCTTAGTTACAAAAACGTGCATCCAAAAACGCGCGTAAAACGCGCGTCATACGCGCGATTCAGAAACGCCTAGGTGTGTTCCCAGCCTTAAGGCCGTTTTTTGATTGTTGCATTTGTAGGGATGCAGTTGTAATGATGAGATAATTATATTGTATAATACTGTGCGGACGCCTCGGAACAGTGGTGCGAGTGATGTTATGCAGTTATCATGTCAAAGCCGTTATATAATATTGTGTGTAAGCGGCATAAAGCAAAATTGTGGGTGATGCCCTTCAGAGAGAGGTGTTTACATTTGTAATTATAATTATACGTACAAGGTCCGTTTGAAGTGGTAAACACAAAGTATTAGACGCAGAGAGATGATCTAGGAGAAACTGTGTGTAGCGCTTACCTTGCTGTGTGGAGCGGTCCTGTAGCACGTGGGACGCTCTCAGTACAGCGAGCGCGCTGAGATGGGGAGATGCGGACTTGCCTGTCCAAACCCCTGAAGACGCCAGGATCTTCTAGCGAAACATGTTGGGGGACAGATGGCAATGTTTTTAGTTCTGCCTAAATCTGGTTTATGAGCAGCAATCTGTAGAACAGCCTGTTAGTTGGCAGTGTATTGTGGCAGGTTTCTGCACTAGTTAGTTTAAGCTTAACACTTTATTGGCTCACTTAGAAGCCTAGCGGCATGTTAAGGGCCACTACAGTGGGGAGTGCACACCCATAGTGGCTGTGTCCTTACATTTATATATTGTGGGGGTTTAGCTCTGGTCTCGAGGATCGTTCACATACAGACTGTTGTCCACTGCAGCTTTAGGGGCCAAACATCGCTTTATTGTCTCAGCATCAACATAAATAAATGAAATGCAAAACAAACACCTGCCCGGCTGGGCTCTAACTTAACACAGTGTGTCCCTGACTCACCTACAACACTGTTCACACACACCGCACCCGTGCGGCTTTTCCAGGCAGCCTGTTCGGTTTCACAGGGGTCTGAGCCCTCCAGCTTGGCTCCAGCCGTGGGTCCCAAACAACAGCCCTCAGCTCCCAGCACTATTAGCAGCTCCAGGAAAATCACCCCCAGCTGCTAAGGAGGCTGCCTTTTAAAGGGCCGGATAAAGTCCGGACTGGACCGTGGGGAGTAGGCACCCACCCAGCTCTTTGCCTACTCCCAGTAAGAGCCGGCCCGGATTGGCTTTGCAGCCAAACTAACTAACAGAGTCTGACAGCACTAGCTGCTGCAGACAACAAAATCTGCTCTCACCCCACCGAGGCCAGCAACCTCGGTGACACGTACCTGCCATCGCTCTCTCCTATCAGCCATGAGGCCTGTCACTGCCTCACATATCCTCCCCTTTGTTCAACCCCGTAGAGGTGAACACTAGCACCCAACCAAGACGCTCGTGAGAGGGCATCGACCTGGCCTACAGTCTTCCCTTATTCCGCCAGACCCAGGCTAACAGCGCTTGGTTTCTCACCCGCATGAGTTTAGTACGGGGCTGATAAGACCTACGGGATTTTCTTGCCCATCTCATGACCCGGTGCTCTCTTTCACAAATGAGGATGATGCGCTTCGCACCCGTGGCCTCTCTCTTTTCGTTTTCTTTTTCTCTCCACATTTCGCATCAGCACATGTTCCTCACATCCTTTCTTGGACTGCTGCATCTCTCGACTGAACTGTTCCCTCACTTCGGCCGACTCTTCTTTAGCCTTATCTTTGGTCTTGGGAACATCTGAGGACTTCTCCCACTCCACCTCATCAGCATCAGCTTCTTCAGCCTTTGAGTCTCTTTTGGAGTCTTCAGTCACTTTGATAGGCTTTTCATCCTTCTCGGACACAGCATCACATACTTGCATTCTTAGCTCCGCCTCCTCCTCTTTCTCTTTAAGGACGGAGGTACTTGGGACATCAGAGTCCGTATCAGACTCATCATCTTCTGGCAATCCCTGCCAAGGTTTATCCAGGATATGGTTCTCCTTTCGGGCAGGATTCAGGAGAGTCAGCCCATCGGAGTAGACAGCACCCTCATACTGGTCGTCGGTCCCCCCGTATTTCTTCCCCAGCAGACTGCTGGCTTTCTGGAAGGCATTGACAGCAGAGGGAATGTCTTTCACGACCAGGTCCTGGCCACACACTGCCACGAGTCTCTGGGCTTCTGCATCCACCTCAGCACCATCATCTGGTTCAGCAGATACATCTTTCACCTTCTCTGCCTCGGCCGGCACCACGGCGCCACCATCTCCAGACCCATTCCTAACAGGCTCTGACTTCTTGGCATCTTTTAGAGGAGCTTCCTCTTCAGGTATCTCATTTTCTTCCACCTGCTGCGCAGGAGAACGCTTAGGCCTCTCCAACTCATAGACGTCATCTTTTGAGCTCCTGAGATCTTCCATCTCTGCTCTGAGTTGCTTGTTCAGCCACTCCAATTCATCTCGCTCCTTAGGCGCTTTTCAAGGGCTCTAGCCAAGGAGAGGGCCTTGGTCGTCTTCTCAGTTTTCCCCACCAGCTTGTTAGCAGCGCCCCGCTCTTGGGCCTTCTGGTCCAGCTGCTCTTCACTCTGTTCTGGGGTAACAGCAGTTGTAGGAGTACCACCATTCTTCTTTAGACACTCTGTGGGATTTCCACCCAGGGACTCTTCAAGCCCATTGTTGAGGTCTACTATAGACTTTTGTGTCTTTCTGGAGTCTTTTCCCCTCCCCAGGACACCAGGAGGTAGACCCTTCAGTTCACTCGTCTTTTCCGGGGTCTCCTCTTTTGACCCTTCTGCAGCCTTCTTCGGTGACTCTGTGACGACAGCTAGTCCCTTCTCTATCGTATCTAGGGACCATGGGGCGAGAGGGAGGTCAGCCTCCTGTTTGCAGCTGTACTGTCCTGTCAGGTCATCGAAGACTGCCTGGATATGAGCTTCAGACACTAGGCTGACGTCACCCGACTGAACTCTCGTCACATCAGGTATAACTATCGTCTGGTTGCTACCAGTAACCACGTCAGTTTGGCAAGACCTCAACATGGCAGCCTCTCTCTCAGAGTTGCTGTCGGTCATAGCACCTGCTTCATATATACTGCTCATGTCATTCTCATCTCTGTCCTCTAGGGGCACCGATGAGCTAATCCCCACCTGGGACATTTTATTAACCATGGAGATCTGTGGAGACTGCATATCCACTTCTAGTACGTGTGGTACACCCTCTAGGCCTGCCCCATGTACTTGCACATTTTTCACAGTGGTTTCCCTCAGTGGTGAGCTCTCAACATCAATTAGCATTTTTATACCATCCACATTTTTACCAACAGGGGGAGCTTCTTCCCTGATCACACCCTTTAAAGGAGCAGGTATATCATCGTCACACATATCATTACACATTTCAACAAACTTTGCACCTTCCCTTGGCACCGTGTCTGCACCATTATTTCTAATGGTCATTTCACTTAAACCATTGCTTTCTATTTGCATTTGCCTTACACCTTCACTTAAAGGGACAGGTACAGGTTCTGTAGGAGCTTCATTACTTCCCACAGAAGTGTCTCCATTGCCCCACATTACATCATGCATGAGCACATTTGCAACATCAACTCCATCAGTCTCTGTTCCCACCGTGGTCTCACCCTCCGTGAGGACCACCGGATAGTCCACAGTATTCACATAATTGTCCCGGACAGTTAACATTCTACCTCGTACCCAGGCTAGCATGGGATCTCTGATTTTCGCCATCCCAAATCTAGCCTTGGTCACAGGCACTTTAGACAACACCCTGAGCTTCTCCTCTGCAGGTTCCTGCGATGGAGCAACCGCAACAGGCCTTCCCGCCTGTTCAGACACAGCATTTTTCCTATAGTCACTCTTTTTGAGACATTTTTACGCTGCAGCGCTTTATCACTCACCGGCCCGGCAGGTAGCAACTGCCGCCGGCTCACTGTCACTGGGTCTGCCACAAAATAATCAACCGGAACAGTCTTACCGATTGTCGTCACTGACTCGGCACGGTCATCACCCGTCTCCTCAATGCAGTAGTAGCCATGGGAGACGCCTTGGACTAGTCTCCTGTCTTTTCCTGGACGGACATTCCAGCCGCACCCTTTAAGATTCTGTGCACAGTCGCAGGGAAAATAGGCACTCCTGAGAAACGCACCACTCTCCAGCTCTTTGTCTTCCCGACGGTTGCCCTTGGCAACGGCATGCATATTCTCCTCCAACACTGCACTCAGAGCCGCCACTCCAAGTGCCGCACTCGGCTTTCTCACCAACCGATCAGTCTCCAGCACCAGCTGCTCCATTACACCCTCAGTGGCCTTGGTTTTCCGCCAAACCGGGCCACTTCTCACATACGGTATCACCATTGGTACAAGCAGCTTCCGCCACACGTGCTGAAGTAGTAGCTGGTTGGTCTCCTGGTGCTGCAAGTTAGCCTCCACAAGGGCTTTTACAACCGCCTCCATTGTGTCAGGAAAAAACAGTCCACAATCGCACGAGCGGCACTTGCTTCACTAGACAAACAGGCTTCCGGCCCTTTAAATCACTGCATAGCAAAACAGCAATTCCTTGGCAACTTTCACAGCACCTGCTCTCCTCAGTCAGGTCGTTGCCCCTAGCAACACTTTGCCTTTTCCAGCAGGGACGACTTGCCCGCATCCGACACCAAATGTGGGGGTTTAGCTCTGGTCTCGAGGATCGTTCACATACAGACTGTTGTCCACTGCAGCTTTAGGGGCCAAACATCGCTTTATTGTCTCAGCATCAACATAAATAAATGAAATGCAAAACAAACACCTGCCCGGCTGGGCTCTAACTTAACACAGTGTGTCCCTGACTCACCTACAACACTGTTCACACACACCGCACCCGTGCGGCTTTTCCAGGCAGCCTGTTCGGTTTCACAGGGGTCTGAGCCCTCCAGCTTGGCTCCAGCCGTGGGTCCCAAACAACAGCCCTCAGCTCCCAGCACTATTAGCAGCTCCAGGAAAATCACCCCCAGCTGCTAAGGAGGCTGCCTTTTTAAAGGGCCGGATAAAGTCCGGACTGGACCGTGGGGAGTAGGCACCCACCCAGCTCTTTGCCTACTCCCAGTAAGAGCCGGCCCGGATTGGCTTTGCAGCCAAACTAACTAACAGAGTCTGACAGCACTAGCTGCTGCAGACAACAAAATCCGGCTCTCACCCCACCGAGGCCAGCAACCTCGGTGACACGTACCTGCCATCGCTCTCTCCTATCAGCCATGAGGCCTGTCACTGCCTCACAATATGTTCTGCATAACAGTGCGGCAGTAATTTTAAACTAATTGTTCACTTTCAGGATTTTAAGAGACACTAATAAAAGTTTAAATTTTATCAGGGATAAAAATGGTTTAAGCAGCTTGGACGAGCAATGGTTTATCAGGGCAGGCCAGCACCTCCAAAGTGAGCGCAAGTTCGTGCCACGTTTCCAGCTTAGACACTCAGCAGAAAGGAACTGAAGAATCATTTAGGATGCTGATATGGTCAGCGATGTATTCCTTCACCATCTTCCAAAACTTTTCCCTCCTTGTACCACTAGGCCACGTTTCAGGGTGAGGTTGCTGGCGTGGTGTCATGAAAGTGTCCTTGGAGAGTGTTGTCCTGCCTTTGTTGGAACTGCTGTCAACATCAGGATGACTCTCCTTCCCTTCATCCTCCACCTCCTCCTCTTCTGCCCATCCACACTGAACAGATGGAATTAAAGTTCCATGGGTACTACCCTCTGTAGCAGAGGCAAGTGTATCCAGTTCCTACTCCTCCTCCTCTTTATGGCCCAATTCGCGCTGAGAACTGTGGGTGGTCTGGCTATCATCCTATGTAATGTTCTCCCACATTTCCTCATCTGCCACATTCAGAGCGTCATCCTTAATTGTGAGCAGCGATCGTTTGAGTAGACACAGCAGTGGGATGGTTATGCTGATAATAACGTTATCGCCACTAACCATCTGTGGGGATTCATCAAAGTTTTTTAAAACCTCAGAGAGGTCTGACATCAATGCCCACTCCTCGTTTGCGAATAGTGGCAGTTGACTGGAAAGGCGACGACCATGTTGCAGCTGGTATTCCACAACTTCCCTCTGCTGCTCACAAAGCCTGGCCAACATGTAGAGTGTAGAGTTCTAGTGCGTGATTACGTCGCACAACAGTCGGTGAGCTGGAAGGGCAAGCGCTGCTGCAGCATTGACAGACCACCTGAAGCTGTGGACGACTTGCGGAAATGGGGACACACGTGGCGCGCCTTCACTAGTAGCTCTGCCAAATTGGGGTAGGTTTTTATAAACCGCTGAACCACTAAGTTTAAGACGTGGGCTAGGCACTGGATGTGTGTCAGGTTGCAGAGCTCCAAAGCTGCCACCAAGTTACGGTCATTGTCAGACACAAACATGTCTGGTTGTAGGTTGAGTGGCGAGAGCCACAGCTCGGTCTGGTCCCTTACACCCTGCTATAGCTCTGCGGCGGTGTGTTGTTTGTGCCCTAAGCAGATCAGCTTCAGCACGGACTGTTGAGAATTCGGTTGACCAGACTCTTGACTACAGAGACTGGACTTAGTGGAAGAGAGTGTGGTGCTTAACCAACTGGAGCATTATCTTCAGCAATCTAACCGACCACCGGACACTATATTAGGCCCAGATTAATGGAAGTTGTAATATAGACAGTGTTTTTAGTTGCAGTTCAGTATTTGGTAAAGAACACCACAGATTACGGACACTATATTAGGCCCAGATTATTTAAATTTGCGCTATAGACACTGTTTTCAGATGGAGAACAGTATTTGTCACAGAAAGCCACACACTATGGACACTAGATTAGGCCCAAATTATTTAAATTTACACTAAAGAAACAGTTTTCGGATTGGGTACTGTATATGTCACTGATGTGTATTAAACGCACACACTATAGACGATAAATGTGGCGATGATTATTTGAATTTACGCAAAGAAACACAGTCTGCGGATGATGTACAGTATATTTCACTAATAGGTATTAAAGAAAAATATCTTGCTGCTGTCAAACACACACACCGTAGTCCTTAAAAGGACTTTGGGGTCTTTGAAAAGCTTTCTTAGAATAAGAACTGTGAATTTCACTCCCTACACTGTCTCTACCTTCCTACACTCTGCTCTCCCTGACTATTACTGATCCAAGCACGTTTCATCGGGTGCTATATAACCTCCGATGACGCGTTCCGGCCAGCCAATCACTGTAATGCCAGTAGCTAACATGGCTATGGCATTACAGTGATGGGCATTACCTACCTGCACGTTTATTGGCTGCTTAGCATGAGGTCGTCATTATGGGGGACTTCAACTACCCAGATATAGACTGGGAAACTGAAACCTGTACATCTCATAAAGGAAACAGGTTCTTGGCAATAACCGAAGACAATTACCTTTGCCAACTGGTTCAGGACCCAACTAGAGGGACTGCCATACTGAACTTAGTATTAACCAATAGATCTGACAGAACAACAGATGTGCAGGTTGGGGTACACCTGTGAAATAGTGACTATAAAGTAATAACCTTCCAATTATCATTCAAAAGAGTGTTTCTTCGGGGAGGAAGAAAAATACCAAACTTCAAAAAAGCAAAATGCCTAAATAACTGGGACAAAGTCTTCAAAAATAAAAATACAGTCACAAAATTGGATATTTTTAACCACCTCAGCCCCCCTAGCTTAAACACCCTTAATGACCAGGCCACTTTTTACAATTCTGCACTACACTACTTTCACCGTTTATTGCTCCGTCATACAACTTACCACCCAAATGAATTTTACCTCCTTTTCTTCTCACTAATAGAGCTTTCATTTGGTGGTATTTTCATTGTTGCTGACATTTTTCACGTTCTGTTGTAATTTTTTTTAAAAAAAGCTACATTTCTATATAAATTTTTCTCTAAATTTATTGTTCTACGTGTCTTTGATAAAAAAAAAAATCCAACAAGTGTATATTTATTGGTTTGGGTAAAAGTTATAGCGTTTACAAACTATGGTGCAAAAAAGTGAATTTCCGCATTTTGAAGCAGCTCTGACTTTCTGAGCAGCTGTCATGTTTCTTCAGGTGCTAGAATGCCAGGATAGTATAAATACCCCCCAAATGACACCATTTTAGAAAGAAGACACCCCAAAGTATTCGCGGAGGGGCATGGTAAGTTCATGTATAATTTCATTTTTTTTCACAAGTTAGTGGAAAATGACACTTTCTGAGGAAAAATAATAATAATAAAGTTTCCATTTCTGCTAACTTCTGGCAAAAAAAAAAAACAAAATCTCAGACGGACTCACTATGCCCCTCAGTGAATACCTTGGGGTGTCTACTTTCCGAAATGGGGTCATTTGTGGGGTGTGTTTACTGTTCTGGCATTTTGGGTGGGGCTAAATTGTGAGCAGCCATGTAAAACCTCGTTGGAATTTGGGCCCCTTTGCGCACCCAGGCTGCAAAAAAGTGTTACTCATGTGGTATCGCCGTACTCAGGAGAAGTAGGGCAATGTGTTTTGGAGTGTATTTTTACATATACCCATGTTGGGTGAGAGAAATATCTCTGTAAATTGTCAACTTTGTATAAAAAATTTAAAAAGTTGTCGTTTACAGAGATATTTCTCACACAAAGTATAGGTATATATAAAAATACACCCCAAAACAAATTGCCCTACTTCTCCTGAGTACGGCAATACCACATGAGTGACACTTTTTTGCAGTATGGGTGCGCAAAGGGGCCCTAATTCCAAATGGGTAGATGTGGGGGAGGGTGGTAGCGAGGAGGCTGAGGAGAGTGAGGTAGTTAGCTGGGTAACAGTAAAAAAGCGGGGTAGAGGGAAGAGTGCCAGTGAGGCTAGCCCTGATCTGACACACCCCAACAAGTTTGCACGGTTGGCAGATGAGGGGGATGACAGTTCAGGGACGGCACCGCTGCAGCCAGACACTTCCTCTGCCAGTCAGGGAAATGTCAGCTCCAGTAAGCAGGGGACCAGGAGAGCAGGGCAGGCCAGACAGGTGCTGTTAGTGGGAGACTCAATTATTAGGGGTACAGATAGGGCGATCTGTCACAAAGATCGTGATCGCCGAACAGTGTGCTGTCTTCCTGGCGCTAGAGTTCGACACATCGCGGATCGGGTTGACAGATTACTGGGAGGGGCTGGAGAAGATCCAGTGGTCATGGTCCATATCGGAACCAATGACAAATTTAGAGGAAGGTGGAGAGTCCTTAAAAATGATTTCAGGGTTTTAGGTCAAAAGCTTAGGGCAAGGACCTCAAAAGTAGTATTTTCTGAAATACTGCCTGTACCACGAGCCACACAAGAAAGGCAGCGGGAGATTAGGGAGGTTAACAAGTGGCTCAAGAACTGGTGTAGGAAGGAGGGGTTCGGGTTCTTGGAGAACTGGGCCGACTTCTCTGTCGGCTACAGGCTCTATCGTACGGACGGGCTGCACCTCAATGGGGAAGGGGCAGCTGTGTTGGGGAGAAAGATGGCTAGAAGGTTGGAGGAGTGTTTAAACTAGGGACTGGGGGGGAGGGTAATTACATTATAGGAGGGGATAGAGACCAGGGGCGAGGTAGTGTGACTGGGGGAGGAATGGAAGGGGGGACTAGAACAGCTCAGAATGAAAGATGCAGGGTAAAAAATACACATAAACCTGTCAAATGTATGTATACTAATGCCAGAAGCCTGACTAACAAGACTGGTCAACTGGAATTAGTGATGTGTGAGGAGGACTATGACATAGTGGGAATAACTGAGACATGGCTGGATGATAGCTATGACTGGGCAGTTAATATAAAAGGTTACAATCTGTTTAGAAAGGATGGTCAAAACCGGAGAGGTGGAGGGGTCTGCCTCTATGTGAAGTCGTGTATAAATCCCGTAATTCGAGAATACATCTCTGAGGGACATGAACATGTGGAGTCACTGTGGATAGAAATACATGGAGCAAAAAAACAATAATAAAATACTAATAGGAGTTTACTATAAACCACCTAATATACCAGAGTCCACAGAAAATCTATTACTAAACGAGATAGACGAGGTGGCAAATCATAATGAAGTCGTTATCATGGGGGACTTCAACTACCCAGATATAGACTGGGAAACCGAAAGCTGTACATCCCAAAAAGAAAACAGGTTCTTGGCAATATCCAAAGACAACTTCCTTTCCCAACTGGTTCAGGACCCCACTAGAGGGACGGCCATACTGGACTTAGTATTAACCAATAGACCTGATAGAACAACAGATGTGCAGGTTGGGGGACACCTGGGAAATAGTGACCATAAAGTTATAACCTTCCAATTATCCTTCAAACGAGAGTTTCTAAAGGGAGGAACAAAAATACCAAACTTCAAAAAAGCTAAATTTAGCCAACTAAGCGAGGCCATAGGCCTAACTAACTGGGACAAAGTCCTCAAAAATAAAAATACAACCATAAAATGGGAGATTTTTAAAAGCATTGCAACATCTAATTGTGAGAGGTACATACCTTATAGGAATAAAAGGCTAAGGAACAATAAGAAACCAATGTGGATAAATGGAACCATAAAGAAAGCAATAAATGACAAAAAGAAAGCATATAAATCACTAAAACAGGAGGGGAGTCAGGAAGCACTGATAAACTATAAGGAAAAAAATAGAATATGTAAAAAACTAATAAAATTTGCCAAACTAGAGACCGAGAGATTAATTGCCAAAGAGAGTAAAACTAACCCTAAAATGTTCTTCAATTATATAAATAGTAAAAAATATAAATCTGAAGGAGTCGGCCCTCTACATAGCAATGAGGGGGGTGTTGCAGAGAGCGACGAGGATAAAGCAAAACTATTAAATATTTTTTTCTCCACTATATTCACTTAGGAAAATAAACTGTCAGATGAAATGCAGAATGTAAAAGTAAATTCCCCATTAAAAGTGCCCTGTCTGACCCAGGAAGAAGTACAACAGCGACTTAAAAAGATTAAAATAGACAAATCGACAGGAAACGGATGGCATACACCCCCGTATCCTAAGGGAATTAAGTGATGTGTTAGCAAGACCTTTATTTCTGATATTTACGGACTCTATACTGACAGGGAATGTTCCACAGGATTGGCGCATAGCAAATGTGGTGCCAATATTCAAAAAGGGTCCAAAAACAGAGCCTGGAAATTATAGGCCGGTAAGTTTAACATCTATTGTTGGTAAACTGTTTGAAGGGTTTCTATGAGATGCTATTTTGGAGTATCTCAATGAAAATAAGCAAATAACGCCATATCAGCATGGCTTCATGAGGGACCGGCCATGCAAAACGAATTTAATCAGCTACTATGAGGAGGTAAGTTCTAGACTTGACAGCGGCGAATCAATGGATGTCATATATCTGGACTTCTCCAAAGCATTTGACACCGTACCTCATAAAAGGTTAGTATATAAAATGAGGATGCTCGGACTGGGAGAAAATGTCTGTATGTGGGTAAGTAACTGACTAAGTGACAGAAAACAGAGGGTGGTTATTAACGGTAGATACTCAGATTGGGTCACTGTAACTAGTGGGGTACATTAGGGGTCAGCATTTGGCCCTATTCTCTTCAATATATTTATTAATGATCTTGTAGAAGGCCAGCACAGTAAAATATCTATTTTTGCAGATTACACTAAACTGTGTAAAGTAATTAACACTGAAGAGGACAGTTTTCTGCTACAGAGGGATCTGGATAGATTGGAGGCTTGGGCAGAAAAATGGCAGATGAGGTTTAACACTGACAAATGTAAAGTTATGCACATGGGAAGGAATAATGCAAGTCACCCGTACATATTAAATGGTAAAACACTCGGTAACACTGACATGGAAAAGGATCTAGGAATTTTAATAAACAGCAAATTAAGCTGCAAAAACCAGTGTCAGGCAGCTACTGCCAAGGCCAATAAGATAATGGGTTACATCAAAAGGGGCATAGAGGCCCGTGATGAGAACATAGTCCTACCACTTTACAAATCACTAGTCAGACCACACATGGAGTACAGTGTACAGTTCTGGGCTCCTGTGAACAAGACAGACATAGCAGAGCTGGAGAGGGTTCAGAGGAGGGCAACTAAAGTAATAACTGGAATGAGGGATCTACAGTACCCTGAAAGGTTATCAAAATTAGGGTTATTCACTTTAGAAAAAAGACGACTGAGGGGAGATCTAATACCTATGTATAAATATTTGAGGGGTCAGTACAGAGATCTGTCCCATCATCTATTTATCCCCAGGACTGTGACTGTGACAAGGGGACATCCTCTGCGTCTGGAGGAAAGAAGGTTTGTACACAAACATAGAAAAGGATTCTTCACTGTAAGAGCAGTGAGACTATGGAACTCTCTGCCTGAGGAGGTGGTGATGGTGAGTACAATAAAGGAATTCAAGAGGGGACTTGATTTATTTCTGGAGTGTAATAATATTACAAGCAACAGCTACTAGAGAGGGGTCGTAGATCTAGGGAGTTATTCTGATTGCACAAGATTGGAGTCGGGATGGAATTTTTTTCCCCTTAAGTGGGGAAAATTGGCTTCTGCCTCAGTGGGGTTTTTTGCCTTCCTCTGGATCAACTTGTAGGAAACAGGCCGAACCGGATGGACAAATGTCTTTTTTCGGTCTTATATACTATGTTTCTAGTACCTTTAGGATTTCACAAGGCATTTTTACGCATTTGGATTCCAGACTTCTTCTCACGCTTTAGGGGCCCCTAAAATGCCAGCACAGTATAAATACCCCACATGTGACCCCATTTTAGAAAGAAGACACCCCAAGGTGTTCCGTGTGGGGTATGATGAGTTCATGTAAAATTTTATTTTTTGTCACAAGTTAGTGGAATATGAGACTGTGTAAAAAACAAAAATAAAAAAAATAAAATATCAATTTCCGCTAACTTGTGGCAAAAAAAAAAATTCGGTGAACTCGACATGGCCCTCACGGAATACCTTGGGGTATCTTCTTTCCAAAATGGGGTATTTATACTGCCCTGGCATTTTAGGGGCCCTAAAGCGTGAGAATCCAAATGCGTAAAAATGCTCTGTGAAATCCTAAAGGTACTCATTGGAATTAGGGCCCCTTTGCGCATCTTGGCTGCAAAAAAGTGTCACTCATGTGGTATCACCGTACTTAGGAGAAGTAGGGCAATGTGTTTTGGGGTGTATTTTTACATATACCCATACTGTGTGTGAGAAATATCTCTGTAAATGACAACCTTTTACATTTTTTTTATACAAAGTTGTCAATTTACAGAGATATTTCTCTCACCCAGCATGGGTATATGTAAAAATACACCCCAAAACACATTGCCCTACTTCTCCTGAGTATGGAGACACCACATGAGTGACACTTTTTGCCGCCAAGATGCGCAAAGGGGCCCAAATTTCAATGAGTACCTTTTATGAGGGCATTTTTACGCATTTCTCTTCTCACGCTTTAGGGCCCCTAAAATGCCAGGGCAGTATAAATACCCCACATGTGACCCCATTTTGGAAAGAATACACCGCAAGGTATTCCGTAAGGGGCATGGTGAGTTCATAAAAGATTTATTTTTTGGCACAAGTTAGCGGAAATTGATTTTTTATTTTTTTTTCTCACAAAGTCTCCCTTTCCGCTAACTTTTGACAAAAAGTTCAATTTTTCATGGACTCACTATGCCCCTCAGCGAATACCTTGGGGTGTCTTCTTTCCAAAATGGGGTCATTTGTGGGGCGTTTGTACTGTTCTGGCATTTTGGGTGGGGCTAAATTGTGAGCAGCCATGTAAAACCTAAAGGTACTCGTTGGAATTTGGGCCCCTTTGCGCACCTAGGCTGCAAAAAAGTGTCACTCATGTGGTATCGCCGTACTCAGAAGAAGTAGGGCAATGTGTTTTGGGGTGTATTTTTACATATACCCATACTGTGTGTGAGAAATATCTCTGTAAATGACAAATTTTTACACTTTTTTTTATACAAAGTTGTCAATTTACAGAGATATTTCTCTCACCCAGCATGAGTATATGTAAAAATACACCCCAAAACACATTGCCCTACTTCTCCTGAGTACGGCGATACCACATGAGTGACACTTTTTTGCCGCCAAGATGCGCAAAGGGGCCCAAATTCCAATGAGTACCTTTTATGAGAGCATTTTTACGCATTTCTCTTCTCACGCTTTAGGGCCCCTAAAATGCCAGGGCAGTATAAATACTCCACATGTGACCCCATTTTGGAAAGAATACACCCCAAGGTATTCCGTGAGGGGCATGGCGAGTTCATAGAAGATTTTTTTTTTCACACAGCCTGGAAATTATAGGCCGGTAAGTTTAACATCTAGTGTTGGTAAACTGTTTGAAGGGTTTCTAAGAGATGCTATTTTGGAGTATCTCAATGAAAATAAGCAAATAACGCCATATCAGCATGGCTTCATGAGGGATCGGCCATGCAAAACGAATTTAATCAGCTACTATGAGGAGGTAAGTTCTAGACTTGACAGCGGCGAATCAATGGATGTCATATATCTGGACTTCTCCAAAGCATTTGACACCGTACCTCATAAAAGGTTAGTATATAAAATGAGGATGCTCGGACTGGGAGAAAATGTCTGTATGTGGGTAAGTAACTGGCTAAGTGACAGAAAACAGAGGGTGGTTATTAACGGTAGATACTCAGATTGGGTCACTGTAACTATTGGGGTACCTTAGGGGTCAGTATTTGGCCCTATTCTCTTCAATATATTTATTAATGATCTTGTAGAAGGCCAGCACAGTAAAATATCTATTTTTGCAGATGACACTAAACTGTGTAAAGTAATTAACACTGAAGAGGACATTTTTCTGCTACAGAGGGATCTGGATAGATTGGAGGCTTGAGCAGAAAAATGGCAGATGAGGTTTAACACTGACAAATGTAAAGTTATGCACATGGGAAGGAATAATGCAAGTCACCCGTACATATTAAATGGTAAAACACTCGGTAACACTGACATGGAAAAGGATCTAGGAATTTTAATAAACAGCAAATTAAGCTGCAAAAACCAGTGTCAGGCAGCTACTGCCAAGGCCAATAAGATAATGGGTTACATCAAAAGGGGCATAGATGCCCGTGATGAGAACATAGTCCTACCACTTTACAAATCACTAGTCAGACCACACATGGAGAACAGTGTACAGTTCTGGGCTCCTGTGAACAAGACATACATAGCAGAGCTGGAGAGGGTTCAGAGGAGGGCAACTAAAGTAATAACTGGAATGAGGGATCTACAGTACCCTGAAAGGTTATCAAAATTAGGGTTATTCACTTTAGAATAAAGACGACTGAGGGGAGATCTAATACCTATGTATAAATATTTGAGGGGTCAGTACAGAGATCTGTCCCATCATCTATTTATCCCCAGGACTGTGACTGTGACAAGGGGACATCCTCTGCGTCTGGAGGAAAGAAGGTTTGTACACAAACATAGAAAAGGATTCTTCACTGTAAGAGCAGTGAGACTATGGAACTCTCTGCCTGAGGAGGTGGTGATAGGGGGTACAATGGAGGAATTCAAGAGGGGACTTGTTTTATTTCTGGAGTGTAATAATATTACAAGCTACAGCTACTAGAGAGGGGTCGTAGATCCAGGGAGTTATTCTGATTGCACAAGATTGGAGTCGGGATGGAATTTTTTTCCCCTTAAGTGGGGAAAATTGGCTTCTGCCTCAGTGGGGTTTTTTGCCTTCCTCTGGATCAACTTGTAGGAAACAGGCCGAACCGGATGGACAAATATCTTTTTTCGGTCTTATATACTATGTTTCTAGTACCTTTAGGATTTCACAAGGCATTTTTACGCATTTGGATTCCAGACTTCTTCTCACGCTTTAGGGGCCCCTAAAATGCCAGCACAGTATAAATACCCCACATGTGACCCCATTTTAGAAAGAAGACACCCCAAGGTGTTCCGTGTGGGGTATGATGAGTTCATGTAAAATTTTATTTTTTGTCACAAGTTAGTGGAATATGAGACTGTGTAAAAAACAAAAATAAAAAAAATAAAATATCAATTTCTGCTAACTTGTGCCAAAAAAAAAAATTCGGTGAACTCGACATGGCCCTCACGGAATACCTTGGGGTATCTTCTTTCCAAAATGGGGTATTTATACTGCCCTGGCATTTCAGGGGCCCTAAAGCGTGAGAATCCAAATGCGTAAAAATGCTCTGTGAAATCCTAAAGGTACTCATTGGAATTAGGGCCCCTTTGCGCATCTTGGCTGCAAAAAAGTGTCACTCATGTGGTATCGCCGTACTCAGGAGAAGTAGGGCAATGTGTTTTGGGGTGTATTTTTACATATACCCATACTGTGTGTGAGAAATATCTCTGTAAATGACAACCTTTTACATTTTTTTTATACAAAGTTGTCAATTTACAGAGATATTTCTCTCACCCAGCATGGGTATATGTAAAAATACACCCCAAAACACATTGCCCTACTTCTACTGAGTACGGCGATACCACATGAGTGACACTTTTTTGCCGCCAAGATGCGCAAAGGGGCCCAAATTCCAATGAGTACCTTTTATGAGGGCATTTTTACGCATTTCTCTTCTCACGCTTTATGGCCCCTAAAATGCCAGGGCAGTATAAATACTCCACATGTGACCCCATTTTGGAAAGAATACACCCCAAGGTATTCCGTGAGGGGCATTGCGAGTTCATAGAAGATTTATTTTTTTACAGAGCCTGGAAATTATAGGCCGGTAAGTTTAACATCTATTGTTGGTAAACTGTTTGAAGGGTTTCTTAGAGATGCTATTTTGGAGTATCTCAATGAAAATAAGCAAATAACGCCATATCAGCATGGCTTCATGAGGGATCGGCCATGCAAAACGAATTTAATCAGCTACTATGAGGAGGTAAGTTCTAGACTTGACAGCGGCGAATCAATGGATGTCATATATCTGGACTTCTCCAAAGCATTTGACACCGTACCTCATAAAAGGTTAGTATATAAAATGAGGATGCTCGGACTGGGAGAAAATGTCTGTATGTGGGTAAGTAACTGGCTAAGTGACAGAAAACAGAGGGTGGTTATTAACGGTAGATACTCAGATTGGGTCACTGTAACTAGTGGGGTACCTTAGGGGTCAGTATTTGGCCCTATTCTCTTCAATATATTTATTAATGATCTTGTAGAAGGCCAGCACAGTAAAATATCTATTTTTGCAGATGACACTAAACTGTGTAAAGTAATTAACACTGAAGAGGACAGTTTTCTGCTACAGAGGGATCTGGATAGATTGGAGGCTTGGGCAGAAAAATGGCAGATGAGGTTTAACACTGACAAATGTAAAGTTATGCACATGGGAAGGAATAATGCAAGTCACCCGTACATATTAAATGGTAAAACACTCGGTAACACTGACATGGAAAAGGATCTAGGAATTTTAATAAACAGCAAATTAAGCTGCAAAAACCAGTGTCAGGCAGCTACTGCCAAGGCCAATAAGATAATGGGTTACATCAAAAGGGGCATAGATGCCCGTGATGAGAACATAGTCCTACCACTTTACAAATCACTAGTCAGACCACACATGGAGTACAGTGTACAGTTCTGGGCTCCTGTGAACAAGACATACATAGCAGAGCTGGAGAGGGTTCAGAGGAGGGCAACTAAAGTAATAACTGGAATGAGGTATCTACAGTACCCTGAAAGGTTATCAAAATTAGGGTTATTCACTTTAGAAAAAAGACGACTGAGGGGAGATCTAATACCTATGTATAAATATTTGAGGGGTCAGTACAGAGATCTGTCCCATCATCTATTTATCCCCAGGACTGTGACTGTGACAAGGGGACATCCTCTGCGTCTGGAGGAAAGAAGGTTTGTACACAAACATAGAAAAGGATTCTTCACTGTAAGAGCAGTGAGACTATGGAACTCTCTGCCTGAGGAGGTGGTGATGGTGAGTACAATAAAGGAATTCAAGAGGGGACTTGATTTATTTCTGGAGTGTAATAATATTACAAGCTACAGCTACTAGAGAGGGGTCGTTGATCCAGGGAGTTATTCTGATTGCCTGATTGGAGTCGGGATGGAATTTTTTTCCCCTTAAGTGGGGAAAATTGGCTTCTGCCTCAGTGGGGTTTTTTGCCTTCCTCTGGATCAACTTGTAGGAAACAGGCCGAACCGGATGGACAAATGTCTTTTTTCGGTCTTATATACTATGTTTCTAGTACCTTTAGGATTTCACAAGGCATTTTTACGTATTTGGATTCCAGACTTCTTCTCACGCTTTAGGGGCCCCTAAAATGCCAGCACAGTATAAATACCCCACATGTGACCCCATTTTAGAAAGAAGACACCCCAAGGTGTTCCGTGTGGGGTATGATGAGTTCATGTAAAATTTTATTTTTTGTCACAAGTTAGAGGAATATGAGACTGTGTAAAAAACAAAAATAAAAAAAATAAAATATCAATTTCCGCTAACTTGTGCCAAAAAAAAAAATTCGGTGAACTCGACATGGCCCTCACGGAATACCTTGGGGTATCTTCTTTCCAAAATGGGGTATTTATACTGCCCTGGCATTTCAGGGGCCCTAAAGCGTGAGAATCCAAATGCGTAAAAATGCTCTGTGAAATCCTAAAGGTACTCATTGAATTAGGGCCCTTTGCGCATCTTGGCTGCAAAAGTGTCACTCATGTAGTATCGCCGTACTCAGGAGAAGTAGGGCAATGTGTTTTGGGGTGTATTTTTACATATACCCATACTGTGTGTGAGAAATATCTCTGTAAATGACAAATTTTTACACTTTTTTTTATACAAAGTTGTCAATTTACAGAGATATTTCTCTCACCCAGCATGGGTATATGTAAAAATACACCCCAAAACACATTGCCCTACTTCTCCTGAGTACGGCGATACCACATTAGTGACACTTTTTTGCCGCCAAGATGCGCAAAGGGGCCCAAATTCCAATGAGTACCTTTTATGAGGGCATTTTTACGCATTTCTCTTCTCACGCTTTAGGGCCCCTAAAATGCCAGGGCAGTATAAATACTCCACATGTGACCCCATTTTGGAAAGAATACACCCCAAGGTATTCCGTGAGGGGCATGGCGAGTTCTTAGAAGATTTATTTTTTTACAGAGCCTGGAAATTATAGGCCGGTAAGTTTAACATCTATTGTTGGTAAACTGTTTGAAGGGTTTCTAAGAGATGCTATTTTGGAGTATCTCAATGAAAATAAGCAAATAACGCCATATCAGCATGGCTTCATGAGGGAACGGCCATGCAAAACGAATTTAATCAGCTACTATGAGGAGGTAAGTTCTAGACTTGACAGCGGCGAATCAATGGATGTCATATATCTGGACTTCTCCAAAGCATTTGACACCGTACCTCATAAAAGGTTAGTATATAAAATGAGGATGCTCGGACTGGGAGAAAATGTCTGTATG
This sequence comes from Bufotes viridis, assembly GCA_033119425.1. Classification (NCBI taxonomy): domain Eukaryota; kingdom Metazoa; phylum Chordata; class Amphibia; order Anura; family Bufonidae; genus Bufotes; species Bufotes viridis. The sequence goes on along the minus strand of CM065593.1, from coordinate 207,065,593 downwards.
TGGGTAAGTAACTGGCTAAGTGACAGAAAACAGAGGGTGGTTATTAACGGTAGATACTCAGATTGGGTCACTGTAACTAGTGGGGTACCTTAGGGGTCAGTATTTGGCCCTATTCTCTTCAATATATTTATTAATGATCTTGTAGAAGGCCAGCACAGTAAAATATCTATTTTTGCAGATGACACTAAACTGTGTAAAGTAATTAACACTGAAGAGGACAGTTTTCTGCTACAGAGGGATCTGGATAGATTGCAGGCTGTGTTACGTGCTGGCCAATCCTCTGTCATAGACGCAGGCCTGGATGACTCCCGCCCTGCAGCTGGGCCTAATTTAAGCATCATCAGCTAGTACACCCACTTCTGTGTCCAAGCACAGCGTACAGATGTCTCTACCCCAGGCCTGTGAATGTAAGCAAAATTTATGGTCCTGGAAATGTTGCCATTTAGGCTTATGGACACTGAGGCTTTCCTCAGCCTCATGGTGGCGGCCGTCCTTCGTTACTCAGTCCCCAGCCAACACTATTTTTCTCGGTGTGCTGTCCCCGCATTACACCAGCAATTGTGTCCTGTAACATCACCCATGCCCTGACCAATGCAGTTATTGGGAAGGTCCACTTAACGACGGACACACGGACAAGTGCTTTTGGCCAGGGATGCTACATTTCCGTGACGGCACACTGGGAGAATCTTGTGGAGGCCCGTAGCGAGTCGTACCCTGGGATGGCACAGGTGCTAGTGACGACAAGGATTGCGGTCCCTGCTTCCATCCGGATTTCCGCCACCACCTACATTAGTGGCTGCAAATAATGTTCTCCTCCTCCGCCTCCACTGCAAGTTCTGAATTCTCATCTTGCAGCAGCACTCAACCATCAGTAAGTAGCTGTAAGCAGTGTAGCACGGCAGTGGGGAAGAGGCAACAGGCCGTGCTGAAACTCATTTGCTTGGGTGACAAACAGCACACCGCCGCAGAGCTATGGCAGGATATAAGGGACCAGGTTGGTTGTGTCTGATAATGGCCATAACTTGTTGGCTGCTATGTAGCTTGGCAAGCTCACACCCATGGCAATCATATAGCATATATGTACCATGTACAAAAAATATCCTAAACTTATGCATTAAGTAAAAGGATCCGGATACGAATATTTTCAGAAAAGTTCGGGTTTGTGTCTGTTGTTCGGCGATTCTTCCCGCTTTCTAAAGGGCTGCACATCAGCCAATCAGCAAGTGTTTTACTTCTTTGCCATAAGAAACCATTACAGCCATGCCTACTAATGGCATGACAGTTATTGGCTGAGTGCAGCATGTGGCCCAGCCTCTTTATAAGCTGGAGTCACGTAGTGCCGCACGTCAGTCTGCTGATGTTAGCCTAGGACAAGGTTGCTGCCGGTGCTATCAAGGACAGGATAGGCAAGAAATCTGTAGAACCTGTTGTACTTTAATCCACAAGATACAGCAAATAGAGAGGGAGAGAGCTTAAACAATCCTACATTTATGTACCCAGCCACTGCCAAGGAAATTTTTTTTTAATCCGTCTGTTACTGAGGTGGGGGTTGGCAGCCATTTTAGCCACTGTAGTGTACTGCATATGTGCCAGCCTGCCAGGGACATCAGCCTAATCCTGTTTTGTAGCTCAGTGAAGATAAAAAAGCTTTTTTTTCTGGCTGCTCAAGTCCCCTACATTACCTTTTGTATAATTAAGGGGTGACATAGTCCATTTGTCTAGTCTGGGACCTGAGGTTCCACAGAGCACTTCTGTATACAATGAACTAAACCGTATACTCAATTTCAGCAGCCAAAGAGTGCATCAGTGTATATTTGTGAGAAAAAGCAGTAATCCTGGTTCCCAAAGCATTTTTAAATACACAGCCCAAATACATATTTAACATTTCTTCAGTGAAATAGTAAATTAGTTTTTTTTTTGTGGGAAAAAAAGCTATATTCTTGCTTCACAAAGCAGTTGTGCATACAGCGTAGAAATACTTACGTTTTATTTATAGCAGTGAAATACTGCATTTGTGTTTTTTTTTTTTTAAAAAGCCGTGTTCTAGGTCCACAAACCACTTTTGCATAAAGTGTTGAAATACCTACGTTTTATTTATAGCAGTTAAATACTGCATATTTTTTTTTAAATCAGTGTTCTCCACAAACCACTTTTGCATACAACGTAGAAATACCTACGTTAAAGTTACAGCAGTAAAATACTGCATTTCTGTGTTTAATTTAAAAAAAACTTGTTCTGGGTCCACAAACCACTTGTGCATACAGCGTAGAAATACCTACGTTAAATTTACAGCAATCAAATACTGCATTTCTGTGCTTTATTTAAAAAAATCCATGTTCTGGATCCACAAACCACTTTTGCATACAGCGTAGAAATACCTATGTTTTATTTATAGCAGTGAAATACAGCATTCCTGTGTTTTATTTAAAAAAAAATCCTTGTTCTGGGTCCACAAACCACTTTTGCATACAGCATAGAAATACCTATGTTAAATTTACAGCAGTAAAATACTGCATTCCTGTGTTTTATTAAAAAAAAAATTCTTGTTATGGGTCCATGAACCACTTTTGCATACAGAGTAGAAATAACAACGTTTTACTTATAGCAGTGAAATATTGCATTTCTGTGTTTTATAAAAAAAAAAAAAAAACATGTTCTAGGTCCACAAACCACTTGTGCATACAGCGTAGAAATACCTATACTAAATTTGCAGCTGTAAAATACAGCATTTCTGTGTTTTATTAAAAAAATCCTTGTTTTGGGTCCACAAACCAATTGTGCATACAGTGTAGAAATACATACGTTTTATTGATAGCAGTAAAATACTGCATTTCTGTGTTTTAATAAAAAAAATCCGCATGCTGGGTCCACAAACCACTTTTACATACGGCTTATAAATACCTACGTTTTATTTATAGCACTGAAATACTGTATTTGTGTTTTGTTTTTTTTTAAAGCAATGTTCTGGGTCCACAAACCACTTTTGCATACAGCTTAGAAATACCAGGGTTAAATTTAGAGCAATAAAATACTGCATTTATGTGTTTTTTTAAAAAAAATCCTTGTTCTGGGTCCACAAACCAATTGTGCATACAGTGTAGAAATACCTACGTTTTCTTGATAGCAGTGAAATACTGCATTTCTGTGTTTTAATGAAAAAATACTTCTTCTGGGTCCACAAACCACATTTGCATACAGCGTAGAAATACCTATGTTAAATTTACAGTAAAATACTGCATTTCTGTGTTTTATTAAAAAAATCTGTGTTCTGGGTCCACAAATCACTTTTGCATACAGCGTAGAAATACCTATGTTAAATTTACCGCAGTCAAATACTGCATTTGTGTTTTATTAAAAAAATCCTTGTTCTGAGTCCACAAACCACTTTTGCCTACAGCGAAGAAATACCTAAGTTTTATTTATAGACGTTAAATACTGCATTCTGTGTATTATTTTTAAAAAAATCCATGTTCTGCGTCCACAAAGCACTTTTGCATAGAGCGAAGAAATACCTAAGTTTTATTTATAGCCGTGATATACTGCATTTCTGTGTTTTATTTAAAAAATCTGTTCTATGTCCACAAACTACTTGTGCATACAGCGTAGAAATACCTACGTTAAATTTACAGCAGTCAAATACTGCATTTCTGTGTTTTATTAAAAAAATTCTTGTTCTGGGTCCACAAACCACTTGTGCATACAGCGAAGAAATACCTACTTTTTTTTATAACAGTGATATACTGCATTTCTGTGAATTATTTAAAAAATCTGTTCTATGTCCACAAACCACTTGTGCATACAGCGTAGAAATACCTACAGTTTTTTGATAGCAGTGAAATACTGCATTTCTGTGTTTTATTAAAAAATCCTTGTTCTGGGTCCGTAAACCACTTTTTCATACAGCGTAGAAATACCTACATTTTATTGATAGCAGTGAAATACTGCATTTCTGTGTTTTATTAAAAAAATCTGTGTTCTGGGTTCACAAACCGCTTTTGCATACAGCGTAGAAATACCTACATTTTACTTATAGCAGTGAAATACTGCATTTCTGTGTTTTATTAAAAAAAATCTGTGTTCTGGGTCCACAAACCACTTGTGCATTCAGAGGAGAAATACCTAGGTTAAATTTACAGCAGCAAGATACTGCATTTCTGTTTTATTTAAAAAATCCTGTTCTGGGTCCACAAACAACTTTTGCATACAGCGTAGCAATACCTACGTTGTATTGATAGCAGTGAAATACTGCATTTCTGTGTTTTAATTAAAAAAATCCTTCTTCTGGGTTCACAAAACACTTTTGTAAACAGCGTAGAAATACCTATGTTTTATTTATAGCAGTGAAATACTGCATTTCTGTGTTTTATCAAAAAAATCCGTGTTCTGTGTCAACAAAAAACTTGTGCATACAGCGTAGAAATACCTATGTTAAATTTACAGCAATAAAATACTGCATTTATGTGTTTTATTAAAAAAATCCTTGTTCTGGGTCCACAAACCAATTGTGCATACAGTGTAGAAATACCTACGTTTTCTTGATAGCAGTGAAATACTGCATTTCTGTGTTTTATTAAAAAAATCCGTCTGCAAAACCACTTTTGCAGACAGCGTAGAAATACCTATGTTTTATTTATAGTGGTGAAACCAACATTTAGACTTACCGGTAAAGAGTTTTCCAGGAGTCCAAACATGACAGCACCCACTGGAGGATGTCCCATTTGGCCTCAGTAGGGACAGGAAGCTTTAAGAGGTTAAAAAGGCCCCTCCCACCGCACCTCACCAGTGTTTTTCCAACTTACTACTAAAACAGGATCCGAGTGTTACTTCATGTTTAGTTCACATAGAGTATCTGGATACAGATCCATACAAAAAAATGAAAAAAGAAAAAGAGGGAGGGAATTAAGGGGTGCTGTCATGTTTGGACTCCTGGAAAACCCTTTACCGGTAAGTCTAAATGTTGGTTTCCAGGACGTCCTCCATGACAGCACCCACTGGAGAATTTCCAGCTTAAAAATTTAGGGAGGGACCACTGCCTGAAGGACCCCACAACCGAATGTTAGGTCCTGTCTAGCAATGGAATCTATTCTATAATGTCTTATAAATGTTGAGAAACTGGACCAGGTTGCTGCTCTGCATATCTGGTCGATTGAAACCTCAGCCTTTTCTGCCCATGAGGAAGCCATGGCTCTTGTGGAATGGGCTTTCAATTCCAACGGACAAGGAATATTTTGCTGAGAATAGGCAAGTCTGATGGAGTCCTTTATCCACCTTGCTAAAGTCTGTTTAGAGGCTTTCTTTCCTCTGTTCTTTCTCCCGAAAGATATAAAGAGGTTTGAAGATGGTCTCCAAGACGATGTTTTCTGTAGGTAGGACAGAACAGCTCTTCTTACATCCAGACAGTGGAATTTTTCTTCCTGTGGATGTTTTGGCGAGGAGCCGAATGAGGGAAGGATTACTTCCTGGTTTCTGTGAAAAGGCGACACTACCTTGGGTAGGAAAGCTGGATCCATTTTTAGGATAATCCGGTCATCCAGGACTTTAAGGTAGGGTTCCCTGATAGAAAGGGCCTGGATTTCTCCTATCCGGCGAGCTGTAGTTATTGCTACAAGAAAAATTGTTTTTAGAGTGAGCATCTTTTCAGAAATTTGATCAATCGGCTCAAAGGGGGGACCACATAACACATTTAGGACAATGTTTAGGTCCCACGGAGGAACTGATTTCCTGATAGTAGGTCTCGCTCTGGAAACAGATTTTATGAATCTCTTGACCCATCTGTGTTCAGCGAAGGGAAAGTCCAGACAACAGCTTAGTGCTGAGATCTGGACTTTAAGGGTGCTAGGTTTTAGCCCCATTTCAAACCCTTTCTGTAGGAAATCTAAGATGTTACCTACCGAAGGAAAGGATACCTCCGGATGAGAAAGGGATAACCAGGATGAAAATTTCTTCCAGATTTTTAAGTATATGGAAGTGGTTACTGGTTTACGGCTGTTCTGTAAGGTAGTGATTACGTTATCTGATAGGCCCTTACCCCTTAGGATCTGCCTCTCAGGATCCAGGCTGTCAATCTTAGTTTGTTCAGGTTCGGATGTTTTATCGGACCTTGAATCAGAAGATCTTCTTTTTCTGGGAGCAAAATTGGATCTTTGATCGATCTCTCCTCCAGTAGAGGGAACCAAGTCCTCTTCGGCCAGGCCGGAGCCACCAGGATTAGCGTTGTTCTGCTTGAACTCAGTATCCTTAGTATCGCAGGAATTAAAGGGAGAGGAGGAAATGCATAGTTCAATTCCCTGTCCCATTCCTATGTCATCGCATCCACTTTGTGGGGATTGTCTCTTGGGTTTAACGAGAAGAAACAGTCCACCTTGGCATTCCCCGGGTAGCGAAAAGATCTACTTGAGGAAACCCCCACTGATGGCAAATCATCTGAAATACCTCTGTATTGAGTTCCCACTCTCCTGGGTCGAGGACATGCCGACTCAGGAAGTCCGCTGTGTAATTTTCTGACCCTTTCAGGTGGACCGCAGAAATGGATAGGACTTTCCTTTCTGCCCAAGAGAAGATCTGATCTGCCAGGTCCTGAAGATGTTTGTTCCTGGTTCCCCCTTGGCGTTTTAGGTAGCAGACAGTTGTTATGTTGTCTGATAGAATTTTGATGTGGTGATCTATCAGGAGGTGATCTGCCCTTTTTAGGGCCTCCCACATCGCTTTCAGTTCTTGGAAATTGGAAGATCTGCGGCAGTCTAGTTGTGACCTTTCCCCTGAAGGTATAGGTCGGTTAGATGGGCTCCCCATCCCTTCTGGCTTGCGTCTGTGGTTATTACCACTGAAGGTAGATGGTTCCAGGCTACCCCTTCTTTTAGGTTTTGTGGGTTCATCCACCAGTCCAGAGAATCCCGAACTTGTCGGGATAGAAGGAATTTTGAATTCAAGGACTGGGGATTCCTGTCCCATGATAGAAGAACTGCCTCTTGAAGGGTTCTTGAGTGAAATTGGGACCAAGGTACGACCGAGATACAGGATGTCATGAGGCCTAGGATCCGCATGGCCTGTCTTAAGGTGTGTGTACTTTTCTTTTGGAAGGCTCCAATTTCCTGAATTATTTTTCCCTGTTTTTGGGGAGGTAAAAAGGAGTGTTGTTTCTCCGAGTCTAGAAGGACTCCCAGGAATTGTTTTCTGGTTTCCAGGGGAAGATCCGACTTCTTGTAGTTTATTAACCATCCTAAGTCTTTGAGTAACGCTAAGGACTGATGGATGGTCCCTTCTAATTCCTGTTCTGTTCTTGCAATAAGCAGGAAGTCGTCCAGATATGGAATGATTTTTATTTGCTGTTTTCTTAGATGCGCCATCATTTCTGTTACGGTCTTTGTGAAGATGCGTGGTGCTGATGAAATCCCGAATGGTAAGCACTGGAACTGATAGTGGAATACTCTGTCCTTCAGCTTGATTGCAAATCTGAGGTATTGTTGATAATATGGATGAATTGGGATGTGGTAGTATGCATCCTTCAGATCGATGGTGCATAGGTAAGCCCCTGGGTCTATCAGTGGTACTGTGGATTTTATCGACTCCATCTTGAATTTGTGGTATACCACCCATTTGTTCAGGAACTTTAGGTTGATTATTGTTCTGAAACTTCCGTCTGGTTTCTTCACCAGGAATAACTTTGAATAGTGACCCATATTCTGTTGGTTGAGGGGTACTGGAACTATTGCTTCTAATTTTAGAAGCTTTTGAATATCCGAAAATATTTGTTCTTGTTGTAGAACTGAACTTGCTGTTGTCAGCTGAAACTTCTGAGGAGGGAGAGAACAGAATTCTATTTTTACCCCATCGCGGATAGAGTTGAGAATCCATGGATTTTGGGTGACTCGGCTACATGATTCCTAATACTGTTTCAATCTCCCTCCTACTGGTCTGACGTCATTGTTTGTTAGTGTTTGAATTGGGGTTAAGCAGGAAGCCTCTTGCTTTCCCCCCTTTATGGTAGCTCCACCTACCCGTCTTTCCTTTCCCTTTCTGCGTGCCTGAGTATTGTTTGGTAGGCTTCCGAAAGGGCAGCGGTTTCTTTGTTTTTTCTTCAGGAAACCCTTTCTTCTTATCCGCTGCACTCTCTAGAATTGAGTCCAGCACGGGACCGAACAAGTGTTCACCAGTGAAGGGGATTGCACATAACTTATTTTTTGAAGCTATGTCTCCCGACCAGGATTTAATCCACAGGGCTCTTCTGGCCGTATTTGTCAGGGAATCATTCCTGGCCGCAAACCGGATGGATTCAGTCGATGCGTCCGCCATAAAGGATGCTGCCATCTTCAATAGGGGGAGGGATTCCAGAATTTCTTCCCTGGACGTCTTCTTTTTAAGGTGGTTTTCTAGCTGATCTATCCAAAGACACATTGCTCTGGATACTGATGTAGCCGCTATGGTTGTATTTATTGTCATGGCAGATGATTCCCACGCCTTTTTGAGAAGGCCGTCTATTTTCCTGTCCATGGGATCCTTTAGTTGAGAAGAATCCTCAAAGGGAATTGAGGTTTTCTTCACAACTTTTGCGACCTGGACATTCTTTTTCCCCAAAGTTTTGTTTCCTCAGGATCAAAGAGAAATCTGTTCTTAAATTCTCGTGGAACACAGAGCTTCATTTCAGCTTCTTCCCATTCGTCTTTAATCATATCCGTTAGATTTGAGTTTACAGGGAAAAGCTTCTTCTTTTTTGCTCTCAGACCCCCAAACATTTCGTCTTGTATGGTGCGGGTCTGTTCTTGTTCTGGAATTGCCATGGTTTCTCTGACGGCGGTTACAAGTGGATCCAGATCCTCAGAACTGAAGAAGTATTTTCTTGGTTCTTCCATGGAGGAATGAGGGTATTCCTCTTCCATTTCTTCAGACTCACATGATGCGTCTTCTTCAGAATCTGAATCTATCTGGACCCTAGGACGTTTATTCGGTGGAGACACAGGTGCAGGCGGGGGAGGAGGTTGATTCAGGCTCACCGCCTGGACTTCTTCTCTTATTATAGATCTAAGTTCATTTAGGAAGGAAGGTTGCTGTTCTTTCAAAATTTTTGCTAGGCAATCTGTACATAAGGATTTTTTGTATGACTCTGGAGATTTTTTAGTGCAGGTGGCGCACTTTTTTGTCTTCCTTTTAACGTCTCCATGTTTATGTCCTGCTTCTTTTTCAACCTGTAGAAGAGGACATATACACAAACTATACACCTATACCTTAACATAGGAAGGAGGAGAGAGGGTATGATAAGGCTTACAGGCAACTTACATGACCCAGGACAGGGGAGTCTGTACTGGCCTCAGGCTTCACAGACATGGGGCGCTCCATGATTATCAGACCTCATCTGCCTGGCATCATGACTGGGGTTTTTGTACTTACCGGGCGGGCCCCTGCCCCTGTTGCCGCGCCGCTCCGCCTCCTCATTTCCGGGGGACTCAATTCCATAAGGAAGAGTCACCCCATACACGCGAGGCCCCAGGCTAAGGCCTCCAGCGTGGATCGATGCGCGCCGCCATCTTCTTCCGGTTTCCTCTCCCCGACTTCCGGTCACGTGGGGAGTCGCGGGGAGAGCGCGTCATCATGGGAGCCGGAGCCGCAGCTGAGCCCAGAGCTCCCCGGAGGGAGAAGCGGCGTCAGCAGCCCCCAATACAGCGGCAGAATTAAGGTACTGGGGGCAAGCTAGGGGACCTCTACCCCAAGAGGTGCTGGCTTTTGGGCCCGAGGGAGGCTGAAGAGGAGAGGTAGGGAACCCCCGACCAGCCTCGGCCCGTATCGTTTTCCCCTTAGGCAGGAGAAATTCCTCTCATGTCCTGTCTCCCATAGGGACAGGAAGAACACTGGTGAGGTGGGGTGGGAGGGGCCTTTTTAACCTCTCAAAGCTTCCTGTCCCTACAGAGGCCAAATGGGACATCCTCCAGTGGGTGCTGTCATGGAGGACGTCCTGGAAATACTGCATTTCTGTGTTTTATTAACCTGTTATTGCCATGAATGCACCTCTAATTAGTGAAAATGGCCTGTTCCATTGCTGGGTGACATGAAGCCTGTTTTGATTTGCATTGACTTCTCCTCTGTCTGGGTGCACGGGGCCTAACTTCGTGAAAATGGCCTGTTCCATTGCTGGGTGACATGAAGTCTGTTTTGGCATGCATTGACCTCTCTGTCTGGGTTCCAAGGGCCTAAATTAGTGAAAATGGCCTGTTCCATTGCTGGGTCACATGAAGACTTTTTTGCTGTGCATTTCCCTCTCCTCTGTCTGGGTGCCAGGGGCCTAAATTTGTGAAAATGGCCTGTTCCATTGATGGGTGACATGAAGCCTGTTTTGCTGTACATTGTCCTCTCCTGTGTCTGGGTGCCAGGGGCCTAAATTAGTGAAAATGGCCTGTTCCATTGCTGGGTGACATGAAGCTTGTTTTGCTATGCATTGACCTCTCCTCTGTCTGGGTGACAGGGGCCTAAATTAGTGAAAATATCCTGTTCCATTGGTGGGTGACATGAAACCTATTTTGCTATGCATTGCCCTCTCCTCTGTCTGTCTGGGTTCCAAGGGCCTAAATTAGTGAAAATGGCCTGTTCCATTGCTGGGTGACATGAAGCCTGTTTTGCTGTGTATTGACTTCTCCTCTGTCTGGGTGCCAGGGACCTAAATTGGTGAAAATGGCCTGTTCTATTGCTGGGTAACATGAAACCTGTTTTGCCGCGTATTGACCTCCACTCTGTCCTGGTGCCAAGGGCCTAAATTAGTGAAAATGGCCTGTTCTATTGTTGGGTGACATTAACCTGTTATTGCCATGAATGCACCTCTAATTAGTGAAAATGGCCTGTTCCATTGCTGGGTGACATGAAGCCTGTTTTGATTTGCATTGACTTCTCCTCTGTCTGAGTGCACAGGGCCAAACTTCGTGAAAATGGCCTGTTCCATTGCTGGGTGACATTAACCTCGTATTGCCTTGAATGTACCTCTCATCTATCTGGGTGCCAGGGACATAAATTGGTGAAAATAGCCTGTTCCATTGTTGGGTGACATGAAGACTTTTTTGCTGTGCATTTCCCTCTCCTCTGTCTGGGTGCCAGGGGCCTAAATTTGTGAAAATGGCCTGTTCCATTGATGGGTGACATGAAGCCTGTTTTGCTGTACATTGTCCTCTCCTCTTTCTGGGTTCCAGGGACCTACATTTATGATAATCGCCTGCTGTATTGCTGGGTGACACGAAGCCTGTTTTGCCATGATTTGATCTCTCCTCTGTCTGGGTACCAGGGGCCTACATTTCTGATAATCGCCTGCTGCATTGGTGGGTGACATGAAGCCTGTTTTGGCATGCATTGACCTGTCCTCTGTCTGGGTTCCAAGGGCCTAAATTAGTGAAAATGGCCTGTTCCATTGCTGGGTCACATGAAGACTTTTTTGCTGTGCATTTCCCTCTCCTCTGTCTGGGTGCCAGGGGCCTAAATTTGTGAAAATGGCCTGTTCCATGGCTGGGTGACATGAAGCCTGTTGTGCAATGCATTGATCTCTCCCTGGTCTGGGTGGCAGGGGCCTAAATTAGTGAAAATGGCTTGTTCCATTGCTGGGTGACATGAAGCCTGTTTTGCTGTGCATTGACCTCTCCTCTGTCTGGGTGCCAGGGGCCTATATTTCTGACAATTGCCTGCTGCATTGCTGGGTGACACAAAGCCTGTTTTGCCGTTATTTGATCTCTCCTCTGTTTGGGTATCAGGGGCCTACATTTCTGATAATGGCCTGCTGTATTGGTAGGTGACATGAAGCCTTTTATGCTTTGCATTGACCTCTCCTCTGTCTTGATGCCATGGGCCTAAAGTAGTGGAAATGGCCTGTTTCACTGCTGGGTGACATTAACCTCTTATTGCTATGAATGCACCTCTCCTCAGTCTTGGTGCCACGGTCCTACATTAGTGAAAATTGACTGTTCAATTGGGGTGTGACCTGAAGCCTGTTTTGCTTTGCATTGACCTCACCTCTGTCTGGGTGCCATGGGCCTAAATTAGTGAAAATGGCCTGTTTTATTGCTGGGTGACATAAAGCCCTTTTTGCTATGCATTGACCTCTCCTCTGTCTGGGTGCCAAGGTCCTAACTTGGTGAAAATGGCCTGTTCCATTGCTGGGTGACATTAACCTCTTAATGCCATGAATGCACTTTCCTTTGTCTGGGTGAAGGGACCTAAATTGGTGAAAATCGCCTTTTCAATTGGTGGGTGACATGAAGCCTGATTTGCTTTGCATTGACCTCACCTCTGTCTGTGTGCCATGGGCCTAAATTAGTGAAAATGGTCTGTTTAATAACTGGGTGACATGAAGCCTCTTGTGCTATGTATTGACCTCTCCCCTGTCTGGGTGGCAGGGGCCTAAATTAGTGAAAATGGCTTGTTTTATTGCTGGGTGACATGAAGCCTGTTTTGCTGTACATTGACCTCTCCTCTGTATGTGTAACAGGGGCCTACAAATAATCGCCTGCTGCATTGCTGGGTGACACGAAGCCTGTTTTGCCATGATTTGACTTCTCCTCTGTCTGGGTGCCAGGGGCCTAAATTAGTGAAAATGGCCTGTTCCATTGCTGGGTGACATGAATCTTGTTTTGCTGTGCATTGACCTCTCCTCTGTCTGGGTGCCCGGGGCCTATATTTCTGATAATCGCCTGCTGCATTTTTGGGTGACATGAAGCCAGTTTTAACATGATTTGACCTCTCTGTCTGGGTACGAGGGGCCTACATTTCTGATAATCACCTGCTTCATTGATGGGTGACATGAAGCCTGTTTTGCTATGCATTGACCTCTCCTTTGTCTGGGTGACAGGGGCCTAAATTAGTGAAAATGGACTGTTCCATTGCTGGGTGTCATGAAGCCTGTTTTGCTTTGCATTGACCTCACCTCTGTCTGGGTGCCATGGGCCTAAATTAGTAAAAATGGCCTGTTTTATTGGTGGGTGACATGAAGCCCTTTTTGCTTTGCATTGACCTCTCCTCTGTCTGGGTGGCAGGGGCCTAAATTAGTGAAAATGGCTTGTTTTATTGCTGGGTGACATGAAGCCTGTTTTGCTGTGTATTGACCTCTCCTCTGTCTGGGTGCCAGGGGCCTACATTTCTCATAATCGCCTTCTTCATTGCTGGGTGACCTGAAGCCTGTTTTGCCATGATTTGACCTCTCCTCTGTTCTGGTGCCAAGGTCCTACATTTCTGATAATCACCTGTTGCATTGGTGGGTTATATGAAGCCTGTTTTGCTGTGCATTGACCTTTCCTCTGTCTGTTGGCCTGTCGCCTAAATGAGTCAAAATGGCCTGTTCCATTGCTGGGTGACATGAAGCCTGTTTTGCTGTGCGTTGACCTCTCCTCTGTCTGGGTGCCAAGGGTCCTACATTTCTGATAATCGCCTCTTGAATTGGTGGGTGACATGAAGCCTGCTTTGCTGTGCTTTGACCTCTCCTCTGACTGGGTGCCAGGAGCCTAAATTAGTGAAATGGCCTGTTTCATTGTTGGGTGACATTAACCTCTTATTGCCATGAATGCACCTCTCCTCTGTCTTAGTACCAGATGCTTAAATTAGTGAAAATGGCCTGTTCCATTGGTGGGTGACATGAAGCCTGTTTTGCTGTGCATTGACCTCTCCACTGTGTGGGTGCCAAGGGCCTAAATTAGTGAAAATGGCCTGTTCAATTGCTGGATGACATGAAGCATGTTGTGCTGTGCATTGAGCTCTCCCCTGTCTGGGTGGCAGGGGCCTAAATTAGTGAAAATGGCCTTTTCCATTGCTGGGTGACATTAAGCCTGTTTTGCTGTGCATTGACCTCTCCTCTGTCTGGGTGCCAGTGGCCTACATTTCTTTTATTCGCCTTTTGCATTTGTGGGTGACATGAAGCCTGTTTTGCCATGAATTAACCTCTCCTCTGTCTTGTTGCCAGGGGCCTAACATTTCTGAATATCACCTTTTTCCTTGGTGGTTGATATTAACCAATTTTTGCCAGTGATAAGCCACTGCTGTGCATTGCTGACAGGAAACTAAATTTTGTAAAAACTTATGTTACTGATCAAAAGATGCATGACTACTGACTACAAAACATATGCTGATAGATACACTGCTGTTGGCATTCCCATCTGACGCCTCCCCAACCTCCAATTCCTTATTTGTTTGCAGTGCATTTACCTACATTTTGCTGCCTTTTGCAGCCCTCTAGCTCTTTCCTCGTCTATTTTAAGCCATTTTAATGCCCAAAAGTTTGAGTCCCCATTGACTTCAATGGGGTTCGGGGTCAACTTCGGTCACATTCGGATCCCGAATCCGAACATTTCAGTGAAGTTCGGCCGAACTACTCGAACCCGAACATCCAGGTGTCCGCTCAATTCTCATAAAAACAAAACACACGAGAATGGAGGTAAACTAATGGCATGGCCTGCTTTGTTTAAAAACTCATAAATAACCAAATAACAATAACATATTTTAAAGCGTAGTCATAAACTAAAACTCAAACCATAACAATAAATACTCAAACTCGAACATACAGGCCCAGCCCTCAGCCAATCACGACCCTAACCAGGCAGAATGACAACTATGCCCAGTGACCACAGCAAAACGTCAGGAAATTGTCCCTCAAAAACCTGTCCTAATAATAGAATCTGAATCACTGGGCAGAAAACAACCTCTGCCCAGTGAAGAAGGCAAAATTGTACATGGGACAAATGCTGATATGACCATGTGGATCCCTCTGTAATGTCTGGGATCCGGCCATACCATGCCAAGCCCACATGTTCTGAAAGTTCTCAAAACCTACCGCAATTTGCCTGAGCTACTGGTGAAGTTGCGCCATGTGTGTGCCCATTTCAGAAAGTCATCTACAGCTGCCGACGTCTGGGAACACTGCAGCAGCGCTTGTTTTTGCCAGCTAACTGATTGTTGTGCGACGTAAGCACGTGCTGGAATTCCACATTACACATGTTGGCCAGGCTTTGTGAGCAGTAGAAGGCACTAGTGGAATACCAGCTGCAACATGGTCTTGTATGTCTGACCTCTGTGAGGTTTTACGCAACTTTGCGGGATAAACACAGATTGTGAGTGGAAATGCCGCTATTATCAGCCTAACTATCCCACTTCTGTGTCTACTGAAATGCTGGCTGCTAACAATGAAGGTGGACGTTTTACATATGGAAGAGGTGGAACTAGGGGGAAGACATGACACAGGGTAATAGCCAGACCACCCTCAGGTCGTCTTCCCAGTGTGAATTGGATGATGATGAGGAGGAGGAGAAGCAAGAGACGGTTGTCTCAGCTACAGACCATAGCAGGTTTATTCCATATTTTCAGCGTAGATGGGCAGGAGAGGAGGAAGGGGATACAGAGATTGAGAGTCATCCTCCTGATGAGGACAGAAAAGTATTTTCTGTTGGTACTCAGACACACATGGCTGATTTTATGTTATGCTGCCTTTCCTGTGACCCTCGCATTCTACGTATTTTGCACAACAGCGATTACTGGTTGTTCAGTTCACCCTTCTCGACTCCTGCTACAAAGAGAACTTCTCATCTCTCATTCCTGTGCTGGAGAGGACGAGAAAAATGGTGCAATACCAGAATGTCCTTCTTGAAAAATTGCTCCATAAATTTCCATCTGACAATACTGGCGGCAGAGTATGTAGTTTCTTGGGCAACCCAGGAGGGGAGATAAGGGGAACACACAGCATTTCCAACAGAGGCAGGACAACACTCTCCAAGGCCTGGGATAGTTTTATGACACCCCGCCAGCACCCTCACGTTGATGCACGGTCTATTGTCACAAGGATGAAAAAAATTTGGAAGATGGTGAAGGAGTACATAGCAGACCGTGTCAGCGTCCTCAGTGATCCTTCTGTGCTTTACAACTACTGAGTGTCCAAGCTGGACATGTGGCACGAACTGGCACTCTACAGCTATAGCTAAATGATAAGGAACATGGAAGATATAGTATATTGGACTGTAGTATTCAGGGTAAATGACCGTGTGAGCACTTTGTGATAAATAAGTGGGTTTTGGGTTGCAGTTTTGGCACTCAGTCTCTAAAAGGTACGCCATCGACATCACTGTTTTAGAGGGTTAGCGCACCTGGAGGCACTCAGCTACATTCTTTTACTCAGTTAATTGCACCCAGGGCCACGGCCTATGCGTGCACCATCAGCATCCTGGGCACTTGCACGTCCCTTACTCGCCGCCTTCTTAATATTAAATGTTACAGAATATATGCTTAAAAGTATGTCACACGTACAGTAGCGTAGGATTTGTAAGTATATGCGCCAATAAATTAAAATTTGGGATGCGCACACTTTGCACAGGAGATGTAGCCCTGATAATGTCACAGACTAGCATACACCATCTGCGGATAAAGTACAGTATGATGATATGTATGAAATGCACACACAGTAGATGTTGCACAAATAATTTACACTGTTTTCACATGTGGTACAGTATTTGACACAGAAATCCACACACTATGGAGACTAGATGTTACACAAATTGGTTAAATTTCCCCCCAAAACCTAGTTTGCGGATGGAGTACAGTATATGCCACAGATGTGGATTAAACACACACAAAGATGTGGCACAAATTATTCCAATTTCCCCAAAAAACATAGTTTGCGGATGGAATACAGTATATGTTACGGATGTGGAATAAACACACACACAGATGTGGCACAAATTATTTCAATTCTCCCAAAAAACAGAGCTTGCGGATGGAGTACAGTATATATAACTAATAGGTATAAAAGAAAAATATATTTCTGCTGTCAAACACACACAGTAGCCCTTAAAAGGATTATTGATTGCATGAAAAGCTTTAGGTACTTGTTAAAACAGCGATTTTTCAGCCTGCTCTGTGTGTCTTTCTCAGCACGGTTGCCCCTGAGACTGATCAATTGAGCGCAGGTACAAAAAATATATTACTGCTCTCAAACACACACACACTGTAGTCCTTAAAAGGACTTTTGGGTCTTTGCAAATCTTGTTTCTAATAAAATCTGTTAAATTTCGCTTCACACACTATCTTTCCCTGCCTATGCTCTGCTCTCCCTGACACTTACTGAGCCGAACATGTGTCATCGGGTGCTTTATAGCACCCGATGATGCGTTCCGGCCAGCCAATCAGTGTAATGCCAGTATCTAATATGGCTACTGCATTACACTGAAGAGCATTACTTACCTGCACATTGATTGCCAGCTTAGGAGGCGCCAAACGTGCGGGGAGGAGACTCAAGTATTTTACTCAAGCACATGTGGTACTCGGCCGAGTACCGCCATGGGCCGAGCATATCGTTGCTCGAGCCAAACCGGTACTCGGCCGAGCATGCTCGCTCATCACTACAAATAACGCCATATCAGCATGGCTTCATGAGGGATCGGTCATGTCAAACTAATTTAATGAGTTTCTATGAGGAAGTAAGATATATTCTTGACTGCAGCAGATCAATGGATGCTGTATATCTGGACTTCTCCAAAGCATTTGACACTGTACTACATAAAAGGTTAGTAAATAAGATGAGAATGTTTGGACTGGGGGAAAATGTCTGTATGTGCATAAGTAACTGGCTCAGTGATAGAGGGTGGTTTTTAACGGTACACACTCAGATTGGGTCACTGTCACTAGTGGGGTACCACAGGGGTCAGTATCGGGCCCTATTCTCTTCAATATATTTATTTATTAATCTCTTAAGGACACACCTGTGTCCTGTGCCTAAAGATGGCGCCCGCTCCTGCTACATGCGGGGCGCCTTAGCCACGGGTGTCCGCATGGTTCTTGTAGAAGACACCCACGGCTAATGTTCGCGACTGTCAGCAATGCCGAATGCGGACATTTAACCCCTCAGATGCCATAGTCAATCCTGACCATGGCATCTGAGTGCGCACAAGTTTTACTTTTGGTTTGCGCTCTGGCTCCCCCGTGTGGCGATCGGAGTAGGCGGAGCGAATCTATAGTAGCCTGGGTGAATGAATGAAACCCAGGCTGCTCTGTAGTATTTCCTATGGAGCCTTGCCTGTAATAGGCTCCATAGGAAATATGCGATTTTTTCATACATTCCAATGCTATTGCATTGGAATGTTTGATAATCGCAATCAGATGATTGTATGTTATAGTTCCCTATGGGAACTATATAAAAGTGCTAAAAAAAAAAAGTTTAAAAATAAAGAAATAAAAAAAAACATAAAAGTTCAAATCACCCCCATTTTGCCAAAATAAAAATAAAAAAATAAAAAAATAAAAAACAATACACATCATGGGTGTCACAATGTGCGAAAACGCCCATACTATAAAAATATAAAAAAATATTTCCCATACGTCAAACAGAAAATTGTAAAAAAGCTTCCCACTACATCATATGCAATATTAAATGGTGGCATAAAACTAGTCCCGCAAAAAACAAGCCCTCATATGGCTATGTGAACCAAGAAATAAAAAAAGTTATGGATCTGGGAAGGCAGGGAGCTCAAAAAAAAAAAAACACGCAAAAAATAAAAAAAACCTCTGTTCCTTAAGGGGTTAATGATCTTGTAGAAGGCTTTCACAGTAAAATATAAATTTTTGCAGATGAGTCTGACACAACTGTGTAAACTAATTAACACTAGAGATGTCCCGAACTATTCGCCGGCGAACATCGCTTGTTCGCCACGGCGGGTGAACATATGCGATGTTCGGTCCTCCCCCTATACGTCATCATTGAGCAAACTTTGACCCTGTACCTCACAGTCAGCAGACACATTCCAGCTAATCAGCATACCCTCCCTCCCAGACCCTCCCACCTCCTAAAAAAAAAGCAAGGACGGCAGCCATCTTAGATTCATTCTGAAGCTGCAGTGTTAATTAGAGCAGGGAGAGTGCTGCTGCTGAATTAATAGGGAAAGTGTTAGCTAGGCCAGTGTTCTGTGTCCACTCCAGTCCTCAAAGACTCATCTGCTGTAAGGACAGCGTCCTAACAGCACCACAAAAAGCCCTTTTTAGGGCTGGTACATCAGTCTGCTTTTATTTTGTTTTTCTATATATATATATATATATATATATATATATATTGCAGTTGCCTGCCCATGTGTGAGAGGCCACAGGCCCACAGACTGTACTTTGCCCACTGCCAGTGCCCACCACTCATAGGGTGGCACAGTACCTTGCAGATAAAAAAAAAGTCATTTAATTTTCTCTCTGTAATATAATTGCAGTTGCCTGCCAGTGAGTGTCAGGCCCACTAACTGTATTGTGCCCACTGCCAATGCCCACCACTCATATCGGGTAGCACAGTACCTTGCAGATAAAAAAGTCATTTAATTTTTCCTTTTTAATATAATTGCAGTTGCCTGCCAGTGAGTGTCAGGCCCACAGACTGTACTGTGCCCACTGCCCACCACTCATAGGGTGGCACAGTACCTTGCACATTAAAAAGTCATTACATTTTTTCTCTGTAATATAAATGCAGTTGCCTGCCAGTGAGTGTCAGGCCCACTGACTGTACTGTGCCCACTGCCAGTGCCCACCACTCATATCGGGTGGCACAGTACCTTGCAGATAAAAAAGTCATAAAATGTTTCCTCTGTAATATAATTGCAGTTGCCTGCCAGTGAGTGTAAGGCCCACTGACTGTACTGTGCCCACTGACCACCACTCATATAGGGTGGCACAGTACCTTGCAGATAAAAAAGTTATTTATTTTTCCTCTGTAATATAATTGAAGTTGCCTGCCAGTGAGTGTCAGGCCCACTGACTGTACTGTGCCCACGGCCCGCCACTATAGGGTGGCACAGTACCTTGCAGGCATAGTACCACTAATCAAAAAAAAATGACAGGCAGACGCAGGCCCACCTGCAGGGGCCGTTGTGGTCATGGTGCTGTGATTTTCTTTGGCCCTAGAATATTGCCCAGTGTTCAGAGGTCACGTACCCTGAACTCGAAAAATTCTGAGGACATAGTTGACTGGCTTACAAAGGACACCCAATCTTCTACAGCTTCCGCTCGGAATCTTGCCGCACCATCCTCCTCCAACTCAGGTTCGGGCACGTCTCAAGTTACCACCAACACTAGCACCACAGCTGCTTCACTTGCTCTGTCAGGGGAGTTATTTACATATTAGTTGGAAGAAATGAGTGATACACAACCATTATTGCCAGAGGACGTAGATAACAGGGATATGTCTCAGTCAGGAAGCATTACACACATGGACGTACGGTGTGATGATGATGTTGTACCCACTGCTGCTTCCTTTGCTGAGTTGTCAGATAAAAGTGAAGCGGTTGATGATGACGATGTGCCCGTGGATGTCATGTGGGTGCCCGCTCGAAGAGAAGAAGAAAAGGGGGAAAGTTCAGATAGGGAGACATAGAGGAGGAGGAGACGAGTTGGAAGCAGGGGGAGGTTGACACAAGGAGCTAGTGGCACAGTCAGACAGCATGTATCGGCACCCGGAGTCAGCCAGACAGCACGCTAATCAATTCATGCTGTTGCCACCACCAGAATGCCGTCATTGCAACACTCAGCAGTGTGGCATTTTGTTTGTGTGTCTGCCTCTGATAACAGCGATGCCATTTGCAACCTGTGCCAAAAGAAACTGAGTCGTGGGAAGTCCAACACCTACCTAGGTACAACTGCTTTGCGAAGGCACATGATCTCACATCACAAACGCCTATGGGATCAACACCTGAGTACAAGCAGCACACAAACTCAAAGCCACCATCCTCCTCCTGGTCCAGCATCTTCAGCCACGTCAACCACTGCTGTCCTCCTTGCCCGCTCTCAACCACCCGCCACTCCGCCTCTTACCTTCAGCAGTTCCTGCTCATCTGTCCACAGTCAGGTGTCTGTCAAGGAAATGTTTGAGCATAAGAAACCAGTGTCACAGAGTCACCCCCTTGCCCGGCGTCTGACAGCTGGCTTGTCGGAACTCTTAGCCCACCAGCTTTTACCATACAAGCTGGTGGAGTCTGAAGCCTTCGAAAAAGTTGTAGCTATTGGGACACCGCAGTGGAAGGTACCCAGCCAAAATTTTTTTTGCACAAAAGGCAATCCCCAACCTGTACTCTATTGTGGAAAAGGAAGTCATGGCATGTCTGGCACACAGTGTTGGGGCAAGGGTCCATCTGACCACTGATACCTGGTCTGCAAAGCACGGTCAGGGCAGGTATATCACGTACACTGCGCATTGGGTAAACCTGCTGACGGCTGCCAACCATGGAATGCGTGGCTCTGCAGTGAAGTTGGTGACACCGCCACGACTTGCAGGCAGGCTTGCTGCCACCTCCTCTACTCCTCCTACTCCATCCTCCTTGCTATCCTCCTCGGCAGAGTCCTCTTCTGCTGCTGCGTCTTGCTCCACATCATCAACTGCACCCCCCCAGCTCCCCGGGGTCTATTGCACATCCCGGATACGACAGTTTCGCGCCGTCTTGGGGTTGACTTGCCTGAAAGCAGAGTCACACCGGACCAGCACTCCTGTCCGCCCTGAACGCACAGGTGGATCAGTGGCTGACCCCGCACCAAATGGAGATCGTCAAAGTGGTGTGTGACAACAGAAGCAATCTGTTGGTGGCATTGAATTTGGGCAAGTTGACACATGTGCCGTGCCTGTAGGCTCATGCGTCCTTTTGAGGAGGTGACAAACCTAGTCAGTTGCACCAAAGGCACCATCAGCGACCTCATCTCACTTGTTTTCTTCCTGGAGCGTGCCCTTCAAAGAGTGCTGGATCAGGCCGTAGATAAGCGTGAAGAGGAAGAGTTGTGGTCACCATCAGCACCAGAAACAGACTTATCACCATCGCTTGCTGGACCTGCGGCAACACTGGAAGAGGAGTCTGAGGAAGAGGAGTCAGAGGAGGAATATCAATTTGAGGAGGAGGAAGACAAACCACAGCAGGCATCCCATGGTGCTCGTTATCACCTATCTGGGACCCATGGTGTTGTACGTGGCTGGGGGAAAGAACAGACCTTCAATGATATAGGTGAGGACTAGGAACGGGACATGAGTAGCTCGGCATCCAACCTTGTGCAAATGGGGTCTTTTATGCTGTCATGCCTGTTGAGGGACCCTCGTATAAAAGGCTGAAAGAGAACGACCTGTACTGGGTGGCCACGCTACTAGACTCCCGGTATAAGCAGAAAGTGGCTGAAATGATACAGAATTACCGGAAGTCGGAAAGGATGCAGCAGTTTCAAAACAAGTTAAAAAGTATGCGTTACACAGCATATAAGGGTGATGTCACAGCACAACGGGAATCTAACAGGGGAAGAGGTGAAAGTAATCCTCCTCCTACGACGACCACGCCGGCAAGGACAAGACGCTTTACAGACGTGTTGTTGATTGAGGACATGCGGAGCTTTTTAAGTCCTACGCATCGCCACAGCCCTTCGGGGTCCACCCTCAGAGAATGACTCGACCGACAGGTAGCAGACTACCTCGCCTTAACTGCAGACATCGACACTCTGAGGAGCGATGAACCCCTTGACTACTGGGTGTGCAGGCTTGACCTGTGGCCTGAGATATCCCAATTTGCGATAGAACTTCTGGCCTGCCCCACTTCAAGTGTCCTGTCAGAAAGGACATTCAACGCAGCAGGAGGTATTGTCACTGAGACGAGAAGTCGCCTAGGTCAAAAAAGTCTAGATTGCCTCACTTTTATTAAGATGAATGAGGCATGGATCCCGAAGGGACTGACAGTGGGAGATGCATTTGACTAAAAAAGGCCTGATGAGATGCCTTGGGCTAAAAATGGTCCCCACACTGCTGTATTTAATCCCTGCATGCCGGATGACTTTCGTGACTTCTCCACCACCAACTAGGGTTCAAGCCGCAATGTTTTAGTACACTTTCTGCCTGGAAATCATCAATTTTTCCGGCATTTGCTACAGGAGCGGCTGCAACAATACCTAATTTTTCAGGCATGTGTACATGCCGAATTTTTCTGGCCTCTGGTGCTGCACTGTGGCTGCAAAAAAAAAAAAAAGCCACATACATGTGTGAGTTCCCCTTCGTGATCGATACCTTGTTGTGGTGAAGGGGCTTGCGTATCACAATGAAGCGATCACCTCTATGAGTGTGTTGGCAATGTTGGCACACCCCAGATGATAAGGTTGTTGCTTCATTGTGAACAGACCAAAAGCGATCGGCTGGATAATTTTTCATAGAAAAAACATTAATTTTCTTCGTGATCATTTAAGGTGATCATTAAAGCCTACTAGGCCAACAATGGGCCCACACTGCAGAATCATTGTTTTCTGGGTCACTTAACTGTTACTGAACTACCTCAGCGCGACCATAGGCTTTGAAAAACTGCCATTGCCTGCAATCTCGCGAACGTGCGCACGAGCACAGTCATCACTACACCAAAATTGACGCATAGAGGAATAAAATTTATGTCATGAGTGTGTCAACTATTGACAACTCTTTGCGGTTGTTTGCGGTGTGTTAAACGGGGAGTTTGGTCTGTCAGAGTTTGGTCTGTCATTGTGAAGCAGGCGTAACCCTTACACTACCTGATCGATACAACATCATACCTGATCGTATACATACACTGGATGTTTTAAAGCACGTTATTCCAAACAATTTAGGAATGTTAGGTGATTTATGCCCTTTATGGATTAAAACCCGACTCTGCGTCAACTACGCAATTTTCCATGGGAGTTTTGCCATGGATCCCCTTCCGGCATGCTACAGTCCAGGTGTTAATCCCCTTGAAACAACTTTTCCATCACTATTGTGGCCAGAAAGAGTCCCTGTGGGTTTTAAAATTCGCCTGCCTATTGAAGCCTATGGCGGTTCGCCCATTCGCGAACATTTACACGAATTCACGTTCGCCAACGGAAAATTTTAGGTTCACCACATCTCGAATTAACACAGAAGAGGACAGTATACGGCTGCAGATGGATCTGGATAGACTGGAGGCTTGGGCATATAGGTGGCAGATGAGGTTTAAAAAATGTAAGGTTATGCACACGGTAAGGAATAATACAAGTCACCAGTACATACTAAATGGTAAAACACTGGGTATCACTGACATGGAAAAGGACCTAGGAATTTTGGTGAACCGCAAACTAAGTTGTATAAACCAGTTTCAGGAAGCTGCTGCCAAGGACAATAAGATAATGGGTTGCATCAAAAGGGGCATAGATGCCCGTGAGGAGAACATAGTCCTGCCACTTTACAAATCACTAGTCAGACCACACATGGAATACTGTGTACAGTTCTGGGCTCCTGTGAATAAGGTAGACATAGCAGAGCTAGAGAGGGTTCAGAGGAGTGCAACTATACTAATTACCAGAATGGGTGGACTACAGTACCCTGAAAGATTATCAAAATTAGGATCATTCACTTTAGAAAAAAGACAACTGAGGGGAGTTCTAATAACTATGTATAAATATATCAGGGGTCAGTACAGAGATCTCTCCATCATCTATTTATCCCCAGGACTGTGACTGTGAAAAGGGGACATCCTCTGAGTCTGGAGGAAAGAAGGTTTTTACACAAACATAGAAGAGGATTCTTTACGGTAAGAGCAGTGAGACTATGGAACTCTCTGCCTGAGGAGGTGGTGATGGTGAGTTCACTAAAAGAGTTAAAGAGGGGCCTGGATGCATTTCTGGAGTGTAATAATATTATAGGCTATAGCTACTAGAGATGGGTTGTTGATCCAGGGAGTTATTCTGATTGCCTGATTGGATTCGGGAAGGAATATTTTCCCCTAAAGTGAGGAAAATTGGCTTCTACCTCATAGGGTTTTTTTTTGCCTTCCTCTGGATCAACTTGCAGGCTAACAGGCTGAACTGGATGGACAGATGTCTTTTTTTTCAGCCTTATAAACTGTTACTATATTATGTGGAAACTGAACACACATAAACTGACGATTGAGAGGTATTAGCAATGTGCAGGCCGCAGCAGCAGTAGCAGCCATACAGAAGGTAATAATAGGTAGACAGTCAGCAACAGTGGCAAGACGGGGTGGCCAGCAAGTGGAGGTGGGTGAGGTCTCTACATCAGAATCAGCTGGAGGAGTGTGAAAATCCTCCTGAATGCAGGCTTGAGTCATTTTGACAAAAGTGATGTTTTGGACAGTGGCAGAGATCAACTTGGCAAATTTGGGTGTCAAATACACCCATGGTGCTGAAAACAATTTCTGAGGTGACTGTCATGCCTTCAGCAAGTTTATTGTTAATTTATGTATAGTTTCATGCATATTCAATATACCGTATGTTCTGTATAAGTCTTTATTAGTAATGTAACAGCACCATCTAGTGGCCGTTTACATACATTATAGCTATTTATATTAGAGGTTTTTGGTCTTTATCAGCTTCCATACTTTAGTGACATCATCATTCCCTGCACATAGCAGCCATTTTCTTCATCCCTGCCACAGGTAGCACATGTGTGGTAGCCTCTGGAGTCATCCTCCACGTCTAAGCCCACGTTAGCATCACTGGTAAGCCACATTACAGCCTGTTTGCATCTGTTACATGTGTATCTGCATGTCTTCTCCTGCTCCTCAATAGTAGCTTCAGTTAGCAGCTAGGGCCTATCTTTGTTATGCAGGTAGGATAGCATGCTCCTGTTATATCTGTATACTTCATGGATGTCTATCATTGCTATGCACAGAAATGTATCATATGCATTGCTATGTCAGACCCTTTTAGTAAATGCATTCTTTTCTGTTCCCCAGTTTCACTATATGTTTACCCTTGCAATAAAGATGAAGTTGGATGTTATTCTATTGTCAATAGAGATGTCCCGAATAGAGATGAGCAAACACCTGGATGTTCGGGTTCGAGAAGTTCGGCCGAACTTCCCGAAAATGTTCGGGTTCGGGATCCGTACTCGACCCAAACTTTATCCCGAACCCAAACCCCATTAAAGTCAATGGGGACCCGAACATTTGTGCACTAAAAAGGCTGTAAAATAGTCCAGGAATGGGCTAGAGGGCTGCAAAAGGCAGCAAAATGTAGGTAAATGCCCTGCAAACAAATGTGGATAGGGAAATGAATTAAAATAAAATAAATAAAAATTAACCAATATCAACTGCAGAGAGGTCCCATAGCAGAGAATCAAGCGTCATATCACCCACCACTGGAGAAGGCCACTTTCAGTTATTTCGGCCCAGCACCCAGACAGAGGAGAGAGGTCCCACAGCAAGGAATCATGCGTCATTTCACCCACCACTAGAGAAGGCCACTTTCAGTTATTTCGGCCCAGCACCCAGACAGAGGAGAGAGGTCCCACAGCAAGGAATAAGGCGTCATATCACCCACCACTGGAGAAGGCCACTTTCAGTTATTTCGGCCCAGTACCCAGACCGAGGAAAGAGGTCCCACAGCAAGGAATCATGCGTCATATCACCCACCACTGGAGAAGGCCACTTTCAGTTATTTCGGCCCAGCACCCAGACAGAGGAGAGAGGTCCCACAGCAAGGAAACAAGCGTAATTTCACCCACCACTGGAGAAGGCCACTTTCAGTTATTTCGGCCCAGCACCCAGACCGAGGAAAGAGGTCCCACAGCAAGGAATCATGCGTCATATCACCCACCACTGGAGAAGGCCACTTTCAGTTATTTCGGCCCAGCACCCAGACAGAGGAGAGAGGTCCCACAGCAAGGAATCATGCGTCATTTCACCCACCACTAGAGAAGGCCACTTTCAGTTATTTTGGCCCCAGCACCCAGACAGAGGAGAGAGGTCCCACAGCAAGGAATCATGCGTCATATCACCCACCACTGGAGAAGGCCACTTTCAGTTATTTCATCCCAGCACCCAGACCGAGGAGAGAGGTCCCACAGCAAGGAATCATGCGTCATATCACCTACCACTGAAGAAGGCCAATTTCAGTTATTTCGGCCCCAGCACCCAGACAGAGGAGAGAGGTCCCACAGCAAGGAATCATGCGTCATATCACCCACCACTGGAGAAGACCACTCAGTTATTTCGGCCCCAGCACCCAGACAGAGGAGAAAGGTCCCACAGCAAGGAATCATGCGTCATATCACCCACCACTGGAGAAGGCCACTTTCAGTCATTTCGGCCCCATCACCCAGACAGAGGAGAGAGGTCCCACAGCAAGGAATTATGCGTCATATCACCCACCACTGGAAAAGGCCACTTTCAGTAATTCCGGCCCAGCACCCAGACCGAGGATACAGGTCCAACAGCAAGGAATCATGCGTCATATCACCCACCACTGGAGAAGGCCACTTTCAGTTATTTCGGCCCGGCACCCAGACAGAGGAGAGAGGTCCCACAGCAAGGAATCATGCGTCATTTCACCCACCACTAGAGAAGGCCACTTTCAGTTATTTCGGCCCAGCACCCAGACAGAGGAGAGGTTCATTCAACTTTGGGTTGCACCGCAAGATCATAGTAAAGTTAAAAAAAGTGGGGATTCAATAAAGAAGTGCCCCAGAGTACAAGAATACATGGTTGAGGGGGAGGCAGTTATAAATGTCTATTCTGCACAAGGGAGGCACATGTCCTGTGGGATCCATGCCTGGTTCATTTTTATGAACGTCAGCTTGTCCACGTTGGCTGTCGACAGGCGGCTGCGTTTGTCAGTAATGATGCCCCCTGCCGTGCTGAATACACGTTCAGACAAAACGCTGGCTGCCGGGCAGGCCAGCACCTCCAAGGCATAAAATGCTAACTCTGGCCACGTGGACAATTTGGAGACCCAGAAGTTGAATGGGGCCGAACCATCAGTCAGTACATGGAGGGGTGTGCAGACGTACTGTTCAACCATGTTAGTGAAATGCTGCCTCCTGCTAACACGCTCCGTATCAGGTGGTGGTGAAGTTAGCTGTGGCGTGGAGACAAAACATTTCCACATTTCTGCCATGCTAACCCTGCCCTCAGAGGAGCTGGCTGTGACACTGCTACGTTGGCGACCTCTTGCTCCTCCTCTGCCTTCGCCTTGGGCTTCCACCTGTTCCCCTGTGACATTTGGGAATGCTCTCAGGAGCGCGTCTACCAGCGTGCGCTTGTACTCGCGCATCTTCCTATCACGCTCCAGTGCAGGAAGTAAGGTGGGCACATTGTCTTTGTACCGGGGATCCGGCAGGGTGGCAACCCAGTAGTCCGCACACGTTAACATGTGGGCAACTCTGCTGTCGTTGCGCAGGCACAGTAGCATGTAGTCGCTCATGTGTGCCAGGCTCCCCAGAGGTAAGGTCAAGCTGTCCTCTGTGGGAGGCATATCGTCATCATCCTCGTATCCCCCCCAGCCACGCACCAGTGATGGGCCTGAGCTGTGTCGGGTGTCACCTCGCTGTAAACCTGCTTCATCCTCATCCTCCTCCACCTCATCCTCCTCCTCCTCCAGTAGTGGGCCTTGGCTGGCCACATTTGTACCTGGCCTCTGCTGTTGCAAAAAAACTCCCTCTGAGCCACTTCTAACAGACTGGCCTGAAAGTGCTAAAAATGACCCCTCATCCTCCTCCTCCTGGGCCACCTCCTCTTCCATCATTGCCCTAAGCATTTTCTCAAGGAGACATAGAAGTGGTATTGTAAAGCTGATAACGGTGTCATCGCCACTGGCCATGTTGGTGGAGTACTCGAAACAGCGCAACAGGGCACACAGGTCTTGCATGGAGGCCCAATCATTAGTGGTGAAGTGGTGCTGTTCTGCAGTGCGACTGACGCGTGCGTGCTGCAGCTGAAACTCCACTATGGCCTGCTGCTGCTTGCACAGTCTCTCCAGCATGTGCAAGGTGGAGTTCCACCTTGTGGGCACGTCGCATATGAGGCGGTGAGCGGGAAGGCCGAAGTTCTGCTGTAGCACAGACAGGTGAGCAGGGGCAGGATGTGAATGCCGGAAGCGCGCACAGAAGGCCCGCACTTTATGCAGCAGCTCTGACATGTCAGGGTAGTTGTGAATGAACTTCTGCACCACCAAATTCAGCACATGCGCCAGGCAAAGTGATGTGTGTCAAACCGGCTAGTCCCAGAGCTGCAAATAGATTTCGCCCATTATCGCAAACCTCCAGGCCGGGCTTGAGGCCCACCGGCAGAATCCTCTCGTCGGTCTGTTGTTCAATACCCCGCCACAACTCCTGCGCGGTGTGGGGCCTGTCCCCCAAACATATGAGTTTCAGAATGGCCTGCTGACGTTTACCCTGGGCTGTGCTGAAGTTGGTGGTGAAGGTGTGTGGCTGACTGGATGAGCTGGTGGAAGCAGAGGAGGAGGAAGCCGAGTAGGAGGTGGAGGCTACAGGAGGCAAAGAATGATGCCCCGCGATCCTTGTCGGCGGAAGGACGTGCGCCAAGTAACTCTCCGCCTGGGGCCCAGCCGCCACTACATTTACCCAGTGTGCAGTTAGGGAGATATAGCGTCCCTGGCCGTGCTTACTGGTCCATGTATCTGTGGTTAGGTGGACCTTGCCACAGATGGCGTTGCACAGTGCACACTTGATTTTATCAGATACTTGGTTGTGCAGGGAAGGCACGGCTGTCTTGGAGAAGTAGTGGCGGCTGGGAAGAACATACTGTGGGACAGCCATGGACATCAGCTGTTTGATGCTGTCTGTGTCCACCAGCCTGAATGACAACATTTCAAAAACCAGTAGTTTAGAAATGCTGGCATTCAGGCCCAGGGCTCGAGGGTGGCTAGGTGGGAATTTACGCTTTCTCTCCATGGTTTGTGAGATGGAGAGCTGAATGCTGCCGTGTGACATGGTGGAGATGCTTGGTGACGCAGGTGGTGGTGTCGGTGGCACATCCTCTGTTTGGTGGGCGGCAGGTGCCAACATTCCTCCCGAGGCGGAGGAAGAGGCCGAGGCAGCAGCAGAAGAGGGAGAAGGGGGAGCCAGAGTGAGTTCCTTGCTTTTAAAGGGTTTACTCCACTGCAGTTCATGCTTTGCATGTAGATGACTGGTCATGCAGGTTGTGCTAAGGTTCAGAACGTTAATGCCTCGCTTCAGGATCTGATGGCACAGCGTGCAAACCACTCGGGTCTTGTCGTTAGCATATTGTTTAAAGAAGTGCCATGCCAGGGAACTCCTTGAAGCTGCCTTTGGGGTGCTCGGTCCCTGGTGGCGGTGGCCAGTAGCAGGCATACTCTCTTGGAGTCTGCTGTTCTGCTTTTGCCCCCTGCTCCCTCTTTTGCTACGCTGTTGGCTCGGTCTCACCACTGCCTCTTCCTCTGAATCGTCTTCCACACAGTTTTCCTCCCTGACCTCCTCTTCGGTCTGCACATTGCAGAAAGACGCAGCAGTTGGCACCTGTGTTTCGTCATCATCAGAGACGTGCGGACTCCGATGAGGTGGTATTCCCATGTCCTCATCATCAGGAAACATCAGTGGTTGTGCATCAGTGCATTCTATGTTTTCCACCACTGGGGAAGGGCTAGGTGGATTCCTTTGGGAAACCCTGCCAGCAGAGTCTTCAAACAGCATAAGAGACTGCTGCATAACTTGAGGCTCAGACAGTTTCCCTGATATGCATGGGGGTGATGTGACAGACTGATGGGCTTGGTTTTCAGGCACCACCTGTGCGCTTTCTGCAGAAGACTGGGTGGGAGATAATGTTGTGAACGTGCTGGATCCACTGTCGGCCACCCAATTGACTAGCGCCTGCACCTGCTCAGGCCTTACCATCCTTAGAACGGCATTTGGCCCCACCAAATATCGCTGTAAATTCTGGCGGGTACTGGAACCTGAGGTAGTTGGTTCACTAGGACGTGTGGCTGTGGCAAAATGGCCACGTCCTCTCCCAGCACCAGAGGGTACACTAACAACACCACGACCGCGTCCGTGTCCCTTACTAGATGTTTTCCTCATTGTTACCGTTCACCAAGCACCACAATAAGAAAAAAAATATTTGGCCCAATGTATTGATTTCAATTTCAGGCCTTTTTTTACAGGCACCTAACACTATCTGCCTATTTATTTATGTAGCGTATTACACTAATCCAGGCACAGCAGTAACCACTGATTTAGGGGAATATCTATTGTAGGGCTAGTATTTAGGCCCTGGATGAAAGGTATCCTTTTATGGACAAATTTACACTTGGAGATGCACAGTAGCGTGAGAAAAAGTATGTAGAAATATGCCTTCAGCAATTGTATTTTAACACTGTGTGTAAAATACCCTTTAACGGACAGAAATACAATGTTAGATGCACGGTAGCGTGTGAAGTTAATGAGGATGACCCTCTCAGCACTTGTATATACACCTTGAGTGTAATATACCCTTTTACGGACAGATTAACACTTGGCCTGCAACAGCTGGGACACCAGATTCAGGGTATTGCTATTTTGGCAATTGAATTTCACCCCAGAACAAAATTTATGTTTTGGCGGACACTATTATACTTTGCCAGCCACAGCTGAAACCACTGATTTATGGTATTGCTATTTTGGCAATTGAATTTCACCCCAGAACAAAATATACCCTTTTACGGACAGATTAACACTTGGCCTGCAACAGCTGGGACACCAGATTCAGGGTATTGCTATTTTGGCAATTGAATTTCACCCCAGAACAAAATATATGTTTTGGCGGACACTATTATACTTTGTTTTGGCGGACACTATCCTTTGCCAGACAGCAGACAGTATTATACTTGGCTAGCCAAAGCTGGAACACCAGATTTAGGGGATTGGTATTTTGGCAATTTTATTTAACCTTAATAAAATATAGAAATTGCTATCTAGGGGTGACAATTAGCACAGCCAAGCCCCTGATGTAGGATATAGCAAAAAAAAAAAAAACTAGTATTGATGGACTTGGTGGCAGCTTGTTCTGGTGCACCACAAGTCACAAAATGGCCGCCGATCACCCCAGAAAAAAAGTGACAGAAAAATGCTCTGTGCAGCCTAAAAACCAGTGAGCAAGTAACTAGCAGAAGTTTAATCATTCACAGCTGTAGATCGATCACTTCAATAGGTGCTTTTGCTGACTTTTCCCTGCCTAATCTCGCCCTCACAGCAGCTGCGTCCTCTCCCTACACTAATCAGAACAGTGTGACATGCGGCGCTACGTGACTCCAGCTTAAATAGAGGCTGGGTCACATGCTGCACTAGTAGGCATGGCTGTGATGGGCTCTTAGGGCAAGAAGTAAAACGCTAGCTGATTGGCTGCTGTGCAGCCCTTCAGAAAGTGGGAAGAAATCGCCGAACAACTAACCCGAACCCAAACTTTTTTGAAAATGTTCGGGTCCATGTCCCGAACACCCCAAAATTCGGTACGAACCCGAACTATTCTCGAACTGTTCGCTCAACACTAATAAGGAGTTAACATGATAGCCTAATCACAGTGGGGAGGGTGGAAACAGCATGAGGCGTTAACATAGTCACATAATCACAGAGTGATGAAGGTGGCAACAGAATGAGGAGTCAACATAGTGGCCCAATCAAATAGTGGGGAGGGTGGTAACAGGATGAGGATTAAACATAGTGCCCTAGTAAAAGAGTGGGGATGTTGGCAACAGCCTGAGGTGTTAACATTTTGGCCTAGTTACATAGTCAACACTGTGGCTTTGTCACAGAGTAATGAGAGTGGCAACAGCATAAAGTGTCAACATTGTCACACAGTGATGAAGGTGGCAACAGAATGATGAGTCAACATAGTGGCAGAGTCAAATAGTGGGGTGGGTGGTACCAGCATAAAGAGTCAACATAGTGACCCAGTCACAAGAGGGTGAGGGTGGCAACAGCATGGGGAGTCAAAATAGTGGCCTACTCAGAGAGAAGGGATGTGGCAACAGCATTAGGCGTTAACATATTGGCTCAGTCACAGAGTGGGGAGGGTTGGAGCAGCATGTGGAGTCATCATAGTGGCCCAGTCACAGAGTGGTGAGCATGGAAAAAGCATGAGAAGTCAACATACTGGCCAAGTCACATAGTGGGAAGGCTGGCAACAACATGAGGAGTTAACATATTGACCCAGTAACATAGTGGTGAGCGTGGCAACAATATAAGGAGTTAACATAATAGCCTAATCACATTGGGGAGGGTGGCAACAGCATGAGGAGTCAACATAGTGGCTCAGTCATATAGTAGAGAGGGTGGCAACAACATTAGGAGTCAGCCCAGGACTTGTCACACTGTGATGAGGGTAGCAAAAGCATGAGGAGTCAACATAGTGGCCCAGTCATATAGTAGGAAGACTGGCAACAGCATAAGGAGTCAACATTCTGGCCCAGTTACATAGTGGGAAGGCTGGCATCAGCATAAGTAGTTAACATAGTGGCCCAGTAACATAGTGGCGAGCATGGCAACAGCATGAGGAGTCAACATAGTGGCCCAGTCACATAGTGGGGATGGTGGCAACAGCCCGAGGAGACAACCCAGGCAGAGTCACAGAGTGATGAGGGTGGCAACAGCATGAGGAATTAACATAGTCGCATAGTCACAGATTGATGAAGGTGGCAACAGCATGAGGAATCAATATAGTGCACCAGTCTCATAGTGGGAAGAATGGCAAAAGCATGAGGAGTCAACACAGTGGCGTATTCACAAAGTGGGAAGGATAGCAACAACATGAGGAGTCAACATCATGGCCTAGTAACAATGTAATGAGGGTGGCACCAGCATGAGGCGTCAACATAGTCGCATAATCACAGAGTGATGAAGTTGGCAACAGATTAAGGAGTCAACATAGTGGCTTAATCAAATAGTAGTGAGGGTGGTAACAGAATGAGGAGTTAACATAGTGGCTCAGTAACAGAGTGATGAGGGTGGCAACAGTGTGAGGAGTCAACATAGTGACCTAGTCACAGAGTGGGGAGGGTGGCAAAAGCATAAGGAGTTAACATACTGTAGTGGCCCAGTCACATAGTGGTGAGTGTGGCAACAGCATGAGGAGTCAACATAGTAGCCCAGTAACATAGCGGAGAGGGTAGCAACAACATGAGGAGTCAACATACTGGCCTAGTCCCAGATTGGAGAGGATGGCAACAGCATGAGGAGTCAACATACTGGCCTAGTCCCAGAGTGGGGGGAGTGGCAACAGCATGAGGAATCAACATAGTGGCTAAGTCACAGAGCGCTGAGCATGGCAACAGCATAAGTCAACATAGGGGCTTAATCACATAATGGGGAGAATAGCAACAGCATGAGAAGTTAACATAGTGGCCCAGTCACATAGTGGTGAGCGTGGCAACAGCATGAGGAGTCAAAATAGTGGCCCAGTAACATAGTGGTGAGCGTGGCAACAGCATGAGGAGTCAACATAGTGGCCTAGTCACACAGTCAACACTGTGCCTTTGTCCCAGAGTAATGAGGGTGGCAACAGCATGAGGTATCAACATAGTCGCACAGTCACAGAGTGATGAAGGAGGAAACGGAATGAGGAGTCAACATAGTAGCCCAGTCACATAATGGGGAGGGTGGAAACAGCATGAGGAGTCAACATAGAGGCCTAGTCACACAGTCAACACTGTGGCTTTGTCACAGAGTAATGTAATGAGGGTGGCAACAGCCTGAGGCATCAACATAGTCACACAGTCACAGAGTAATGAAGGTGGCAAAAGAATACTGGCCTTTTCAAAGAGTGAGGATGGTGGCAACAGCATGAGGAGTCAACATAGTGGCCCAGTCACAGGATGGTGAGGGTGGCAACAGCATGAGGAGTGAACATAGTTGCCACATTACAGAATAGGGAGTGTGGCAAGATCCGAACTCAACCCGAACTTTATCCCGAACCCGAACCCCATTGAAGTTAATGGGGACTCGAACTTTTAGACGCTAAAAAGGCTGTAAAATAGTCCAGGAAAGGGCTAGAGGGCTGCCAAAGGCAGCAAAATGTAGGTAAATCCCCTGCAAACAAATGTGGATAGGGAAATGAATTAAAATAAAATAAATAAAATTTAACCAATATCAATTGGAGACAGGTCCCACTGCAAGGAATCATGCAACATATTAACCATCACCGGAGAAGGCCACTCTCAGTTATTTCAGCCCAGCACCCAGACAGAGGAGAGAGGTCCCACAGCAAGGAATCATGCGTCATATCAACCACCACCGGAGAAGGCCGCTCGCAGTTATTTCGGCCAGCACCCAGACCGAGGAGAAAGGTCCCACAGCAAGGAATCATGCGTCATATCAACCACCACCGGAGAAGGCCACTCTCAGTTATTTCGGCCCAGCACCCAGACAGAGGAGAGAGGTCCCACAGCAAGGAATCATGCGTCATATCACCCACCACTGGAGAAGGCCATTTTCAGTTATTTAGGCCCCAGCACCCAGTCAGAGGAGAGAGGTCCCACAGCAAGGAATCATGCGTCATATCAACCACCACCGGAGAAGGCCACTCTCAGTTATTTCAGCCCAGCACCCAGACAGAGGAGAGAGGTCCCACAGCAAGGAATCATGCGTCATACCAACCACCACCGGAGAAGGCCACTTTCAGTTATTTCAGCCCAGCACCCAGACAGAGGAGAGAGGTCCCACAGCAAGGAATCATGCATCATATCACCCACCACTGGAGAAGGCCATTTTCAGTTATTTAGGCCCCAGCACCCAGTCAGAGAAGAGAGGTCCCACAGCAAGGAATCATGCGTCATATCAACCACCACCGGAGAAGGCCACTCTCAGTTATTTCGGCCCAGCACCCAGACAGAGGAGAGAGGTCCCACAGCAAGGAATCATGCGTCATATCAACCACCACCAGAGAAGGCCACTCTCAGTTATTTCGGCCCAGCACCCAGACAGAGGAGAGAGGTCCCACAGCAAGGAATCATGCGTCATATCAACCACCACCGGAGAAGGACACTCTCAGTTATTTCGGCCCCACCACCCAGACAGAGGAGAGGTTCATTCAATTTTGGGTTGCACCGCAAGATCATGGTAAAGTTAAAAAAATGAGGATTCAATAAAGAAGTGCCCCGGAGTACAAGAATACATGGTTGAGGGGGAGGCAGTTATAAATGTCTATTCTGCACAAGGGAGAGACAGGTCCTGTGGGATCCATGGCTGGTTCATTTTTATGAACGTCAGCTTGTCCACGTTGGCTGTGGACAGGCGGCTGCGTTTGTCAGTAATAACGCCCCCTGCCGTGCTGAATACACGTTCAGACAAAACGCTGGCATGAACGCCAGCACCTCCAAGGCATAAAATGCTAACTCTGGCCATGTGGACAATTTGGAGACCCAGAAGTTGAATGGGGCCGAACCATCAGTCAGCACGTGGAGGGGTGTGCAGACGTACTGTTCAACCATGTTAGTGAAATGCTGCCTCCTGCTAACACGTTCTGTATCAGGTGGTGGTGTAGTAAGCTGTGGCGTGGAGACAAAACTTTTCCACATTTCTGCCATGCTAACCCTGCCCTCAGAGGAGCTGGCCGTGACACAGCTGCGTTGGCGACCTCTTGCTCCTACTCTGCCTTCGCCTTGGGCTTCCACCTGTTCCCCTGTGACATTTGGGAATGCTCTCAGGAGCGCCTCTACCAGCGTGCGCTTGTACTCGCGCATCTTCCTATCACGCTCCAGTGCAGGAAGTAAGGTGGGCACATTGTCTTTGTACCGGGATCCAGCAGGGTGGCAACCCAGTAGTCCGCACACGTTAAAATGTGGGCAACTCTGCTGTCGTTGCGCAGGCACTGTAGCATGTAGTCGCTCATGTGTTCCAGGCTCCCCAGAGGTAAGGACAAGCTGTCCTCTGTGGGAGGCGTATCGTCATCGTCCTCCGTATCCCCCCAGCCACGCACCAGTGATGGGCCTGAGCAGTGTCGGGTGCCACCCCGCTGTGAACCTGCTTCATCCTCATCCACCTCCACCTCCTCGTCCTCCAGTAGTGGGCCCTGGCTGGCCACATTTGTACCTGTCCTCTGCTGTTGCAAAAAACCTCCCTCTGAGCCACTTCTAACAGACTGGCCTGAAAGTGCTAAAAATGACCCCTCATCCTCCTCCTCCTCCTCCTGGGCCACCTTCTCTTCCATCATCGCCCTAAGCGATTTCTCAAGGAGACTTAGAAGTGGTATTGTAACGCTGATAACAGTGTCATCGCCACTGGCCATGTTGGTGGAGTACTCGAAACAGCGCAACAGGGCACACAGGTCTCACATGGAGGCCCAATCATTGGTGGTGAAGTGGTGCTGTTCCGCAGTGCAACTGACGCGTGCGTGCTGCAGCTGAAACTCCACTATGGCCTGCTGCTGCTCGCACAGTCTCTCCAGCATGTGCAAGGTGGAGTTCCTCCTGGTGGGCACGTCGCATATGAGGCGGTGAGCGGGAAGGCCGAAGTTCCGCTGTAGCGCAGACAGGCGAGAAGCGGCAGGATGTGAACGCCGGAAGCGCGCACAGACGGCCCTCACTTAATGCAGCAGCTCTGATATGTCGGGGTGAACTTCTGCACCACCAAATTCAGCACATGCGCCAGGCAAGGGATGTGCGTCAAACCGGCTAGTCCCAGAGCTGCGTCGAGATTTCACCCATTAGCGCACACCACCAGGCCGGGCTTGAGGCCCACTGGCAGAATCCACTTGTCGGTCTGTTGTTCAATACCCCGCCACAACTCCTGCGCGGGTGGGGCCTGTCCCCCAAACATATGAGTTTCAGAATGGCCTGCTGACGTTTACCCCGGGCTGTGCTGAAGTTGGTGGTGAAGGTGTGTGGCTGACTGGATGAGCTGGTGGAAGCAGAGGAGGAGGAAGCCGAGTAGGAGAAGGAGGCTACAGGAGGCAAAGAATGATGCCCTGCGATCCTTGACAGCGGAAGGACGTGCGCCAAGGAACTCTCCGCCTGCGGCCCAGCCGCCACTACATTTACCCAGTGTGCAGTTAGGGAGATATAGCGTCCCTAGCCGTGCTTACTGGTCAACGTATTTGTGGTTAGGTGGACCTTGCCACAGATGGCGTTGCGCAGTGCATACTTGATTTTATCGGATACTTGGTTGTGCAGGGAAGGCACGGCTGTCTTGGAGAAGTAGTGGCAGCTGGGAACAACATACTGTGGGACAGCCATGGACATCAGCTGTTTGAAGCTGTCTGTGTCCACCAGCCTGAATGACAGCATTTCAAAGGCCAGTAGTTTAGAAATGCTGGCATTCAGGCCCAGGGCTCGAGGGTGGCTAGGTGGAAATTTACGCTTTCTCTCCAAGGTTTGTGAGATGGAGAGCTGAACGCTGCCGTGTGACATGGTGGAGATGCTTGGTGATGCAGGTGGTGGTGTCGGTGGCACATCCTCTGTTTGGTGGGCGGCAGGTGCCAACATTCCTCCCGAGGCGGAGGAAGAGGCCGAGGCAGCAGCAAAAGAGGGAGCAGGGGGAGCCAGAGTGAGTTCCTTGCTTTTAAGGGGTTTACTCCACTGCAGTTCATGCTTTGCATGTAGATGACTGGTCATGCAGGTTGTGCTAAGGTTCAGAACGTTAATGCCTCGCTTCAGGATCTGAAGGCACAGCGTGCAAATCACTAGGGTCTTGTAGTCAGCACATTGTTTAAAGAAGTGCCATGCCAGGGAACTCCTTGAAGCTGCCT
This sequence comes from Bufotes viridis, assembly GCA_033119425.1. Taxonomy (NCBI): domain Eukaryota; kingdom Metazoa; phylum Chordata; class Amphibia; order Anura; family Bufonidae; genus Bufotes; species Bufotes viridis. The sequence continues at coordinate 207,027,197 of CM065593.1, read as the reverse complement.
TTGGGGTGCTCGGTCCCTGGTGGTGGTGGCCAGTAGCAGGCGAACTGTCTTGGCGTCAGCTGGTCTGCTTTTGCCCCCTGCTCCCTCTTTTGCTACGCTGTTGGCTCGGTCTCACCACTGCCTCTTCCTCTGAACTATGAAAGTTAGTGGCACGACCTTCATTCCATGTGGGGTCTAGGACCTCATCGTCCCCTGCATTGTCTTCCACACAGTCTTCCTGCCTGACCTCCTGTTTGGTCTGCACACTGCAGAAAGACGCAGCAATTGGCACCTGTGTTTCGTCATCATCAGAGATGTGCGGACTCCGATGAGATGGTATTCCCATGTCCTCATCATCAGGAAACATCAGTGGTTGTGCATCAGTGCATTCTATGTCTTCCACCACTGGGGAAGGGCTAGGTGGATTTCCTTGGGAAACCCTGCCAGCAGAGTCTTCAAACAGCATGAGAGACTGCTGCATAACTTGAGGCTCAGACAGTTTCCCTGATATGCATGGGGGTGATGTGACAGACTGATGGGCTTGGTTTTCAGGTGCCACCTGTGCGCTTTCTGCAGAAGACTGGGTGGGAGATAATGTTGTGAACATGCTGGATCCACTGTAGGCCACCCAATTGACTAGCGCCTGTACCTGCTCAGGCCTTACCATCCTTAGAACGGCATTGGGCCCCACCAAATATCGCTGTAAATTCTGGCGGGTACTGGAACCTGAGGTAGTTGGTTCACTAGGACGTGTGGCTGTGGCAAAATGGCCACGTCCTCTCCCAGCACCAGAGGGTACACTAACACCACCACGACCGCGTCCGCGTCCCTTACTAGATGTTTTCCTCATTGTTACCGTTCACCAAGCACCACAATAAGGAAAAAAATATTTGGCCCAATGTATTGATTTCAAATTTAGGCCTTTTTTTTTACAGGCACCTAACACTATCTGCCTATTTGTTTATGTAGCGTATTACACTAATCCAGGCACAGCAGTAACCACTGATTTAGGGAATATCCCTTTTAAGGCTAGTATTTAGGCCCTGGATGAAAGGTATCCTTTTATGGACAGATTTACACTTGGCCTGCAACAGCTGGGACACCAGATTCAGGGTATTGCTATTTTGGCAATTGAATTTCACCCCAGAACAAAATATATGTTTTGACGGACACTTATGAAACGTGGCCTGCAACAGCTGGGACACCAGATTCAGGGTATTGCTATTTTGGCAGATTAATTTCACCCCAGAACAAAATATATGTTTTGGCAGACACTATGAAATCTGGCCTGCAACAGCTGGGACACCAGATTCAGGGTATTGCTATTTTGGCAGATTAATTTCACCCCAGAACAAAATATATGTTTTGGCAGACACTATGAAATCTGGCCTGCAACAGGTGGGACACCAGATTCAGGGTATTGCTATTTTGGCAATTGAATGTCACCCCAGAACAAAATATATGTTTTGACGGACACTATGAAACTTGGCCTGCAACAGCTGGGAAACCAGATTCAAGGTATTGCTATTTTGGCAATTGAATGTCACCCCAAAACAAAATATATGTTTTGACGGACACTATGAAACGTGGCCTGCAACAGCTGGGACACCAGATTCAGGGTATTGCTATTTTGGCAATTGAATGTCACCCCAGAACACAATATATGTTTTGGAAGACCCTATGAATCCTGGCCTGCAACAGCTGGGACACCAGATTCAAGGTATTGCTATTTTGGCAATTGAATGTCACCCCAAAACAAAATATATGTTTTGACGGACACTATGAAACGTGGCCTGCAACAGCTGGGACACCAGATTCAGGGTATTGCTATTTTGGCAATTGAATGTCACCCCAGAACACAATATATGTTTTGGAAGACACTATGAATCCTGGCCTGCAACAGCTGGGACACCAGATTCAGGGTATTGCTATTTTGGCAATTCAATGTCACCCCAGAACAAAATATATGTTTTGACGGACACTATGAAACGTGGCCTGCAACAGCTGGGACACCAGATTCAGGGTATTGCTATTTTGGCAATTGAATGTCACCCCAGAACACAATATATGTTTTGGAAGACCCTATGAATCCTGGCCTGCAACAGCTGGGACACCAGATTCAGGGTATTGCTATTTTGGCAATTGAATGTCACCCCAAAACAAAATATATGTTTTGACGGACACTATGAAACGTGGCCTGCAACAGCTGGGACACCATATTCAGGGTATTGCTATTTTGGCAATTGAATGTCACCCCAGAACACAATATATGTTTTGGAAGACACTATGAATCCTGGCCTGCAACAGCTGGGACACCAGATTCAGGGTATTGCTATTTTGGCAATTGAATGTCACCCCAGAACAAAATATATGTTTTGCAAGACACTATGAATCCTGGCCTGCAACACCTGGGACACCAGATTCAGGGTATTGCTATTTTGGCAGTTTAATTTCACCCCAGAACAAAATATATGTTTTGGCAGACACTATGAAATCTGGCCTGCAACAGGTGGGACACCAGATTCAGGGTATTGCTATTTTAGCAGATTAATTTCACCCCAGAACAAAATATATGTTTTGGCAGACACAATCAAATCTGGCCTGCAACAGGTGGGACACCAGATTCAGGGTATTGCTATTTTGGCAATTGAATTTCACCCCAGAACAAAATATATGTTTTGACGGACACTATGAAACGTGGCCTGCAACAGCTGGGACACTAGATTCAGGGTATTGCTATTTTGGCAATTGAATGTCACCCCAGAACAAAATATATGTTTTGGCAGACACTATGAAATCTGGCCTGCAACAGATGGGACACCAGATTCAGGGTATTGCTATTTTGGCAGATTAATTTCACCCCAGAACAAAATATAAGTTTTGCAAGACACTATTCTATTTTGCCAGGCACAGCTGAAACCACTGATTTATGGTATTGCTATTTTGGCAATTGAATTTCACCCCAGAACAAAATATATGCTTTGCAGGACACTATAAAACTTGGCCAGCCACAGAGCTGAAACCACTGATTTATGGTATTGCTATTTTGGCAATTGAATTTCACCCCAGAACAAAATATATGTTTTGACGGACACTATGAAGCGTGGCCTGCAACAGCTGGGACACCAGATTCAGGGTATTGCTATTTTGGCAATTGAATGTCACCCCAGAACAAAATATATGTTTTTGCGGACACTATGAATCCTGGCCTGTAACAGCTGGAACACCAGATTCAGGGTATTGCTATTTTGGCAGATTAATTTCACCCCAGAACAAAATTTATGTTTTGGCAGAAACTATGAAATCTGGCCTGCAACAGGTGGGACACCAGATTCAGGGTATTGCTATTTTGGCAATTGAATTTCACCCCAGAACAAAATATATGTTTTGGCAGACACTATCAAATCTGGCCTGCAACAGGTGGGACACCAGATTCAGGGTATTGCTATTTTGGCAATTGAATTTCACCCCAGAACAAAATATATGTTTTGACGGACACTATGAAACGTGGCCTGCAACAGCTGGGACACTAGATTCAGGGTCATGCTATTTTGGCAATTGAATGTCACCCCAGAACAAAATATATGTTTTGGCAGACACTATGAAATCTGGCCTGCAACAGGTGGGACACCAGATTCAGGGTATTGCTATTTTGGCAGATTAATTTCACCCCAGAACAAAATATATGTTTTGCAAGACACTATTCTATTTTGCCAGGCACAGCTGAAACCACTGATTTATGGTATTGCTATTTTGGCAATTGAATTTCACCCCAGAACAAAATATATGTTTTGACGGACACTATGAAACGTGGCCTGCAACAGCTGGGACACCAGATTCAGGGTATTGCTATTTTGGCAATTGAATGTCACCCCAGAACAAAATATATGTTTTTGCGGACACTATGAATCCTGGCCTGTAACAGCTGGAACACCAGATTCAGGGTATTGCTATTTTGGCAGATTAATTTCACCCCAGAAAAAAAATTTATGTTTTGGCAGAAACTATGAAATCTGGCCTGCAATAGCTGGGACACCAGATTCAGGGTATTGCTATTTTGGCAGATTAATTTCACCCCAGAACAAAATATATGTTTTGGCAGACACTATGAAATCTGGCCTGCAACAGGTGGGACACCAGATTCAGGGTATTGCTATTTTAGCAGATTAATTTCACCCCAGAACAAAATATATGTTTTGGCAGACACTATCAAATCTGGCCTGCAACAGGTGGGACACCAGATTCAGGGTATTGCTATTTTGGCAATTGAATTTCACCCCAGAACAAAATATATGTTTTGACGGACACTATGAAACGTGGCCTGCAACAGCTGGGACACTAGATTCAGGGTATTGCTATTTTGGCAATTGAATGTCACCCCAGAACAAAATATATGTTTTGGCAGACACTATGAAATCTGGCCTGCAACAGATGGGACACCAGATTCGGGGTATTGCTATTTTGGCAGATTAATTTCACCCCAGAACAAAATATAAGTTTTGCAAGACACTATTCTATTTTGCCAGGCACAGCTGAAACCACTGATTTATGGTATTGCTATTTTGGCAATTGAATTTCACCCCAGAACAAAATATATGCTTTGCAGGACACTATAAAACTTGGCCAGCCACAGAGCTGAAACCACTGATTTATGGTATTGCTATTTTGGCAATTGAATTTCACCCCAGAACAAAATATATGTTTTGACGGACACTATGAAACGTGGCCTGCAACAGCTGGGACACCAGATTCAGGGTATTGCTATTTTGGCAATTGAATGTCACCCCAGAACAAAATATATGTTTTTGCGGACACTATGAATCCTGGCCTGTAACAGCTGGAACACCAGATTCAGGGTATTGCTATTTTGGCAGATTAATTTCACCCCAGAACAAAATTTATGTTTTGGCAGAAACTATGAAATCTGGCCTGCAACAGCTGGGACACCAGATTCAGGGTATTGCTATTTTGGCAGATTAATTTTACCCCAGAACAAAATATATGTTTTGGCGGACACTATTCTATTTTGCCAGACACAGTTGAAACCACTGATTTATGGTATTGCTATTTTGGCAATTGAATTTCACCCCAGAACAAAATATATGTTTTGGCAGACACTATGAAATCTGGCCTGCAACAGGTGGGACACCAGATTCAGGGTATTGCTATTTTGGCAATTGAATTTCACCCCAGAACAAAATATATGTTTTGACGGACACTATGAAACGTGGCCTGCAACAGCTGGGACACTAGATTCAGGGTATTGCTATTTTGGCAATTGAATGTCACCCCAGAACAAAATATATGTTTTGGCAGACACTATGAAATCTGGCCTGCAACAGGTGGGACACCAGATTCAGGGTATTGCTATTTTGGCAGATTAATTTCACCCCAGAACAAAATATATGTTTTGCAAGACACTATTCTATTTTGCCAGGCACAGCTGAAACCACTGATTTATGGTATTGCTATTTTGGCAATTGAATTTCACCCCAGAACAAAATATATGTTTTGACGGACACTATGAAACGTGGCCTGCAACAGCTGGGACACCAGATTCAGGGTATTGCTATTTTGGCAATTGAATGTCACCCCAGAACAAAATATATGTTTTTGCGGACACTATGAATCCTGGCCTGTAACAGCTGGAACACCAGATTCAGGGTATTGCTATTTTGGCAGATTAATTTCACCCCAGAAAAAAAATTTATGTTTTGGCAGAAACTATGAAATCTGGACTGCAATAGCTGGGACACCAGATTCAGGGTATTGCTATTTTGGCAGATTAATTTCACCCCAGAACAAAAAATATGTTTTGGCGGACACTATTCTATTTTGCCAGACACAGTTGAAACCACTGATTTATGGTATTGCTATTTTGGCAATTGAATTTCACCCCAGAACAAAATATATGTTTTTGCGGACACTATTCTATTTTGCCAGCCACAGCTGAAACCACTGTTTTATGGTATTGCTATTTTGGCAATTGAATTTCACCACAGAAAATAATCTATCCTTTGCCAGACAGCAGACAGTATTATACTTGTCTAGCCAAAGCTGGAACACCAGATTTAGGGGATTGGTATTTGGGCAATTGTATTTAACCCCTTAATAAAATATAAAAATTGCTATCCTGAGTTTCTAGGGGTGACAATTAGCACAGCCAAGCCCCTGATGTAGGATATAGCAAAAAAAAAGCTAGTATTGATGGATTGATGGACTTGGTGGCAGCTTCTTCTGGTGCACCACAAGTCACAAAATGGCCGCCGATCAACCCAGAAAATAAGTGACAGAAAAACGCTCTGTGCAGCCTAAAAACCAGTGAGCAAGTAACTAGCAGAAGTTCAATCATTCACAGCTGTAGATCGATCCGTTCATTTGGTGCTGTTGCTGACTTTTCCCTGCCTAATCTCGCCCTCACAGAAGCTGCGTCCTCTCCCTACACTAATCAGAGCAGTGTGACGTGTGGCGCTACGTGACTCCAGCTTAAATAGAGGCTGGGTCACATGCTGCACTTGGCCAATCACAGCCATGCCATAAGTAGGCATGGCTGTGATGGGCTCTTAGGGCAAGAAGTAAAACGCTAGCTGATTGGCTGCTGTGCAGCCCTTCAGAAAGCGGGAAGAAATCGCCGAACAACGGACCCGAACCCAAACTTTTTTGAAAATGATGCTCGAACTGTTCGCTCAACACTACTAGTGACCTAGTGGGGAGGGTGGCAAAAGCATAAGGAGTTAATATACTGTAGTGGCTCAGTCACATAGTGGTGAGTGTGGCAACAGCATGAGGAGTCAACATAGTGGCCTAGTAATTTAGTGGGAAGGGTGTTAACAGCATGAGAAGTCAATATAGTAGCCCAGTAACATAGTGGAGAGGGTGGCAACAGCATGAGGAGTCAACATAGTGGCCCAGTCACAGAGTTGGCAGGGTAGCAACATCATGAGAAGTTAACATAGTGGCCCAATCACAGAGTGGTGAGCGTGGCAACAGCATGAGAAGTCCAGTCACAGATTAGGTAGGGAGGCAACAGCATGATGAGTCAACATAATGGCCTAGTAATTTAGTGGGAAGGGTATTAACAGCATGATGAGTCAATATAGTAGCCCAGTAACATAGTGGAGAGGGTGGCAACAGCATGAGGAGTCAACATAGTGGCCCAGTCACAGAGTTGGAAGGGTAGCAACAGCATGAGAAGTCCAGTCACAGGTTGGGCAGGGAGGCAACAGCATGAGGAGTCAACATAGTGACCCAGTAACATAGTGGGGGGGGGGGGTGGCAAGAGCATGAGGAGTCAATATTGTCGCACAGTCACAGGTTGGGAAGGGTAGCAATAGCATGAGAAGTCAACTCAATGGCCTAATCACAGAGTGGGGAGGGTGGCAAGAGCATGAAGAGTCAACATAGTGGCACAGTCTCATAGGTTGGGAAGGGTGGCAACCGCATGAGGAGTCAAGTATGAGGATTAATCACTAATCTTCCACCCTCTAAAGGTTGCATGGTCATGCTAATTGACTGTTTCTCTAAAATGGCATATTTTGTACCTCTACCTGGTCTACCTTATCTCCTCCTCTGGCGGAACTTTTCCTGCTCCATATCTTCAGATTATCATTTCTGATAAGGGTGTACAATTCACTTCCCATTTTTGAACAGCAAACTACTGGATGTCACCTTAGATTTTTCTTTAGCCTATCATCCTCAGTCTAATGGATAAGTGGAGAGAGCAATCAAATCCTCGCTGGATTATTGCAGAATTTCACTAATACTCATCAAGATGACTGGGTCAACCTCCTGACCTGTGATGCTACAGGTTAATCTCTATTTTTTTGTTGTCTTTGGTCGCCAATATAAACCATTAGAAAACGTGGTGTTAAACAGGCAGGATATGCTCAAACCCACATGTGGCTGTGCATATATATAGGGGAGCATATCCTCCACTTGTAGTTCGTTGCTTATGGCAATCAACAGCAAAAAAAAATGCATACAATGGAAGATGCCAGCAACAGACTACAAGTACCACAATAACCATCTTACATAAAGTAACAATTATGTGGATGTAAAGAACAATCAAAGACTAAACAAAAGCAAAGACAGGTGCACTCTGCGATAATACTAAACCCTCACACTGATGTAAAATTGAGAGGTTAGTTCGACATATCGTACTAGGAGGACATGTCTTAAGCTCGGGCACCGCGCCAAGGTCTCTTAAGTAGCCCGAGGCCCTATCACTCACCTGCCTGTGCCGTTTGGGCAATACCAGGGGCCAGTGGGCGGATTACGGGAGCATAAGGCCTGACTCAGACAGCTTACCAGTAACCTTCAGCATGTAGCCATGCCTGCAATGGGAGGTGGGAAGTGCCTGTGAGCCCCACACGAGACTGGCTGATATGGCCCAGGGCCTAAAAGAGGCCTTGGCGTGGTGCCCGAGCTTAAGACATGTCCTCCTAGTAGGATATGTCAAACTAACCTCTCAATTTTACATCAGTGTGAGGGTTTAGTATTATCGCAGAGTGCACCTGTCTTTGCTTTTGTTTAGTCTATGGTCACCACCCTAATATTCCTCTTCCAGCCACAGATGCCTCTATTGAACAATTCTGCAAGATCTGGTTGGATTCCAGGAACTCTCTTCAAAAAGCTGTGGGCTAGATGAAGAGAAACGTAGATAAGAGGGCCAGGACTCCTGCTCAATTCTCACCTGGATACAACGTACAGCTCCCCTCTAAGAACATTCGCCTCAGACTTCCATTTTATATGTTTGCTCCTCACTTCATGGGTGATATTCCTGTCATAGAGAATAGAGATGAGATCCGAATTTATTCGCGCCGAATCGTGTTAAAAACGGCTATTTCCTGGCTGCAGAGATCCTTTATAGAGGTGTAGAACAATGTCTTGCAGTTACACGCATAGGGAGTCTACTATGGTAGTGAAATAATACTGTGAGTCAGTATGACTTGCAGATGACAGTCGTTGCTCTTAGAATCAATGCACACTTCACTTATTTGGGCAGTCACGGGGCCAAAACTGACCGAAATAACTCAAGTATGAACTCAGCCTTACAGGTCGATGTTAGAGCCAAGAAGAAGCACACTCCTTTTACACCGTCACCAGATGATTCCACATAGATGTCTACAGAACCTGTTCTATTAAACGCTTATACAAGTAGAACCCCCCGACAGAGTGGAGAGGGTGTTAGCAGTAAGTTTGTGTTAATGTCACTGGTTATTTTGCCCTTCCTCTGATCCATCAGAACAATAACCCCCAAAAAACGGATCCTGTCTGTTATGCATCCACAGTCACTCGGTCCAGAAAATGAGTGAATCCAAAACAGAGATGACACATAAATGGAATATTTGCATGTCTTCTGTGTTTTGTACCCACTCCTGCTTTTGGCTACCAAATCACAAGTCAATTTTGATGGGACCTTACAGCTGCTACACAGACAGGATCTGTTGTGTGTCTCAATTTTCCTTCCTTCTGACAGATCAGAAGAAGGGTCAAATAAATGATGATGTCAGCTAGGTGGCGGCAGCATCAGGAGGCCACAGACTGACACAATGACAGAGTGTAGAGGTGGCAGCAGCATCAGGAGTCCACAGAGTGGCAAGGTCACATAGTGTGGAGGTGGCAGCAGCATGAGGAGTCCACAAAGTGGCAAGGTGACATAGTGTGGAGGTGGCAGCAGCATCAGGGGACCACAGAGAGCCAAGGTGACATACTGTAGTGTGGAGGTGGCAGCCGCATCAGGAGACCACAGAGTGACCTGGTGACAGAGTGGGGAGGTGGGTAGCAATAACAATAACCGCTAACGACAGTGGGTGCAAGAAGGAACACCTGGCATCAGATGTGTAGCATCAGGCAGGTGGCAGCATCAGAATGGTAGCTGAGGCAAGTAGCCAGAAGAAACCGGTCTCTTTTGTCAAAGTGTTGGTGTGGCACCATGGATGATCTAGTCTGATGCATCAGGCATTCGTGGGTGGAAATCATGTGTCCCGTAACATCACACGTGCCCTGACCAACGCAGTTACTGGGAAGGTGTCACGACGGACGGGGAGTGGGGGAAACTCCCCGCCGCGCACTTTACACGGCTGCTGGGCCTAAAAGCAGGGACAAAGGAGCAGATGACCTCCTGGCACGTCCCTAAAACTTACCCTGGTCTCCTGGCTGTATGAGCGGACCCAGAAGGTGGGGCGGCTCATACCCACGTACCTATGGCCCTAAACGCCCTGTCTCGCCCTCAGATAAAAACAGGGCAGAGACCACCTGCTCACCCTAGACCACGGATGAGCAGGAGTCTCCAGAGGCCCCCACAGCAGCCGGGACCCGAACAGTGTGTGCCCGCACGGCAGGCAAGTAACATAAGAAACACGTACAAGAAACCCACACTTACCTGCCGTGCTGAAGATAGAGAAGCAGCGCAAGGACCTCCCGGACCCCCAAGCGGACATCAGATGCCTGGGGGGAGATCTGGCCGGGCAGCACACCATCCGGTATATGCTGTACCCTTCCGGGTAAGCAAGCCCCTTCCGGAGCACACAAACCAACATACTGCAACATACAAACCAAGTGAGGGGAAGGGAAAGCAGAAGCACACAGGAGGGGAGTTTCCCCCACTCCCCGTCGTGACATTATAACAAATAATGGTGGCTCACACAGACATAAAGGTGGGATCCAAACAACACAACCCAGCCATGTTCACACCATGGCTGGACAAACAAAACTGACCTCAGGTTCCAACCATGGAATGAGCGGGCACACTAAGTATATACCGGGAGTGCAAAGGTGGCCAAAAAAACACACATTATACCAACAAAATGTCCCAGATGGAACAAAGTAGCCACCATACAAATGCACATCCACCAAATGTTATATAAAGCACGATAATTTAATTATACAAAAACAGGACAAAATACACACATACACCTTAAAAATTGTATACAATAAACCGTGTGTCGGGATATGATAAAGCCGACACATATACTCTAGATCCACACCAAGCCCAGAATACGGGCTCTAAAATGCAAAATAGCCAGCTCACTGGCGCTCAGCATGCACACAGAAGTAAATAATATAATGCATATTCAAAACAACATAATGAACAATATAGAGATACAACCTACAAATAGACCTTGTACCCTCAAATAGCATGTGCACGCTGGCGTGTGGACCTAGGTGAATAAACATAATGAACAATATAGAGATACAACCTACAAATAGACCTTGTACCCTCAAATAGCATGTGCACGCTGGCGTGTGGACCTAGGTAAATAAAAAGAACGCCCCACGCGTATCGCCGGCTCCCTCCGGCTTCGTCAGGGGTAAAGCGTCCATAGTGAGTATGTCCTAAATATACCCAGCAAAATTAATTCATCAATTGTCTCACCTGAAACAGATTAACCATGGCGTTCCCGGCACAAATGTGCCCTTGCATACGGAGCCATGGATGACGCTGCGGCGCATGACCGGAACAACGTCACCGGTCATGAGGCGCAATTGCGTCTCAAAGGCAGGAAGCTGGGAGTCATGTGATCAGAACAAGATGTAGTGTTATGGAACGCAAATGCATTCCATAACACTACTTGGCTGGTGGCTACTTTGTTCCATCTGGGACATTTTGTTGGTATGACCTCAGGTTCCACACACAAGGTAATAAGGAGGCCTGAGGTCACACCCACCATAACAAGCAACCACACCTTAACCCTGTGCACACCAACAGCAGACAAAGACTCGCATGCAAAGAGAACAGAGTTGCCAGCGGAAACCGCATGTGAGGAAACACGAACACACCCCTCACATGCGGCAACAACAGACCTAGCCGCCGGCAACCGTATGCGGCAAAACTGACACGACTGCAACACCGGTCGTGGCACGCAGGTTGCCGATGGCAACCGCATGCCAACTAACGAGTCACGACTCCAACGCGGGTCGTGACAGAAGGTCCACTTAACCACGGACACATGGAAAAGTGCATTCCGCCAGGTACACTACATTTCCCTGACTGCACACTGGGTGAACGTTGTGGAGGTCGGGAGCAAGTCGTACCTTTGGATGGCACAGGTGTTACCAACGCCAAGGATTGCGGGGCCCCACGTCGATCGGGGTTTCCGCCAGCACCCACTTCTCCTCCTCCATTTCCACCTCCGAATTATCCGCGTGCAGGACCAGTCAGCCATCAGTCGGTAACTGGAAACAGTGTAGCACTGCAGTGTGGAACAGCTTGACAACCAGATTGAACACGTATGCCATGTAGAGCACATGGCTCAGCCCTCCTTGAAGCAGCGCCGACACTATGTTCTTCCCGTTGTCGATCACGATGGTTCTGATTTTCAGTTGTCATGGAGAAAGCCAGGATTTGATTTCTTGATGAAGGATACGGAGCAGTTTCTCCCCTGTGTGACTTTGTTCGCCCAGGCAAACGAGGTGCAGAACAGCATGACAACGCAGTGCCCTGCACATGTGGTATGCTGGAGTGGCACTGTGAATTATCCCTGCAATGGAGGATGAGGAGACGGTGGAGGATGAGGAGGCAGAGGCGGACATTGTCGCAGGACCAACGGCGTTAGAACATAGAAGCAGAAGCGTCATTACCTGGCCAAGTTGCTGGTGTGGCTGTGCAGGAACTACATTCACCCAGTGGGCCGTAAAGGACATGTATTGTCCCTGACCGTAGTTACACCTCCACACATCAGAGCTGCCATGCACTTACGCAGACACCGACAGGCACAAGGACTGGCCCACCTTCTGTTTTACATGTGTGTACATGGCTGGCACTGCCTTTTTGGCAAAGAAAGGACTGCTTGGGACTCTCCACCTCAGCTCGGCACAAGCCATAAGTTCTCTGAAAGGTGCAGAGTCCACGACTTGGAAAGGGAGGGACTGCAGCACCAGTAACTTGGAAAGGAGCACATTCAGCTTCTGCGCAGTTGGATGAGTGCACGCATACTGTTGTCTCTTGGCAATTGATTCGGTGATTGATTGCTGACGAAATGACTGACGAGGAGCAGAAGCATCAGGACCAGCAGATGATGGGAAAGACAGACAGCTCGCTTTGGCTGAGGTGGTGGAGCCTTGACTGCCTGGAGCTTGCTGCGTGCTACTGGTTGATGCAGTGGTTGCTTCGGCAGGCTGGACCACTACATCAGATCCATGGCACCCTGGCCATGCTTCACCTTCTGCCCACAAATTCTACATACAGCCATGTTCACCTCATCCGGCGGCTTAACAAAAAACTGCCACACCGCCAAGTAGGTGATTTTACTCCCAACACTACGCACTGACGCTACCGCCTCTGTGAATCCGTGCACCACTACTTTCTGGGCAGGCTCCTGCGAAGCGGGTGGTCTACCCCGGGCACATTTGGCTCCCGACCTCCTGCTGCTACAACCCTGCTGACTTCCGGACACGCTAGCGACTTGCTGGCTCCACTGCTGCCTCATGGGCAAACTGCCACTCTCTTCTCCGGATGATGAATCCCCATCGTTACCCAGCTCCCAAGTGCGATCAACTACATCATCATCATCATTCAGTACTGTCTGCACGTCACTGATGTCCTCCTCAACCGTCTCTGACAGCTTGCGACACCAGCTCCCACTCCATTCTCCTCATCACTACTTGCCCGCCTTGTGGTGGAAGAGGCGGATGTCTCCTCCACATCTTGGCTTGCCAGTAGCTGCTAAGCATCCCTTCAGCTTACAGAGTCTGCACTGTGCTCCAGTCTTCCTATGCTCTCCCTACAGTGAAATTCTCGCTACCATCTCCCTACACTGTCTCTTCACTGCCTCTATCCCAGATTGTATTATTAAAAGGTCTATTAAACACTTTCCCTAGCATTTGTCACATCTGCTCCTATGCTCAGTTCACTGCAAAATGGCGGAGATGGGGCAAGATGAGGCTTTTTATAGGGCTGTGACATCACAGGGGCTGGCTTTCTGCTGATTGGCTGGCTGCACGGCATTATGGGTGATCTGATTCAATATCACAAAGTGCGAAGAAATTCAAATTTGTGGCAAATCAAATTTTTCCTAAAAATTAGACCGAATTCCACATCGTTAGTTATAGTTAGTATAACATCCTGATGCAGCAACTGCTGCACTTCCCACCGGCCCGCAACCCCTCTCCAGCAGTCTGGGCTTGTCATCGTCAACAGACGGAAGCTGTCCTTCCTTCCTATTTACTTCAATGTAGTCTATTGATGCTCCTCTTTTTCGTTGCCACTTGTTTCGACAGAAATCGATCATCGTCACATGTCCCTGCGGCGCATAGATCAATGATCGATAGATCAAATTCGCATAAAAAAATACTCAAAAATATTCTCATAAACTGGTATTTAAAAAAAAGAATATTTGCTATAATGAATATACTTTGTGATATTCTAAACATTCGCAAATTGTCGAAGTGCCTATATTCGCGATTAAAATTCGCAATTCGAATATTCGTGATCAACACTTTTTAACAGTAACATCCATAGTGCCCACCCCTTTAAAGGGGTTGTCCGGGTTCATACCTCTATTTCCACCCTGGCAGCCCCCTGACAGGTGCATCAGAGCAGTTTATGCTCCGATGCTCTCTCCTTTGCCCTGTGCTACATCGCACAGGGAAAGGGCACTTTCTTTTATAATAACACACTGCCAGGCGGAAACTACCTGAACCCAGACAACCCCTTTAACAGTGACCTCTGCAGCAGCATGCCCCCTTAACCGTAAAATACACAGTGATTGCCCTTCTAACAGTGACCTACACAGTGCCTGCCCCTTTAACAGTGTATAAGGAAAATGAAGCTAGTCTGCCAAATGTAGGTTATAAGACTGTGAATCGAATAGATGGTGCTGTTCATGACAAGTCGAGAGACGGACCGTTCTTGAAATGCATTTGTGAAACGTGTGAAAGAAAGAAACCTTAATCCAATAAATGGCGCTGTGTATGAGGAAAATGATGCTAGTCTGCAGAATGTAAGGCATAATACTGTGAATCTAATAGACAGTGCTGTGCATGAGAAGAACTTTATGCTAATCTGCATGATGTAAGGCATAAGACTAAGAATTCAATAGATGGCGCTGTTCATGATGGAAAGTAGGCTAATCTGGATAATATAGGGCAATAAGACTATGGGCCAGATTTATCATTACTCTTGCAGTTCACTCCACTTTCAAAGAAGGCGTATGTGTATTTGAGTCAAGTCAAATTTATCATGGGCTCTTTCAGAGGTTGATAAATCTGGTGTATTTCTGGTTCCTAGTTGTATTTTGGCTTTGTCTTTGGAAAAGTCGCAATTTTAAAAAAGTGATTTTGTCAAACATAAGCATGGTCATGAGTGGAGTGAGTTTGCGCAATTTTTTGCGACTTTTTTGCGACTATTTAAAAAGTCGCAATAATAAATCTGTCTTGCAAGTGATTTACATACTACAAAACGCCCATAAACTTGGTTTTGGAGTGAGTGGCGTAAGTCTCCAAAAAGTCGCAAAAAATTGCGCAATTTGGGTTTTTGCGCAATTTTTTGCGACTTTTCAACTCCAGAAAAGTGACTTAGGCTAATGATAAATCTGGCCCTATGTCTTTCACATGTGCGATGTCTTTCATATTTATGCAAATTAGTTTACATAACAAAACAGTATAGAAGGGTTATTTAATATATTAGAAAACCGTACATTTTTATGCAGCCTTCCTAAGCAGTTAGAGAAGAATTAGCTAGCAATACAAAAAAATTTAAAAAATTATAATTTTGTCACCCTAATGATAAAGATCTACGTGCATGGGTCCCCCAAGCTATTGAAGAGCTTTCAGGCAACTTTGACACTAACTGACTCTGTTAGATGAGAGATGTTTTTAAATGTCTCATGGTGCACCAGGCTGCCATTGTAAGGTATCCCGGGTACCTGTTTTATGAATAGGTGCTGGCTTGCATTATACCCGGCTTTTGGCATATAGTCTGTGTTTGTTTGTTTTATGTTATGTGCTATAAATAATGTAATAAAAATATAAAATTTAAAAATAAAATTAATTAAAACTATTTAAAAGTATATATTATAAAAAAAATATATAACTAGTTAAAATTATGTTTAAAACATCTATTAAGATATAATTTAATGCTTTAAAATACTGTTGTTTTATTAAGGATTGGTTAATGCTGCCATCTACTGGCTTTGTTATGAATTGCAGGTTGGCATCGCCATTTGTTGGTTACATTATGCAAAAAAAGGGATCGCTAACGATGCCACATCTGTAGGTGTTCCACAGTACGGTGCTTTTTTGAGTGCAGCCGACAAAAGAGTGGTAGTTTGCAACCTGTGCTGTACCAAAATGAGTCGGGGCGTGAACACTAGCAACCTCATGGCATCCAAGCACCCTAAAAAGTGGGCCAACTGCCTGGGTCCACAATCTGGGTCTGGGGGGTCACACTACTGCCTCCTCTTCCCCTGTGTTATGCACTGCTGGCCAATCCCCTGTCGAAGGCGCAGGCCCGGATGCCCCTCGCCCTGCATCTGGACCTTCGCATGAACTGTCAGCAACTGTCAGCAACAACATCCACTTCTATCCCAGCGCAGCATCCAAATGTCAATAACGCAGGCATTTGAACGCAAGCGCAAATACCCACACACAGGCCAAAGCTCTAAATGCACAAGTTTCGAAATTACTGGACCTTGAAATGTTGCCATTTAGGCTTGAGGACACTGAAGCATTCCGCAGCCTGATGTCGTCGGCTGTCCCTCGGTACGCAATCCCCAGCTAACAGTATTTTTCACAGTGTGCCGTGCCCGCCTTACACCAGCATGTGTCCCAGAACATTACCCGTGCCCTGACCAATGCACTTACTGGGAAGGTCCACCTCACCACAGACACATGGACAAGTGTTGGTGGCCAAGGACCCCACATTTTCCTGACCACACACTGGGTAAATGTTGTGGAGGCCGGGAGTGAGTCATACACATGTGCTACCCACGCCAAGGATTGCAGGCCCTATATCAATCAGGGTCTCCGCCAGCAGCTATGTTACTGGCTCCAATCAGCCATCAGTCGCTAGTTGGAAGCAGTGTAGCACTGCTGTGGGTAAGCGTCAACAGGCCGTGCTGAAGCTGATCTGCTTAGGGGACAAACAGCACCCTGCCGCAGAGCTGTGGCAGGGTATAAGGGACAAGACCGAGCTGTGGCTCTCGCCACTCAACCCACAACCAGGCATGGTTGTGTCTGACAATGGCTGTAACTTGGTGGCGGCTTTGGAGCTTGGCAACCTGACACACATCCCATGCCTAGCCCACGTTTTAAATCGGCCTTAACATTTGTGGTCGTGGCTCATCAGGAAACTATGAATCCTATGGGTGACTGCTTGACCTTCCTAACTAATAGGACTAAGCGGCTTGAGTTGTGCCATAACTGCTGTGTCGTAGGGGTACCTGAATAAGAGGGCAAAACACCAGAAATGAGAAATTAGGAATTTATTACATACAATTGTTTCATCACCAAGTCCTGAAATCCAAGCAACATTTTCTGCTTAGGTTGGGGAATGTATCTATTAAAGCAGGAGGATCGCCAGCGGCTAGAGTTGAGCGAACACCTGGATGTTCGGGTTCGAGAAGTTCGGCCAAACTTCCTGAAAATTTTCAGGTTCGGGATCCGAACTCGACCCGAAATTGACCCCGAACCCCATTGAAGTCAATGGGGACCCGAACTTTTGGGCACTAAAAAGGCTGTAAAATAGCTCAGGAAAGGGCTAGAGGGCTGAAAAAGGCAGCAAAATATAGGTAAATACACTGCAAACAAATGTGGATAGGGAATGACTTAAAATAAATAAAAATTAACCAATACCAATTGGCAACTTGGGGGAGGAGGTGGAATAGGAGGTTGGGATGGCGTCAGGTAGGAATGCTATGGGAGTTGAAGTTCTCATCACAGCCAAAAAGGATTCATGTCTGCCTGCAGTGCCACAGGCCTCACTCACAGACTCAGGGCAATGGAAACCATACATGGGAGTTGAAGTTCACATCACAGCCAAGAAGGATTCATGTCTGACAGCAGTGTCACAGGCCTCACTCACAGACTCAGGCCAATAGCAACCATACGTCGGAGTTGAAGTTGTCATCACAGCCAAGAAGGAATCATGTCTGCCTGCAGGGCCACAGGCCTTATTCAAACATACAGGCCCACGGGACCCACAAAGAGGAAGGCCAATCACGCCAAGACAGTATTGATTTCACCCAGCAATTCCACAGGCCTCATTCACATATTCAGACCCATGGCACCCAAAAAGAGGAGAGTTACAATCATGCCAAATCAGTATTGATTTCACCCAGCAGTGCCACAGGCCTCATTTACTAATTCAGGAGGACCGTGGCACCTGCAAAGAGGCGAGAGGTCCCATAACAGCAACGCAGGCCTTGGTTTAACCTGCAATGGAACAGGCCATTATCATTTATGTAGGCCCCTGACACCCAGACAGAGGAGAGGTCATTTGACAGTAAAAAGAGTTTAATGTCTCCCACCAAGACAGCAAGCAATAAAACGAAATATAGGCCTCTGACAACCAGACAATGTAGAGGTCATTTGACATTATAAAGAAAAAAAAATTGATATGACTGGGCACTCTAATGGATATCTGTATACACCTTTATTGAAATATATAAAATTTACAAATATTAAAAATATTGGAGCAGCAAATAACATGTATTTGATAAACACACCATCAGATATCTCCCCTCTTTTTACTTGAATGTCTTCTCACACTTGATAGCAGAGTATCAATATTAAGTCAACGTGTACTAGGCTAAAAGCCAGTAATTTAACCATTACAGGCATTTAGCCCATTACTGGCTTTTAGCCTAGTACACGTTGACTTAATATTGATACTCTGCTATCAAGTGTGAGAAGACATTCAAGTAAAAAGAGGGGAGATATCTGATTGTGTGTTTATCAAATACATGTTATTTGATGCTCCAATATTTTTTATATTTGTAAATTTTATATATTTCAATAAAGGTGTATACAGATATCCATTAGAGTGCCCAGCCATATCATTTTTTTTTTTTTTACTGGGACTTTGTGGTGGGGTGGAACCACTTGACTGTGAGCACCTAAATTGTAGTACCAGTATTTTTGTGTGTCTTAATAATATTTATTGTTTGACATTATAAAGAGTTTAATATCTCCCACAATGCAGCAAGCGATGAAACAAAATATAGGCCCCTGACAACCAGACAATGAGGCGGTCATTTGACAGTAAAAAGAGGTTAATGTCTCCCACCAATACAGCAGGCGATTAAACAAAATATAGGCCCCTGACAACCAGACAATGTAGAGGTCATTTGGCAATATAAAGAGGAAAATGTCACCCAACAAAGCAACAAATGATTAAACGACATAAAGGCCCCTGACACCCACACAATGGGGCAGTCATTTGACAGTAAAAAGAGTTTAATCTCTCCCACCAAGACAACAAATGATTAAACGACATATAGGCCCCTGACACACACACACAAGTGGGCAGTCATTTGACAGTAAAAAGAGTTAGATGTCTCCCACTAAGACTGCAAGCAATTAAACGAAATATAGGCCCCTGACACCAAGACAGAGTAGAGATCATTCGACATCAAAAAGATAATAATGTCACCCACCAAAGCAACAGGCGATTATCTCAAATGTAGGCCCCTGGAACCCAGACAGGGGAGAAAGATCCCATAGCAGCAAAAGAGGCATCATGTTACCCACCATTGGAACAGGCCACTTTCAGTTATTTAGGACCCAGTACCCAGACAGAGGAGAGAGGTCCCATAGCAGTAAAACAGGCATCATGTTACCCACCAATGGAACACGCCACTTTCAGTTATTTAGGCCCCAGCATCCAAACAGAGGAGAGAGGTCCCTTAGCAGCAAAACAGGCATCATGTTACCCACCAATGGAACAGGCCACTTTCAGTAATTTAGGCCCCTGACACCCAGACAGAGGAGAGGTCATTTGACAGCAAAAAGAGGTTACTGTCACACACCAAAGCAGCAAGCGATTAGCTGAAATTTAGGCCCCTGTCATCCAGACAGAGGAGAAGTTCATTCAACTTGGTGTTGCCCCCAAAATAATGGTACAATAAAAAAAAAGAGGATTCAATAAAGAAGTGCCCTGGAGTACAAGAATGTATGGTTGAGGGCGAGGCAGTTATAATGTCTATTCTGCACAAGGGATGGACAGGTCCCGTGGGATCCATGCCTGGTTCATTTTTATGAACGTCAGCTTGTACGCGTTGGCTGTGGACAGGCGGCTGCGTTTGTGTGTAATGACGCCCCCTGCCGTGCTAAATACACTTTCAGACAATACACTGGCCGCAGGGCAGGCCAGCACCTCCAAGGCATAAAAGGCTAGCTCTGGCTATGTGAACAATTTGGAGACCCAGAAGTTAAATGGGTCTGAATCATCAGTCAGTACGTGGAGGCATGTGCACATGTACTGTTCCACCATGTTGTTGAAATGCTGCCTCCTGCTAACACGTTCCCTATCAGCTGGTCGTGCAGTTTGCTGTGGCGCTGTGACAAAACTTTTCCACATCTCGGCCATGCTAACCCTGCCTTCAGAGGAGCTGGACATGACACAGCTGCAGTGTCAGTTGGGAATGCTCTCAGGAGCGCATCTACCAGCACGCGCGTGTACTCACGCATTTTCCTATCATGCTCCAGTGCGGGAATTAAGGTGGGCACGTTGTCTTTGTACCGGGAGTCCAGCAGAGTGGCCACCCAGTAGTCTGCACACGTTAAAATGTGGGCAACTCTGCTGTCGTTGCGCAGGCACTCCAGCATTTAGTGGCTCATGTGTGCCAGGCTGCCCAGAGGTAAGGACAAGCTGTCCTCTGTGGAAGGCGTATCGTCATCGTCCTCCGTTTCCCCAAAGCCACGCACCAGTGATGGGTCCGAGCTGCGTTGGATGCCACCCCATTGTGAACATGCTTCATCCTCATCCTCCTCCACCGCCTCCTCATCCTCGTCCTCCTCGTCCTCCAATAGTGGGCCCTGGCTGGCCAAATTTTATTTAACTACAGAAAAAAATCTATCCTTTGACGGACAGTATTACACTTGGACAACCAAAGCTGGAACACCAGATTTAGGGGATTGGTATTTTGGCAATTGAATTTCACCCCAGAAAAAAATCTATTCTTTGAAGTACAGTATTACACTTGGACAGCCATAGCTGGAACCCCAGATTTAGGGGATTGGTATTTTGGCAATTGAATTTCACCCCAGAAAAAAAATCCATCCTTTGACGGACAGTATTACACTTGGCCAGCAACAGCTAAAACCACTAATTTAGGGGATTGGTATTTCGGCAATTGAATTTCACCCCACAAAAAATCTATCCTTTGACGGACAGTATACAGTATTACACTTGGCCAGCCACAGCTGAAACCGCTGATTTAGAGGATTGGTATTTTGGCAATTGAATTTCACCCCTCAATAAAATATAGCAATTTCTATCATGTGTTTCAAGGTGTGACAATAAGCACAACCCCTTATGTAGGATATTGCAAAAAAAAAAAGCCTACTATTGAACCCAAAAATGTATGTTGAACTTGGTGGCAGCTCAAAACATGTGCTGGTGCACCAAAAGATCACAAAATGGCCGCCGATCACCCCAGAAAAAAGTGACAGAAAAACGCTCTGGGCAGCCTAAAAACCAGAGAGCAATGAACTAACAGAATTTTAATGATTCACAGCTGTAAATCAATCACTTGATTAAGTGGTTTTGCTGAGTCTTCTCTGCCTAATCTCGCCCTCACAGCAGCTGCATCCTATCCCTACACTAGTCTGAGCAGAATGAAGGGCGGCGCTATGTGACTGTAGTTTAAATAGAGGCTGGGTCACATGCTGCACTTTGCCAATCACAGCCATGCCAATAGTAGGCATGGCTGTGATGGCCTCTTGGGGCAAGTAGTATGACACTTGTTGATTGGCTGCTTTGCAGCCTTTCAAAAAGCGCCATAGAAATCGCCGAACACCGAACCCGAACTTTTATGTAAATGTTCGGGTCCGGGTCCCAAACACCCCAAAATTCGGTACGAACCCGAACTATACAGTTCAGGTTCGCTCAACACTTCCAGCGGCCTAATTTGCGAATTAAATGAGCCGGGTCATTGTTTCTGGATGGAGCGGATGCAGCGCCAATCCGGAATGAGTGACCAGACACGGTGGCAGGATTCCACCCTAGATTCGAAACGAAAATACGGACATGCTCAATGAATTGTGATGTGGTTAGTGGTCGCATGGGAAACATCATAACAGAATAATTTGCCGGAAATGCCGTTACAGCGTGACTGTTCGGCCTTGATAACGTGCGCAGAAAACAGGGAGCCCCTATCCGGATGACTAAGCGAGGTGAAATGCTGGACCCCTGCGAGGTAGGACCAGACGGTATTGTTTGATAGTTTATACTCCTAATGGCAGTAGCCAATGAAGGCCAGGACATAGTTGATGAAATTGGTATCTCGCTGGGGATACTTCTCTTGGAACTTGCAAAACACGCTCCAGCACATGGAGTAGCTTCTGTAGGTATTGGCCGATAGGGATCTGGCAACTAGTCGATGTGCGGTGACCAGATGGCAGGTTAATTCAGAAACAGGGTTAAGAATGGTGGGACTGTGGTCCCTGTGGCGTCTGCTTCCGGCATTACCTGGGAAAAGTGGAAAAAATTTGCCTGAGACAAGGCGCCGGCCACCACGTTCTGGGTACCACGGATATGCAAACAGCAATAATGGAAATTGTAAGTCAGGGAGAGCTGGACTAAGTGTCTAGCGAGAGACATGACGTATGGGGACTTGGACCTACCCTTCAATAAAATGTCTACTGTGGCAGTGTAATCGGAAATGAAGACAACAGTGGAATGGGACCATAGGTGACCCCAGGCATGAGCAGCTGCTACAATAGGTTAAAGTTTGAAGAGAGCTGACGTCCGCGTGAAGCCAGGAATCTTTCTGACTTCATCGTGCCAAGTCCCGGCCAACCAGTGGGTGCCAAAAATGGCGGAAAACCCTGTAGTGGCTGATGCATCCGAAAAGACCATAGGGGAAGTATTACTGGCGGCCGGAATAAAGGAGGAGACTCCATTCCAATGACACAGGAAATGATTCCACATGACTAAGTCTGCCATGGCTTGCACAACTAATTGAACTGGACTGTCTTGGTTGGCTGCATCGGGAAGGAGGGCTAGTAACCGAGATATGAATGACCTGCCTTGAGGAATGATGCACATGGGAAAGCTCAGCATGGCCAAGAGTGACTGCAGATCCGCCTTGGTTGTGACTCTGCCTAGCATGAACATGTGAATGATGTCACTAATCCTGAGTAATTTCTCTACTGGTAACCCAGCTACCATGTTGTCAGAGTCCAACACATTCCCTAAAAAGGTGATGACAGTGGTGGGGCCTTCAATTTTCTTAGGTGACACGGGAACCTTAAGCTTAGAAAAGACTGCCAACAAGGTGTCAAGGGCCTGCGGAGGTCTGTTTGGGGGTTCGAGCAATAAGAAGTTGTCGAGGTAATGAATGACGTGATTGCAGCGGAATTTGGTTTCTAAGATCCAGTGAAGGCTCTGCGCAAACTGGTCAAAAAGCCAGGGGCTACTCTTGGAACCAAAAGTGAGCTTGGTGGCGAAATTGTAAAAGTCCTTCCACTTGATGCCATGCCATTGCCATAGTGAAGGCATTATAGGGAGGAGTTTGAAATCATCGGATATGTCATCTTTAGACAAGTAGGTGAGGGGCCCACACTGCATTATGGTGGCTATAGCGGGGTCAATGGTTGAGTATTTCATGCCCACTTCTTCGGAAGGGATTAGGGAATTGAGGCTGGGGATATGGGAACCGTGAGGGGCAGAGAGATCGTAGATTAACCTTTCTTTGTTGCTTAACTTGCCCGTCACTACCCCTACCGGAATGACCCTCCAGCGATCGAACGGTGAGGTTGCGAAAGGCCCTATGAGAAAACCATTTTCAAGCTCGGTTTGAATCAATTTGTCTATGGCGTTGGGTGCTTTATTGGCCGACTGTAAGTTGCTGCATTCGTATGTCATCTCAGGAAGTGTGATCAAACCTGTATGGAAGCCCTTCTTGAACCCCGAGATGAGAAAATTAATGAACTCAGGGTCGTGATGACCCTGCAGACAGTGCTGTAAATAATCAGTGTCCACTATGCTCAGGTAGGATTTATCCGGTTTTCATGTACACACCACCTTGGGGTGAGCCCGGAAATAATTAGTGCACACGTGGAGAAGGCGACATTGACCATAGTTACAGGCTGAGAAATTGTAATTATTAAATATTTGGGATCTACCTAGAAATTTGACAGGACACCCAATTTGTCGACCATGCCAATGCCCTTGTGGGCCTCTGACGGGCCGGCAGCAGAGGTACAGGGGGTTATCTCCCTACCTCCAGGTGCCAGGTGACACCAGTCGGCAGTGTGAAAAATCGATTGTCACCGAGCACAAGATGGGGCTTTGAGGCCGGCAAAATGTCTGCAGAAGAGCTCGGTGTCAATATTGGCCCAGTTAGTGGACAACTGAAACTGACTAAGGGCTGCCGTCTTTTGCAGAAAAAGAGCAATGGTGATCATAAAATGCGGTACCGCCGTACTTATGCCCCAAGTCAGTCACTCTGTAAAGATACAGATCTAGCTCTTCTCTTCTATCTGGGCAAACTGAGCAAATGACATCTCGATACAGACTAAATGCCAGAATAAACTCAGGAATGGCAAGTTTCCTATTGAGCCTGTGTTCACGACTCCTGAGTACCACAGAAACGTCACCACAGGCGATGAACTTGTTGTCAGAAATGTCCCTGGTGGCAATCGATAAAGATGCAAGAATCACATTTCTGCCCTCTAGAATGTCTTGATGTTAGCTGGGATGAAATGAGCTGGCATGATGATGGGCACAGAGGGTATGGTACCTGAGGAACCTGCGGCTGAGGTGGAGGATTCTGAGAGGGATTACTGGCGGGGACCTCCCGGGCCTGTACACTCTCTAACCGTGCCTGGATGTTATTAATCGATGAAGTCAAGTTGTTGACTATTGCATGCAATTAGGTAAGAGAAGTCTGTAGAGTCGACATAGACCCCTCCTCTTGCTGTGGGCCTGTGGTACTGGCAACCAGTAAGCGGTACAGTTCCGCCTTCCTAGCCGAAGCCGAGAAGGGGATACCCCATTTCAATAACGCAGAAGTAAGCCTAGGAACAGTAGAACTCCGGAGCAACGTAAAACTGCCCACTTCAGACATCCTGGTGAAATTCTCATCCACAGAACCCTTCACAATATCAGACGCATGCAACATTGATGACTGTGGACAAACAACAGTATTTTAAGATGGTACAGTGTTATGGTGTGCCGTCACCTGAGTGAACAACCATGCATGCCATCATGAGTGGAACAAGCGTGCGCCGGCGTGGAAGCAACTTGTAGAACCATGACGTGAACCACGCCCCTGACACAAGAACCACCTATGTGACACTGAAGTCGTGACGAGGCAAACACCGTAAAGCCGAGACCAAGGAAAGCATGGAAGTAAGGAACTGACGACAATCATGCCAACGTTGGTCATGATGTGGACTTACCGAGACTTCAGAAAGAACCTGCATAAATGAATAACAATGAACTTTTAACGGACATGATAACAGCAAATGCAACTAAGAAGTAGTTGTGACCCCTGCACTTGCATATGCAGAGATTTTTTATTTTTTTTCCCTTCTACCTGATCCAACGGAAATACAGAAGCCACAGAAAAGGTGAAGCTGCAACCTAAAAGAAGATGATTGGCAATTACTATGCGACACACGCTACGGAACCTTAAAGAATACCCTTGTTTTTTTTTATTGTTTTTTTAACACTCCATGAAACCCCCCCCCTTGCGCATAATGAATTATATTTTCACTTCTCTTTTTTTTTTGTACAAATTTTTTTTTTCTCTCTCTTCTATATATATATATATATATATATATATACATATACATTTTTTTTTACAACCCAAACCCCCACTCTGTGCCCCCACCCTACATGCTTCTACTAAAATACTATACCCCCAATATATTCTCTTTTATTTTGCTTTCAAATAGTTCATACCCCCTTCTGCTATACAGTGGGATGCGAAAGTTTGGGCAACCTTGTTAATCGTCATGATTTTCCTGTATAAATCGTTGGTTGTTACGATAAAAAATGTCAGTTAAATATATCATATAGGAGACACACACAGTGATATTTAAAAAGTGAAATGAAGTTTATTGGATTTAGGCCTCATGCACACGACCGTCTGTGTTTTGTGGTCCGCAAATTGCAGATCCACAAAAAAAACGGATGATGTTCCGTATGGCATCCGTTTTTTTTGCGGATCCGTTATTTTTGCGGATCCATTGTAATAATGCCTATCCTTGTCCGCAAACTAGAAAAAATAGGACATGCTCTATTTTTTTGCGGAACGGAAAAACGGACACACAGAAACGGAATGCACACGGAGTACCATCCGTTTTTTTTGCAGGCCCACTGAAATGAATGGTTCAGCATATGGTCCGCAAAAAAACGGAACGGACACGGAAAGAAAATACGTTCGTGTGCATGAGGCCTTACAGAAAGTTTCCATAATTGTTTAAACAAAATTAGGCAGATTCATAAATTTGCGCACTGTTGTCATTTTATGATTCCAAAACCTTTGGAACTAATTATTGGAACTCAAATTGGCTTGGTAAGATCAGTGACCCCTGACCTACATACACAGGTGAATCCAATTATGAGAAAGAGTACTTAAGGGGGTCAATTGTAAGTTTCCCTCCTCTTTTAATTTTCTCTGAAGAGTAGCAACATGGGGGTCTCAAAACAACTCTCAAATGACCTGAAGACAAAAATTGTTCACCATCATGGTTTAGGGGAAGGATACAGAAAGCTGTCTCAGAGATTTCAGCTGTCTGTTCCAACAGTTAAGAACATATTGAGGAAATGGAAGACCACAGGCCCAATTCAGGCTCGAAGTGGTAGACAAAAAAAAATCTCGGATAGACAGAAGCGACGAATGGTGAGAACAGTCAGAGTCAACCCACAGACCAGCACCAAAGACTTACAACATCATTTTGCTGCAGATGGAGTCACTGTGCAGCGTTCAACCCTTTGGTGCACTTTACACAAGGAGATGCTGTATGCGAGAGTGATGCAGAGGAAGAATTTTCTCTGCCCACAGCACAAAAAGTGCCGCTTGAGGTGGGCTAAAGCACATGTGAACAAGCTAGCCACATTTTGGAATAAGTTGCTGTGGACTGAAGAAACAAAAATTCAGTTATTTGGGCATAACAAGGGGCGTTATGCATGGAGGAAAAAGAACACAGCATTCCAAGAAAAACACCTGGTGGTGGTTCCATCATGATGTGGGGCTTTGTGGCCAGTGCAGGGACTGGCAATCTTGTCAAAGTTTAGGGACGCATGGATTCCACTCAGTACCAGCAGATTCTGGAGACCAATGTCCAGGAATCAG
The DNA here is from genome assembly GCA_033119425.1 of Bufotes viridis. Lineage (NCBI taxonomy): Eukaryota > Metazoa > Chordata > Amphibia > Anura > Bufonidae > Bufotes > Bufotes viridis. Next base: position 206,999,751 of record CM065593.1, on the reverse strand, counting down.
TGACAAAGCTGAAGCTGCGCCGGGGTAGGATCTTTCAAGACAATGACCCTAAACACTGCTCCAAATCCACTAAGGCATTTATGCAGAGAAACAAGTGCAACGTTCTGGAATGGCCATCTCAGTCCCCAGACCTGAATATAATTGAAAATCAGTGGTGTGACTTAACCACCTCAGCCCCCTTAGCTTAAACACCCTTAATGACCAGACCACTTTTTACAATTCAGCACTACACTATTTTCACGGTTTATTGCTCGGTCATACAACTTACCACCCAAATGAATTTTACCTCTTTTTCTTTTCACTAATAGAGCTTTTATTTGGTGGTATTTCATTGTTGCTGACATTTTTCCTTTTTTTGATATTAATAAAAAATTGCCAAAATGTTTGCAAAAAATGAAATTTTTCCCTTTCTGATGTAATTTTTTAAAAAAAACTACATTTCTATATAAATTTTTCTCTAAATGTTTTGTTCTACATGGCTTTGATAAAAAAATGCAATAAGTGTATATTTATTGGTTTGGTTAAAAGTTATAGAGTTTACAAACTATGGTGCAAAAAAAGTGAATTTCCGCATTTTGAACCAGCTCTGACTTTCTGAGCACCTGTCATGTTTCTTCAGGTGCTAGAATGTGAGGATAGTATAAATACCCCCCAAATGACACCATTTTAGAAAAAAGACACCCCAAAGTATGCGAGGAGGGGCATGGTGAGTTCATGTATGATTTCATTTTTTTTCACAAGTTAGCGGAAAATGACACTTTCTGAGGAAAAAAAATATAATAATAAAGTTCCATTTCTGTTAACTTCTGGCAAAAATAAAATAAAATCTCCCACGGACTCACTATGCCCCTCAGTGAATACCTTGGGGTGTCTACTTTCCGAAATGGGTTCATTTGTGGGGTGTGTTTACTGTTCTGGCATTTTGGGCGGAGCTAAATTGGGATCAACCCTGTAAAGCCTAAAGGTACTCGTTGGACTTTACGCCCCTTTACGCACCTAGGCTGCAAAAAAGTGGCACACATGTGGTAAGATGCGCAAAGGAGCCCAAATTCCAATGAGTACCTTTAGTATTTCACAGGGCATTTTTACACATTTGGATTCCAAACGACTTCTCACGCATTAGGGGCCCCTAAAATGCCAGGGCAGTATAAATACCCCACAAGTGACACCATTTTAGAAAGAAGACACCCCAAGGTATTCCATGAAGGGTATGTTGAGTTAATGTAAAATTTTATTTTTTGTCACAAGTTAGTGGAATATGAGACTTTGTAAGAAAAAAATAAATAAAATCAATTTCCGGTAACTTGTGCCAAAAAAAAAAAAAATCTTTTATGATCTCGCCATGCCCCTCACAGAATACCTTTGGGTGTCTTCTTTCCAAAATGGGGTCACATGTGAGGTGTTTGTACTGCCCTGGCATTTGAGGGTCTCCACAATCATTACATGTATGGCCAGCATTAGTAGTTTCTGCTATTCTCCTTATATTGAGCATACGGGTAATGAGATTTCTTTTTTCCGTTCAGCCTTTTGGCTGAAAAAAAAATGAACGGCACAGATTTCTTGATTCGCATCGATCAATGTGGATGAAAAAATCTCTGCCAAAAAGAGGGGAAAGGACATAGGAGTGCTTGCGAAGTAAGGCCACATTTACACGTCTGCAAAAATGTCCGCATCTATTCTGCAATTCTGCGGAATAGATGCGGACCCATTCAGTGTGAATGGGGACGGCGGTGATGCGGAGAGCACACTATGTACTCTCCGCATCAGCATTTGCGGAGCTGCGGCCGCAAACTTCCGGGTTTCGGCCCCGCAACATCCGGCCGCAGCTCCGCAAAAGATAGAGCATGTCCAATTCTTGTCCGCAATTGCAGACAAGAAAAGGCATTTTCTATATAGGTCTGGCAATGTGCGGATCCGCAAAATGCGGAAAGCACATTTCCGTTGTCCGTGCTTTGCGGATCCATGGCAAAAGGGACCACCAGAGGAGCAGGCAGCAGGCATATTAGACACTGTTTACAAAACAGCATCTGATATGCGATTCAGATGCCCTATTTTTAACAACTACAGCCTGCCAGCGCATCATCAGCGCTGGCAGGCTGTAGTTAAAGTTCCTGCCGTCGTGATCCTGTGAGCACGCGCGCGTTCACAGGAAATCTCGCCTCTCACGAGATGACGCGCCGACGCATCAGCGAGGAACATCCCGGCCGCCCGCAGGACGCATCCCTGCGTTAGGCGGTCGGGATGTGGTTAAAGAAAGCTGTCCATGCTTGGAAGCCATTAAACCTGAATGAACTAAAGATGTTTTGTAAAGAGGAATGGTCCAAAATACCTTTAACTAGAATCCAGACTCTCATTGGAACCTACTTCATTACACTTCTCAAATTTTACTGTGTGTGTCTCCTATATGATATATTTAACTGAAATTTTTTATCGTAACAACCAACGATTTATACAGGAAAATCATGACGATTAACAAGGTTGCCCAAAATTTAGCATCCCACTTGTGTATATATATATTTTTTTTAAGGAAACACTAGCACCTGCTGCCTGGAGGCTCCAGCAGACCAGATGAATCAAGAGCCAACCAGAAGCAAACAGCCTTGCACACACCCCTGCCTGACTACCAGCATAGCGGCCTGTGCTATACATTACAATGTGCCGAGAGCGGAGTGGCGCTGACTCCTGCAACCTAAGAGTCTGCCGCGTGGCGAGCCGATGCTGCCAGGCAGAAACATTCCGATGCAGTGGTGCTCCTTCTTACCTAAGCGAGCCGACACACCGTCGGCCAGACTGAGAGGACAAAAGACCGCAGTAAGTCACTTACCCAACCCGGATGCCAAGAGGCAGGAAAGAAACACGCGAAGTAGAGAAGGTGAGCCTCCTCAAACAGGACACATGTAGCACACACTAGGACGCCGAATCCACGTAGGACGAGGTGGCGTGGGTGTGCCTGGCTATATGAAGTAGAGGGGGGTGGAAGGGCGCCCCTCCCACAAAGACAGGCCAATAAATCGGCCTTAATATATATGATTGAATCTTGTTTTCTCCTCCTCCTCCTCATCCAGATTGTATATATTCCCTCCACTCTAATTTTTTTATAGGGTTAGTTCAACTGCAGGCCCTCAACTCAAATTTTTTTTATAGGGTCAGCTGAACAGCATGCACTCACTTATAATGTTTTAGAGCTTCAGCTGAATAGCATGCACTCGCATATAATGCTTTAGAGTGTCAGCTCACCTGTAGGCACTTGCTTATAATGTTTTAGAGCATCAGCTGAACAGCATGCACTCATATATTGTTTTAGAGCATCAGCTCACCTGCAGGCACTTGCATATAATGTTTTAGAGAGCGTCAGCTCACCTGCAGGTACTAGCATATAATGTTTTACAGTGTCAGCTCACCAGTAGGCACTTGCATATAATGTTTTAGAACATCAGCTCACCAGCAGGCCCTCGCCCCTAATGTTTTAGAGGGTCACAAGCAGGTCCTTGCTCCATATGTTTTTGAGGGTCACCAGCAGGCCACCAATCATAATTTTTCAAGGGTGTGTCTGATGCCCTCCTTTATGTGTAATAAAGGGTGTATTGGCGTGCCGGTTCCTTGTAATTTTTGGAAACCCTTTCACTTAGTGCATAGGCTTTATGAGTGTAGGAGTCCCACTGCCTGAACAATTGTACCACAATGTGAATGAGGCCCTCCTTTATGTGATATACAGGCTGTTTCAGAGTGCCTCTTGCTTGTAATTTTTGGCAGCACTTGCACTCTATATACAATTGAATATACAGGAAAGAATGTTTCCTAACAATTTTTCCTGTGAAATTGATTTTTTTGGGGGGTTTTGTGCGTATTTTTTTCAGTCTGTAAAAGTGGCGTACAACTCGGACAACATGGTTCCCAGCAGCGACCTGGGGGTCTATGATGCATTCAGATATCGTCCCCATGCTGTTCCCGATCCATTTCGGTGGTGTTTCTGTCACTTTCTGAGCTTTTCCAATGGACCAGGCACCCTCCCCTCTTTAGAGCAGGGGGTGCCTGGTTGTCTCCCATTGACTTCCATTATACTCGGGTGCTTGGCCAAGCACATGAATATAGCAATGTGTTCGGGCCGAACAACCAAACATCCGAATACTTTGGTGCTCGATCATCACTAAAGATGAATGGCAAATTGTGTATATTTTATTTTTTCCAATAAAACTGGGGAACTGGAATTAGTGATGTGTGAGGAGAACTATGACAAAGTGGGAATAACTGAGACCTGGCTATGACTGGGCAGTTAATGTACAGGGTTACAGTCTGTTTAGAAAGGATCGCCAAAACCAAAACCAGAGAGGGGGGGGGGTCTGCCTTTATGTAAAGTCCTGTCTAAAGCCCACAGTCTGAGAAGATATAAGTGAGAAACATGAACATGTGGAGTCACTGTGGGTAGAAATACATTGAGGCAAAAACAATAATAAATTACTAATAGGAATTTATTATAAACCACCTAATATACCAGAGTCCACAGAAAATCTATCACTAAATGAGATAGACGAGGCTGCAAATCATAATGAGGTCGTTATTATGGGGGACTTCAACTACCCATATATAGACTGGGAAATAGAAACCTGTACATCACATAAAGGAAACAGGTTCTTGGCAATAACCAAAGACAATTTCCTTTCCCAACTGGTTCAAGACCCGACTAGAGACAGCCATACTGGACTTAGTATTAACCAATAGACCTGACAGAACAACAGATGTGCAGGTTTGGGGACACCGGGGAAATAGTGACCATAAAGTAAAAGTAATATCCTTCCAATTAGCATTTAAAAGAGTGTTTCTTCACGGAGGAACAAAAATAACAAACTTCAATAAAGCTAAATTTAGCCAACTAAGAGAGGACATAGGCCTAACTAACTGGGACAAAGTCCTCAAAAATAAAAATATAGCCACAAAATGGGATATTTTTAAAAGCATCCTAAAATCTAATTGTGAGAGGTACATACCTTATGGGAATAAAAGGTTAAGGAACAAGAAGAAACCAATGTGGATAAATAGAACTGTAAAGAAAGCAATAAATGACCAAAAGAAAGCATTTAAATCACTAAAACAGGAGGGTAGTGAGGAAGCACTAAAAATCTATAAGGAAAAAAATATGTAAAAAAACAAATAAAAGCAGCCAAACTAGAGTCCGAGAAATTAATTGCCAAAGAGAGCAAAACTAACCCTAAAATGTTCTTTAATTATAGAAATGGTAAAAAGTATAAATCTGAAGGTGTCGGCCCTTTACAGAGCGATGAGGAGAAAGCAAAGCTATTCAATATTTTTTTCTCCACTGTATTCACTATCCTCTTCAATATATTTATTGATGATCTTGTAGAAGGCTTGCACAGTAAAATAATTTTGCAGATGACACTAAACTGTGTAAAGTAATTGACGAGGAAGAGGACAGTATACTGCTACAGATGGATCTGGATAGATTGGAGGCTTGGGCAGAGAAGTGGCAGATGAGGTTTAACACTGAAAAATGTAAGGTTATGCATATGGGAAGGAATAATGCAAGTCACCCGTACATACTAAATGGTAAAACACTGGGTAACACTGACATGGAAAAGGACCTAGGAAGTTTGTTGAACAGCAAACTAAGCTGAAAAAAACCTGTGTCAGGAAGCTGCTGCCAAGGACAATAAAATAATGGGTTGCATAGGGCATTGATGCCCGTGATGAGAACATAATCCTACCACTTTACAAATCACTGGTCAGAACACACATGGAGTACTGTGTACAGTTCTGGTCTTCTGTGAACAAAGCCATAGCAGAGCTGGAGAGGGTTCAGAGGATGGCAACTAAAGTAATAACTGGAATGAGGGATCTACAATACCCTGAAAGATTATCTAAATTAGGGTTATTCACTTTAGCAAAAAGACGAATGAGGGGGGATCTAATAACTATGTATAAATATATCAGGGGTCATTACAGAGATCTCTCCCATCAACTATTTATCCTCAGGATTGTAACTATGACAAGGGGACATCCAAAGAAAAGGAAAGAAGGTTTGTACACAAACATAGAAGAGGATTCTTTACGGTAAGAGCAGTGAGACTATGGAACTCTCTGCCTGAGGAGGTGGTGATGGTGAGTTCACTAAAAGAGTTCAAGAGGGGCCTGGATGTATTCCTGGAGTGTAATAATATTACAGGCTATAGCTACTAGAGATGGGTTGTTGATCCAGGGAGTTATTATGATTACCTGATTGGAGTCGGGAAGGAATTGTTTTCCCCTTAAGTGGGGAAAATTGTCTTCTTCCTCACAGTTTTTTTTTTGCGTTCCTTTAGATCAACTTGCAGGATAACAGGCCGAACTGGTTGGACAAAATTTCTTTTTTCGGCCTTATATACTATGTTACAGCGATATATATTTTTATATGTAAAACTCCTCTTTTATCAGTTTGTTGGATCCAACTGCCAGTCACCTGCTGTGCAAAGAGGTACTCTTTATACGTAGTTTTAGAATGCAAGGGTTAAAGGTAAATATAACTTTAATTATTAGGTAAAATGTATATAGTGGTCAACTGTATATTTATTCTACTACTTAAAAAAATAAAATAAAAACCTTTAAAAAAAAACTACATTTTCTTTGCGAGACAAATTTTAATTTGTTGGTATCATTTTTACATACGGTAGTTACATAGTTAATATGCTTGAAAAAGTCCATCAAGTTCAACCAAGGGATAGGTGGGGACGTGAATCCTAGAAGGAAGTGAGATTTCTACATATTTTCATAAGCATTAATGTTGTTTACTTTTAATAAATAATCTAAACCCTTTTTAAAACTGTCCACTGTTCCTGCTATGACCACATCATGAGGAAGTCTATTCCACAGATTCACAGTTCTTACAGTAAAGAAGCATTGACGCTTCTGGAGACTGAACTTTTTCCTCTCCAATCGGAGGCAGTGCCCTCTTGTCTTTTGAGCGCATTTAACATGGAACAGTTTTTCACCGTATTTTTTGTATGGCTCATTTATATATTTGTATAGTTTAATCATGTCCCCCCTTACACGTCTCTTATCAAGACTAAATAAATTCAATTCTTTTAATCTTTCTTCATAACTAAGTCCCTCCATGCCCCTTATCATTTTAGTCGCTCTCCTCTGTACTTCTTCCAGCTGTAGTGCGTCCTCTCTATGGACTGGTGCCCACAACTGAACTGCATGTTCCAGATGAGGCTGTACCAACGCTTTGTAAAGTGGTAATAATACACCCTTGCCCTGCGAGTCGATGCCTCGTTGAATCCATAACAATATCCTGGTGGCCTTAGAAGCAGCTGATTGAAATTGTATGCTGTAATTTGATCTACCATCCACAAGGACACCCAGATCTTTCTCTATAAGTGACTCTCCCAGTGTTACATCACCTAGGACATATGAAGCACAGAAATTATTACTACCAAGATGCATAACTTAACTTTAGATTTGTCCACATTGAACCTCATTTGCCAAGTTGATGCCCAATCACTCAAAGTGTTTAAGTCAGCTTGTAGTATATGGACATCTTCCATAGACTATACAGTTCAACATAGCTTAGTATTATCTGCAAAAATAGAAATGGTGCTATTATTCTTGTCCACGATATAATTAATAAATAAATTAAATAATAAAGGGCCCAGCACTGAACTTTGGGGTACACCATTTATAACCCGGGACCATTCTGAATAGGAATCATTGACCACAATTCTCTTCAGCCAGTTTTCAATTCAATTACAAACTATACTTTCCAATCCTATAGACCTTACTTTACCTAATAAACATTTATGAGGGACAGTAACAAAAGCCTTTGCAAAATCCAGAAACACTACATCCACAGCTGCCCCTCAGTCCAGGCTACTACTCACCTCCTCATAAAAACAAATCAGGTTAGTCTGACAACTTCTGTCCTTGGTAAACCCATATTGGTTATCACTTATAACATTATTTGCAGTCACATGCTCCTGTATATAGTCCCTTAAGAGTCCTTCAAACATTTTTACCACAACAGAAGTTAAACTAACTGGTCTATAATTACCTGTGAAAGACCTAGGTTCTTTTTTGAATATGGGCACCACATTCTCTTTGTGCCAATCACTTGGCACTGTACCAGTACCTAGAGAATCTTTAAAAATTATAAACAGGGGCACAGCAATGACTGAACTGAGGTCTTTAAGCACTCTTGGGTGCAATCCATCTGGACCCAGAGCCTTGTTCACATTTACCCTATTTAACATGTCTTGGACCATATCTACAGTTAGCCAATTGAGTATATTACTGGATGTACTAACAGCCCCAGCACCATAGATATCAGCTCATTCTCTTCTTTTGTATATACAGAGCTAAAAAAAAGATTTAGCAACTCTGCCTTTTCCTTAACTTCAGTGACAACCTCACCCTTTACCATTATTTAGTGAACCTACCTGCTCAGACCTAGCTTTTTTAGAATTCATATATTTAAAGATTTTTTGGGATTTGTTTTGTTTTGCTACCTGCTGTTCATTTTTCTGGGCAATTTTTTTATCACTGTTATTAAATTTTCTGGGAAGATACGGTGAAGAAAAAATGGTGAATCTTGTATTTTTTTTCCCATTACAGCGATATATATTTTTATATGTAAAACGAGGAAAGGGGGGTGATTTAAAATCGTGAATTTTGAATTTTTTCCAATACAGCAATATATATATTTTTATATGTAAAACTCCTCTTTTATTAGTTTGTTGGATCCAACTGCCGGTCACCTGCTACGCGACGAGGTACTCTTCATATGTAGTTTCAGAATGCAAGGGTTAAAGGTAAGTATAACTTTAATTATTAGGTAAAATGTATATAGCACAGGGCTTGACAGATTTCCTTGGAATCTAGGACCCAGCTAAAAAAGTTAGGAGCCAGGCAGCGCCGTGTCATAAAGCCCCCAGTAGATGCCCCCATAGTGCTCCCCCCACTTCTCCATATAGCCCAACAATAATGTATGCCAGTACATAGGGCCCCCAGTAGATGCCCCCATAGTGCTGCTTCCCCTCTTCTCCATAGTGCCCCCCATATTGTGCCAGTATATAGGGCCCCCATAGTACTTCCCCTCTTCTCCATAGTGCCCCCCATATTGTGCCAGTATATTGGGTCCCCATAGTGCTTCCCCTCTTCTCCATAGTGCCCCCCATATTGTGCCAGCATATAGGGCCCCATAGTGCTTCCTCTTTTTTCCATAGTGCCCACCCCCCCATATTGTGCCAGTATATAGGGCCCCCACCCCCCTTCTTGCCACAGTATACTATAAATAATAAAAACAATAAACTCATATACTTACCTTATGCTGCTGTCAGTGATGCAATGCAGGCCTCTTCCGGCCTGTGTCCCGCACTGTATGGCTCAGGCGGCGCAATGACGTCATTGCGCCGCTTGCAACGGCCGCTAATAGGCTACAGGCCTAGTGCCTGTAGCCTATCAGAGGAACGGGCAAGGGAGACGCCTCTCCCCTGCTCCTCAGCACCATTGATCTGTATCGCTGTCTTGAGGACGGCAATACAGATGAATATGGTAATGAGCGCTTCCACAATGAAAGCCTCCAGACAGAACGGGCCCCCCTCTGGCGCTCCGCACCCGTCGCTCGGGTTCCTTTGAAAATGGGCTGACAAATACCCAAGCGCCAGGACCAAATTCCTGATCGCTATGGCGACCTGGCACCTAGGATTTGTTGAGCCCTGATAAAGCGGTATATTATTTGTTTTACTACGTTAAAAAAAAAAAAAAACTTTTCTTTGAGGGGCGAAATTTATTTTGTTGGTACCATTTTGTGGTATGTGCGATTTTTTGATCACTGTTATAATTTTTTTGGGGAAAGATAAGGTAATGAAAAAAAGGTGAATTGTGTATTTTTCATTACAGCGATATATATTTTTATATGTAAAACTAGGAGAGGGGGTGATTTAAACATTTAATATATATTTTTTTTACTTTTGCAGTGACAACTTTTTGATCCCTAGAGATCTATTAGGGTGAATAACATTTTGATGTGCTCCTTGCTGAGCTGTGCCTCATGTGGGGAGGTTACCATGGCAGCCATGGGAAGCTTCAAATAAAAGAAGAATCCCGGCAATCGTAACTTGCTTCAAAGTCAGTACTTTAATTATACTCCATACGGTACATCGTATATACAAGGACGCTTCAAAAGCATCCAGGCTGCCATGGTGACCGATTGGAGCTCCACGATTTCACTAAGGGGGCTCCAAATTGAAAGGCAGAGGGAGCAGCATCCCTAAATTCGTTATCCTTCACAGATACTTTTGTGTGCTGGCCTGTATATTGTTGTTGATGACCTATATAGTTTAATTACATTGTGACTGTGTGGAAACTGACAATACGTAAATAGAGAATGAACGACTGAGGCTTGAAGCCCAATTTTAACCTACATGCAAAGGTAGATTGCTGTCACACTGTGGGTGTTCAAGTATATATGCTGCTTAATTAAATTGAAGGCATCTCGGAAAAAAAACTACATTGTGACCATGTGGAAACTGAAAACACGTAAATGGATGATTGGATGATTGAGGTGTCACTCTCAATTTCAACTTAACACACACAGGTAGACACACTGTGGATATTGCTGCAGTAATCACGTATATAGTGTGTGTGTGTATATATATATATATATATATATATATATATATATATATGAAAGCTGTCCTGCTTCTCTCTCTTGTACACAACACACACATCCTATTACTGCAATATACTGTGTAGTTCAAATAGATTTACTGCAAAACTGCATTGTTATACGTGTGTTATTGAACACATTCTATTAGTTCCCAAACATTTTCTAGAAGGAGAAATGCATTAATTGTACCTCTGTCTTTAAATTATAGAAAAAAAAAAACACTGGGTACACACCACAGTGGACACGATACCTGGAGCAGCTGTTATGGGCCACTCATCCCTACTATCATATATGTAACGTGAAGCATTGTTATTTGGTATTAATGCTGATCAGCCTAGACGAGAGAAGCCACACAACCAATCACTTGCTTAAGTGCATCAAACAGCAAATATCCCACTGACTGTTTCCCCACCATCTCCAACTGGGCAAGGTAGTAAATGACAATGGCAAGAACATTGTTGCCATGCTGAATTTGGAGGAAATAACACATGTTCTCTGTACTGCGTACATGATAAATTTAATCAAGCAATTTATGAAAAAGTACAGTGGCTTGTAGAGGATGCTGACCATGTCTAGGAGACTGCCCTTACACTGCAGCTATTCGTATGTGGCAAGGAATGGCCTACTCTACTTGCAGGGACAAAACAGTCTGTCATTGCACTGCTTGATCCATGACCTTTCAATTTGCTGGAATTCCACCTTATTTATGCTACAGCATATGCGTAAAGCCATAAATGTTTTTGTCATGGACCACACGACTTCAGCAGGGAGCATTTGTTGTTGTGAGGTGAAGCAGTGGCAGCTCATCAGAGACATATGTAATATGCTCTGGCCTTTCAAAGAGATTTGTCACTAGGGACAACGTCATTTCCCTGATATTTATCTTAGAGCAGATGCTCACACTAATGCAGCAAGAGATGGCAGCTTCTGCATTTTGCTGACCTCCCTGAAGCTGCTGAGGACTCACACGAACAAAGTCCCACGGCAAGGGAAGTGGAGGATAAGAATGAGGAACTACCACTGGAGATAAGGATATGAGGAGCAGGAGGAATCACTTGTGCAGGAGGATGAGACTGATGATAACAATGATGCTGGCCATGATGATCATTGATCTTAGTGGAGGAACGAAGCAGGAAAGAACTGGGTCCTTTGGCACACTGGTGAGAATGTCAAACTGTATCCTTGCTTGAGTGTATAATGACAGCTGTATCCTTACCATTAAGTAATCTGATGATTACTGGATAGCCATGCTTTTAGACCCTTGGTATTAAAGCAAAATGGAAGATTGTTTTCCTGTTGCCAAAGGGTGGTCAAATTGTTTTATTTCCAGGAAGCACTGTGTATGCAGGATTCTACAGCTTTCAGTAAACAGACACCTACTACCCATGTGTATGCGCCCACCTCTCCCTGTCTCCACAACCACAAGCAGCAGAAGCCACAGTAACGGCAGCAGCCAGTTCTGTATCATCAAAATTATGAAGCAGTTTTAACATGTGCAGTGTCAGGCTGACACAAATCGACAAAGGGGATGTACCGTATCACATCCAAATGGACAATCTTTCTCTGCCAGTATACAAAATATTTTTTTTTTTAAATGAACCTGGATTCATGAAGATTTTCACACACCTCCAGCTGAGGCTGACGGATAGATCTGTCACTGCTGACATTGTCCCATCATGCCACTGTCTGCTTTCCTACCTACAATCATGTTCCATACCGTCTGGCTGCTGCCGTCGCCACCACCAACACTGCTACTCCTTGCTGCTAATCCCCCTACTGAAAATTCCATTTTTGCACTACACAGCCACCACTACTACTACTACCTCAACACAGCCACACACACACATCTAATGTGTGTTCCATGTTGTGCTGCTACTGCCACCACTACTATTGCCAGGGGTAGACTGACCATAAACCAAACAGGTAAATATCCCTATGGGCTGACAACTAGGGGGACACCTGAAACCTTCTCATGGCCGCTAGCCTGGTACATACTGATATGTGTCACGCCCTGCCCTGCGGGTGTTCTGAGGAGATCTGTCAGAATTGCTGCACGTGACTCAATCTGACAGTTTGTTTTATTGTGGGTTTGAGCTGAATCCCACGTCCTCCCAGGTGTTGTCATTTAGGTAATTAGTGAGGCTATTTATTCCTTCCTCTCCTTATAGCCTTTGCAGCTTATAGTTCTGCCTTGTGTGAGCTCTGGAAGTTTGGTGGATTGTGTGCTCCAACACATCTCTAGATAAGTCCTTTTCCCTTTTTTCCTTCTGTGTTTGTTTTGACTAGGCCACTAGGGTGACGCTAGCTCCTTCGGTTGTAGAAGGAGCTGGATGTCTTTCTCCCTCTTCCTTACAGCTGAGGGTTTGATTTAGTGTGTTTCAGTCCTAGGTACGTGGACATTTGCATATCTACCATCCGGATATGCACATGGGCACAGCAGTGTAGGGAAAGTGTTTTAGGGATCGCTAGTAGGTGACCCCATTTGTTCCCTAGCATTTGGGGCATAGTCCGTTTTTATGCTTGCCTTGCCGTGTTCAGTTTCCTTCCCTTATCTTACCTACCGTGACAATATGATGCTCTCAGCATTAATTAATGCTAGGAGAATCGAGTAATTATGCAACTGACTGGCGGCCACAGATGCCCTCCTGAATTCAACAGTATTGTGTTGCTCAGGATGGTGATACAGTTGAATGCTACAGCGGGGAGGCAGTGTTTTGTGTATTTTGTTCTGCTGGGGGTGGTATTTTGCTGGCCCTGCATACTTGTGGTGCATTCTGTCAATTTGGACCCTTCTACAACATGGGGCATTTTTAGGTTTCTTTGCAGAGCCACTTTAAGTTCCCAGTCCACCCTTGACAATTGTTGCCAGTTATTACCCCTAAACAACCATCTTTTTCACATCCACACTGTACTGCTGCTGCTCCCAAATAAAAGTGAGAATTTCTTCAGGCCTGTTCAGAACAAGCCACTGTTTCTTCTAACAATTAACACTTGTGTGTGTATAAATATGGGCAGGCATTCTGCCTCTGTTAACACATCATTTTTAGATGCTTGAGCAGAACATGCCACTGTTTCTAATGACATTAAAGGGGTTGTCTGAGTTTTTTTTTTTTTGTTCTTTGTATGTTTCTAACTAGTCAAATGTAAGGACTTTACAATTCACTTACTTTATGTCCAGTTACTACTTTTTCAGATTTCACTGAGGGTCACATGACCTGTGATGTCAGCTTCTCTTCCTGCTCTGATGATGTTTCGTGCATAAGCCTGAATGAGATAATCTATGTCTGTACATGATACGTCACTGTGCTGGCCATGCCCCCCTGCACTGCTGTCTGCTCTCTCCCTGGATTCTTAACCCCTTCAGCTGCACAGACTCAGGGCTGAAGGCACAATTTTCATGAGGAAAACCTCAGAGATTGTTGTTATTGCAGGTAAACAAAGGGCCAGAAGAGAACCAGGGAAATGATGAAATATATTTTTTTTTGCCTAAAACTTGCTTAGCTTAGTTATATATTGCTGCCCATCAGATTAAAAGTGCTATATTTTTTGTCATAACTCGAGAAACCCCTTTAACTTGTGTGTATATGAACAGAGTCAGAGATTTTCCCCTGTAAAGGCATAATTCTTGGAAACTTGGTCAAACTGTTTTTTCCAATAACAGCATGTGTGTTTTTAAAACACCACCTATCCCCAATAAGAGATAATTTTTGGAAAGTTATTATATAAAAAAAAACATAACCCATTTGACATGTTTTTAAACACACTGTTTGTTACCACCATCAACCATGCATTTACCCATAGTTATATATGTCATTGTCATTCTGACATCATTTGCTATTGCTCTCATTGCAATAAATAGCTTTTTAATTCATATAGAGACAAATTGGACACAAAATGAATTTCACAAAATCCAGAACAGACCAATCCTCAGCTTTCATTTAGCTCCAGACAAAAGTGAGATTAATGACTGAAGGGGATAGACCTTAGAGGGAAATTTCCCAGGGGGCCAGCCAAGCACTCCTCAAGGCCGCCATTGTGATGCTCTCAGCATTACTTAAAGGGATTGTCTCACTTCAGCAAATGGCATTTATCATGTAGAGAAAGTTAATATGAGCCACTTACGATTATATTGTGATTGTCCATATTACCTATTTTGCTGGCTGGATTCATTTTTCCATCACAATATACACTACGCATTTCCATGGTTACAGACCACCCTGCAATTTGCATAACCATTCTACTCTTCCTTTGTTTTAAAATTTCAATGCTGAGGAGAGTGTTTTCAAAATAGCATGGGAACCTTTTGTTTTAATTGTTTTCAAAGTTAAAAGCAGATTTTAGATTTTCTTCAGGGGTTTACCCAATTCTCTAAATAGTAATCCTCTGTCTATAACATGAAATACAGACCCTTAATTTGAGCTGGTTGTAACTGGGCCCAAGCATAATAATGCTGTACCTAATGATTGTGATATCTTCTTGGTAATTTTAACATAAAATTGGTGCAAAGTAACAAAGTGCAAAGGTCGATTTCATCTACTGGATTTGTAGTAAATATGAGGATGGAAGAGAGCAATGATGGCACAAAGTGTAAATTAATTTGCAACATAGTTAAAGATGGGTGAAATAGCATGCAGTTCACAACCACCGAACACACAGGAGTAAACAAGAGAAGCATGATTATTTGAAATGCAGCGATTCTAAAATGACAAATCATTTGGACTTAACAAATCTACTTTGTGGAAGCATAGTCTCAAACAACATATACTCATAACTCATACTATACCAGGAAAAAAACTGTAAACTAACAGGTGCTGGTTGAGGTTGGGCCAGGACGGTATGATTTCCAGCTGAGGCCAAAATGGTATCCGCTCTTACCTGGCCTCCAGCAAAAATAATGCTTCCAAATGTAGGCTTAGGACGATAAGGTATTGTTGCACCTTTTGGCGGTGACTGAAAAAAAAAGAAACACATTATTCAGTGCAAATAAAATTACAAACATGTACAGACTGGTAAATAACAGGGTGGGAGTTTCAGTACTGAAAAAACATTTAGGGAGGACATATCTTTTTTGCTGAATTATGCCTTATTCAGACAGTCAGTGTTAGGTCAGTGATTTCCATCAGCGATTCTGACCCAAAACCAGTTGCAGTTCTAAACAAAGAACAGGTGCAAATCTTTCCCTTATACCTTAGGCTACTTTCACACTAGCGTTTTGGCTTTCTATTTGTGGGATCCGTTCAGGACTCTCAAAAGTGATCAAAAACGGATCAGTTTTGCCCTAATGCATTCTGAATGGGAAAGGATCCGCTCAGAATGCATCAGTTTGCCTCCATTTTGTCACCATTCTGCTCTGGAGGCGGATGTCAAAACGCTGCCTGAGGGTCGGATCTGTCACAATCTGACACAATCAGGCACAATAGAAAACGGATCTGTCCCCCATTGACTTTCAATGGTGTTCATGATGTATCCGTCATGGCTATAGAAGACATTATACAACCGGATCCGTTCATGATGGATGCATGCCGTTTAGAGTTGAGCGAACACCTGGAAGTTCGGGTTCGCCGGGTTCGGCCAAACTTCGTCGCAAAGTTCGGGACCCGAACTTGACCCGAGCTTGACCCCGAACCCCATTGAAGTCAATGGGGACCTCAAATTTGGGGCACTAAAATGGCTCTAAAAAAGTAATGGAAAGGGCTAGAGGGCTGCAACAGGAAGCAAAATGAGGGTAAGAGCTGGACAATTGCCCTGCAAAATGTGGATAGAGAAATGACTTAAAATAACATAAAATACATACAAATTAAAAATAATAATCTTGAACTAGGAGGAGGAGGTCCATATGGAGTAGGAGGTTGAAGAGGCGGTGGACGTGGCGGTGTATGTGGAAGCGGTGGTAGAGCTAGGTAGTCGCCAACAACAGGTGTTTTTTTTTTGTTTGTTTTTTTGGGTAGACCCCAAAACATTAGGGAATATAGAAAAGAAAACAAAGAGAAAGTGCACTGGAGTATAACAAAGGCTGGGTGAGGCCAGTATACATGTTTATTCTGCAAATGGTACGGACAAGTCCTGTGGGATCCATGACTGGTTCATTTTAATGAGCGTGAGCTTGTCCACATTGGCTGTGGACAGGCGACTGCGCTTGTCTGTGATAACGCCCCCTGCCATGCTAAACACACATTCAGACAATACACTGGCTGAAGGGCAGGCCAGCACCTCCAAGGTGTAAAGGGCAAGCTCAGGACATGTGCCCAAGTTGGAGACCCAGAAGTTGAAGGGGCAAAACCATCAGTCAGTATGTGTAGGCATGTGCACATATACTGTTCCACCAAGTTGCTGAAATGCTGCCTCCTGCTAAGATGTTTCATATCAGCTGGTGGTGCTTGTTCTTGTGGCGTGCTGACAAAGCTTTTCCACATTTCAGCCATGCTAACCCTGCCTTCTGAGGTGCTGGCGGTGCCCCAGTTGCATTGGCCACTTCTTCCTCCTCTTCTGCCTTCGCCTTGTGCTTCCACTGAGGCCCCGGTGTCAGGTAGGAATGCCATCAGTAGCATGTCTACCAGCGTGCAGAATATATTTCCCAGTCAGATATGCAGTGCAGGGGTAGTTTGAAAGAAAAAAAGGCATACAGATCACCCAGCAATCCAAACCCCGCCGTATTTACTGAATATATTTCCCAGTCAGGTATGCAGTGCAGGGGTAGTTTGAAAGAAAAAAGGGGTACAGAACACCCAACAATCTAAACGCTGCTGCATTTACTGATTATGTTTCCAAATCAGGTATGCAGTGCAGCAGGAACACACCCTCCAAGCCACTTGTGAATGACTGGCCTGATAACCTTGGAAATGTTCCCCCAGAATCAAACAGATTGATTTACTGAATTGATTTCCCCATCAGATACACAGCGCAGGTCTCAGGGGTACTTGACCACTAAAAAAGTGAATTTGTCCCCCCAGAATCTAACAGATTGATTTACTGAATTGATTTACCTGTCAGGCATGCAGTGCAGGCCGCAGGGGTACTTGACCGCCAAAAAAAGTGAATTTGTCCCCCCAGAATCTAACAGATGGATTTACTGAATTGGTTTCCCTGTCAGATATGCAGTGCCAGTGTCATAAAGAGTAAAAATTGCTTTAGGTCACACAAATATGTGAAAGACAAATTTAATAGAATTATTTTCACTGTTAGGTATGCAGTGCAGCAGGAACACACCCTCCAAGCCACTTGTGAACGACAGCCTGATAACTGCGGAAATGTCCCCCCAGAATATAACAGATTGGTTTACTGAATTGATTTCCCTCTCAGATACACAGCGCAGGCCGCAGGGGTACTTGACTGCCAAAAAAAGTGAATTTGTCCCCCCAGAATCTAACAGATGGATTTACTGAATTGATTTTACTGTCAGATATGCAGCCCAGGGGTACTTTACTGAAAAAAATGTGAATATGTCACCCCCTGGGCCCCTGAACTCAGACGGATTACCTATATTATTTTCCCTTCCCCTGGCACATATGCAGTGCAGGTGCACTTAAAAAATGGGTATATGTCGCCCACTGAACTAAAAGAACAGGATTAGAGTTGAGCAAACACCTGGATGTTCGGGTTCGACGAGTTCGGCCGAACTTTCGAAAAATGTTCGGGTTCGTGATCCGAACTCGACCCGAACTTCATCCCGAACCCGAACCCCATAGAAGTCAATGGGGACCCGAACTTTTGGGCACTAAAAAGGCTGTAAAACACACCCGGAAAGGGCTAGAGGGCTGCAAAAGGCAGCAAAATGTAGTTAAATCCCCTGCAAACAAATGTAGATAGGGAAATGATGAGTTAACATAAAATAAATAAAAATTAAACAATATTAATTGGAGTGAGGTCCCATAGCACAGAATCAGGCTTCAAGTCACCCACCAATGGAGAAGGTCACTTACTATTATTTTGACCACAGCACCCAGACAAAGGAGAGAGGTCCCACAGCAGAGAACCAGGCATCATATCACCCACCACAGGAGTAGGCCACCATTTAGTTACTTTGACCCCTACACCCAGACGGAGGAGAGAGGTTACACAGCAGAGAATCAGGCATCATATCAACCACCACAGGAGAAGCCACCATTTAGTTACTTTGACCCCTGCACCCAGGAAGAGGAGAGAGGCCCCACAGCACATATTCTGGCATCATATCAGCCACCACAGGAGAAGCCACCATTGAGTTACTTTGACCCTGCACCCAGGAAGAGGAGAGAGGCCCCACAGCACATATTCTGGCATCATATCAGCCACCACAGGAGAAGCCACCATTGAGTTACTTTGACCCCTGCACCCAGGAAGAGGAGAGAGGCCCCACAGCACATATTCTGGCATCATATCAGCCACCACAGGAGAAGCCACCATTGAGTTACTTTGACCCCGCACTCCAGGAAGAGGAGAGAGGCACCACAGCACATATTCTGGCATCATATCACACACCACAGGAGAAGGCCTCTTTCAGTGATTTAGGCCTTTGGACCCAGACAGAGGAGAGAGGCACCACAGCACATATTCTGGCATCATATCAGCCACCACAGGAGAAGCCACCATTGAGTTACTTTGACCCCTGCACCCAGGAAGAGGAGAGAGGCCCCACAGCACATATTCTGGCATCATATCAGCCACCACAGGAGAAGCCACCATTGAGTTACTTTGACCCCTGCACCCAGGAAGAGGAGAGAGGCCCCACAGCACATATTCTGGCATCATACTAACCACCACAGGAAAAGCCACCATTGAGTTACTTTGACCCCGCACCCAGGAAGAGGAGAGAGGCACCACAGCACATATTCTGGCATCATATCAGCCACCACAGGAGAAGCCACCATTGAGTTACTTTGACCCCTGCACCCAGGAAGAGGAGAGAGGCCCCACAGCACATATTCTGGCATCATATCAGCCACCACAGGAGAAGCCACCATTTAGTTACTTTGACCCCGCACCCAGGAAGAGGAGAGAGGCACCACAGCACATATTCAGGCATCATATCACACACCACAGGAGAAGGCCTCTTTCAGTGATTTAGGCCTTTGGACCCAGACAGAGGAGAGAGGCACCACAGCACATATTCTGGCATCATATCAGCCACCACAGGAGAAGCCACCATTGAGTTACTTTGACCCTGCACCCAGGAAGAGGAGAGAGGCCCCACAGCACATATTCTGGCATCATATCAGCCACCACAGGAGAAGCCACCATTGAGTTACTTTGACCCTGCACCCAGGAAGAGGAGAGAGGCCCCACAGCACATATTCTGGCATCATATCACCCACCACAGGAGTAGGCCACCATTTAGTTACTTTGACCCCTACACCCAGACGGAGGAGAGAGGTTACACAGCAGAGAATCAGGCATTTAGATCACCCACCACAGGAGTAGGCCCCAATTTAATGGGACCCCGGCAACCATGTCAGATGGCACAACCATCAGCTTCATATCAATCAGCACAGGAGAAGGCGACTTTGAAAGACTTTGAGCCCTACACCCAGACGGAGGAGAGAGGTTTCACAGCAGAGAATCAGGCATTTAGATCACCCACCACAGGAGTAGGCCCCCATTGAATCAGACCCTGGCAACCATGTCAGATGGCACAACCATCAGCTTTATATCAATCAGCACAGGAGAAGGCGACTTTGAAAGACTTTGACCCCTACACCCAGATGGAGGAGAGAGGTTTCACAGCAGAGAATCAGGCATCATATCAACCACCACAGGAGAAGCCACCATTTAGTTACTTTGACCCCTGCACCCAGGAAGAGGAGAGAGGCCCCACAGCACATATTCTGGCATCATATCAGCCACCACAGGAGAAGCCACCATTGAGTTACTTTGACCCCTGCACCCAGGAAGAGGAGAGAGGCCCCACAGCACATATTCTGGCATCATATCAACCACCACAGGAGAAGCCACCATTTAGTTACTTTGACCCCTTCACCCAAGACAGAGGAGAGAGGTCCCACATCAGAGAATCAGGCATCATATCAACCACCACAGGAGTAGGCCACAATTTAGTTTACTTTGACCCTGCACCCAGGAAGAGGAGAGAGGCCCCACAGCACATATTCTGGCATCATATCACACACCACAGGAGAAGGCCTCTTTCAGTGATTTAGGCCTTTGGACCCAGACAGAGGAGAGAGGTCAGAGATTAGCTTCATATCCCCAGCACAGCAGAAGACCGCTTTATTTGACTTAGGCCTCAGCACCCAGACAGAAGACAGAGGTAGCATGGCAGAGGTTATGGCTTCATGTCACCCGTTAGTTTAACTGGCCACTTTCATCTGGTTAGCCCCTGCGCCCAGACAGAGAAGAGTTTCATTCAACTGTGGGTTTCATAAAATTTGTATCAAATAAAGAAGTGGCCCGTAGCACAACAAGACATGTTTTAGGCAGTTAACAAGGACTACTCTGCACAAGGGAGGACAGGTCCTGTGGGATCCATGCCTGGTTCATCTTTATGAAGGTCAGCTTGTCCACGTTGGCTGTGGACAGGCGGCTGCGCTTGTCAGTAATGACGCCCCTGCCGTGCTGAATACGCGTTCAGATAAAACGCTGGCCGCCGGCAGGAAAGCACCTCCAAGGCATAACATGCTAACTCTGGCCACGTGGACAATTTCGAAACCCAGTAGTTGAATGGGGCCGAACCATCCGTCAGGATGTGGAGGGTGTGCAGACATACTGTTCAACCATGTTAGTGAAATGCTGCCTCCTGCTAACACGCTCCGTATCAGGTGTCGGTGCAGATAGCTGTGGCGTGGAGACAAAACTTTTCCACATTTCTGCCATGCTAACCCTGCCCTCAGATGAGCTGGCCGTGACACAGCTGCGCTGGCGACCTCTTGCCACTCCTCTGCCTTCACCTTCCACCTGTTCCCTGTGACATGTGGGAATGCTCTCAAGAGCGCTCTATCAGCGTAGCGCTTGTACTGCAAGCATCTTACGGTCGCGCTCCAGTTCAGGAATTAAAGTGGGCACATTGTCTTTATACCGGGATCCAGCAGGGTGGCCACCCAGTAGTCTGCACACGTTAAAACGTGGGCAACTCTGCTGTCGCTGCGCAGGCATTGGAGCATATATTCGCTCATGTGGGCCAGGCTACCCATGGGTAAGGACAAGCTGTCCTCTGTGGGAGGCGTATCGTCATCGTCCACCGTATCCCCCAGCCACGCACCAGTGATGGGCCTGGGCTGCCACCTGCTGTGAACTTGCGCCATCCTCGTCCCCTCCACCTCCTCCTCCTCATCCTCCTCGTCCTCCAGTACAGTGCCTTGGCTGGCGACTTCGTGAACCTGTCCTCTGCTGCTTAAACAAACCTCCTCTGAGCCACTCTGAACAGACTGGCCCGAAAGTGTTAGAAACGAGCCCTCATCCTCCTCCTCCTCCTCCACCTGGGCCACCTCCTCTAACATCATTGCCCTAAGTGTTTTCTCAAGGAGACATAGAAGTGGTATTGTAACGCTGATAACAGTGTCATCGCCACTGGCCATGTTGGTGGAGTACTCGAAACAGCGCAGCAGGGCACACAGGTCTCGCATGGAGGCCCAATCATTGGTGGTGAAGTGGTGCTGTTCGGCAGTCGACTGACGCGAGCGTGCTGCAGCTGAAACTCCACTATGGCCTGCTGCTGCTCAGCACAGTCTCTCCAGCATGTGCAAGGTGGAGTTCCACCGGGTGGGCACGTCGCATGAGGCGGTGAGCGGGAAGGCGAAGTTCCGCTGTAGCGCAGACAGGCGAGCAGCGGCAGGATGTGAACGCCGGAAGCGCACAGAGCGGCCCGCACTTTATGCAGCAGCTCTGACATGTTGGGGTAGTTGTGAATGAACTTCTGCACCACCAAGTTCAGCACATCGCCAGGCAAGGGATGTGCGTCAAACCGGCTAGTCCCAGAGCTGCCACGAGATTTCGCCCATTATCGCACACCACCAGGCCGGGCTTGAGGCCCACCGGCAGAAACCACTCGTCGGTCTGTTGTTCAATACCCGCCACAACTCCTGCGCGATTGTGGGGCCTGTCCCCCAAACATATGAGTTTCAGAATGGCCTGCTGGCGTTTGCCCGGGCTGTGCTGAAGTTGGTGGTGAAGGTGTGTGGCTGACCGGATGAGCTGGTGGAAGCAGTGGAGGAGGAAGCCAGTAGGAGGAGGGAGGCTACAGGAGGCAGAAGAATGATGCCCTGCGATCCTAGGGGCGGAAGGGCGTGCGCCAAGGAACTCCGCCGCGGGGCCCAGCCGCCACTACATTCATCCAGTGTGCAGTTAGTGAGATATAGCGTCCCTGGCCGTGCTTACTGGTCCACGTATCTGTGGTTAGGTGGACCTTGCCACAAATGGCGTTGCGCAGTGCACACTTGATTTATCGGACACTTGCATGTGCAGGGAAGGCACGGCTGTCTTGGAGAAGTAGTGGCGGCTGGGAACCACATACTGCGGGACAGCCATGGCCATCAGCTGTTTGAAGCTGTCTGTGTCCACCAGCCGAATGACAGCATTTCAAAGGCCAGCAGTTTGTAGAAATGCTGAGCGTTCAGGCCAAGGGCCTCGAGGGTGACTCGGGGAATTTGCGCCTCCTCTCTAAGGTTTGAGATATTGAGAGCTGAACGCTGCTGCGTGATATAGTGGAGACGCTAGTTGACGGTGGCGGTGGTGGTGGTGTCGGTGGCACATCCTCTGTTTGCTGCCTCGGCAGGTGGCAACATTCCTCTCGAGGCAGAAGCCGAGGCAGCAGCGGTAGAGGAGCAGGGGGAGCCTCAGCGAGTGCCTGGTTTTTAAGGTGTGTACCCCACTGCAGTTCATGCTTGCATGTAGATGCCTGGTCATGCAGGTTGTGCTGAGGTTCAGAACGCTACATGCCTCGCCTCAGGCTCTGATGGCAGAGCGTGCAAGTCACTCGGGTCTTGTCGGTAGGACATTGTTTAAAGAAGTGCCATGCCAGGGAACTCTTTGAGAAGCTGCCTTTGTGGGGCTGGGTCCCTGTTAGCGATGTCCAGTAGCAGAGGCGAACTCTGGGGCGGCGGCTCGTCTGCTGGCCCCCTGCTCCTCTTTGGCTTCAGCTGTTGTCTCGGTCTCACCACTACCTCTTCCTCTGAACTGTGAAAGTCATCGCGACGACCTTCAGTCCATGTGGGGTCTAAGACCTCATCGTCCCTCTGCATCGTCTTCCACCCAGTCTCCCTCCCTGACCTCCTCCTGTTCAGTCTGCACTACCTGCAAGAGACGCGACAGTGGGCACCTGTGTTTCGTCATCATCAGAGCGTATGGACTCGATGAGGTGGTATTCCATGTCCTCTTCATCTGGAGACATAAGTGGTTGTAGCGTCAGTGCATGGTATGTCTTCCTCCACTGGGGAAGGGCTAGGTGGACGCCCCTGGAAACCCTGGAAGCAGAGTCTTCAAACAGAAGAAGACTGCTGCATAACTTGTGGCTCAGACCGTTTCCCTGATATGCTTGGGGGTGATGTGACAGACTGATGGGCTTGGTTTCAGGTGCCACCTGTGCGCTTCCATGAAGCACTGGGTGGAAGACCATGTGGTGAACGTGCGTGGAAGCACTGTCAGCCACCAATCGATTAATGCCCGTACCTGCTCAGGCCTTACCATCCTAAGAGCGGCATTGGGCCCCACGAGATATTGCGGTACATTCTGCCGGCTAGTTGAGGGAGTTCGTTCCCTACTGTGTGCGCCTGGGGCGAGCGGCCACGCCCTCTACCAGCAGCAGAGGCTCCACGGACACCACCACGACCGCGTCCTCGTCCCATAATAGTTATTTTTTCTTCATTGTTGCGCATTCAGCTCGCACTCACAATGAAATATATTATTTTATAAGCAAAATCCCCTCACTGGAATACTTTCAGTCTTTTTGACTGTATGGATTACAGATGGAATGACTGTTATATGTGAGTACCGCTTTCTTTGACAGATTCTAGTATGGGTACATATATGTTTTCCCAACCCCAGCACATTAATTTGCTAATTCCAGATGTATGAAACGCAGGGCCTAACTGTATCTAGTATATTGAACGCCAGATAAACTAACTTGGCCTTTTAATAAATAAAAATTCCTCACTGGAATACTTTCAGTCTTTTGACTGTATGGATTACAGATGGAATGACTGTTATATGTGAGTACCGCTTTCTTTGACAGGATTCTAGTATGGGTACATATATGTTTTCCCAACCCCAGCACATTAGTTTGCTAATTCCAGATGTATGAAACGAGGCCTAACTGTATCTAGTATATTGAGCACCAGATAAAACTAATCTTGGCCTTTTTAAATAAAAAAATTCCCTCACTGGAATACTTTCAGTCTTTTGACTGGCTGGATTACAGATGGAATGACTGTTATATGTGAGTACCGCTTTGACGAGATCTGTATGGGTACATATATGTTTTCCCAACCTCAGACATCAGTTTGCTAATTCCAGATGTATGAAACGCAGGCCTAACTGTATCTAGTATATTGAACGATAGATAAACTAACTTCAGCCTTTTTAAACAAAAATTCTCACTGGAATACTTTCAGTCTTTGACTGTATGGATTCAGATGGAATACTGTATATGTGAGTACCGCTTTCTTTGACAGATTCTAGTATGGGTACATGATATGTTTTCCCAACCCACACAGGCTTTGCTAATCCTAGATGTATGAAATGAGGCCTAACTGTATCTAGTATATTAACTAGATAAACTAACTTGGCCTTTTTAAATAAAAAATTTCCTCACTGGAATACTTTCAGTCTTTGACTGTATGGATTACAGATGGAATGACTATGCTATGAGCACCGCTCTATGATCAGATTCTAGTATGGGTACATATATGTTTTCCCAACCCCAGCAATAGGTTGGTTTGCTAGACCTGTATGAAACTGAGACCTAACTGTATCTAGTATATTGAACGTTAGATAAACTAACGCTTGCCTTTTTAAATAAAAAATTTCACTGAATACTTTCAGTCTTTTGACTGTATGGATTACAGATGGAATGACTGTTATATGTGAGTACCGCTTTCTTTGACAGATTCTAGTATGGGTACATATATGTTTTCAGACCTCCAGCACATTAGTTTGCTAATTCCAGATGTATGACACGCAGGCTCTAACTGTATCTAGTATATTGAACATGCAGATAAACCAATTCTGGCCTTTTAAATAAGGGAAAATTCCCCTCATGGAATACTTTCCAGTCTTTTGACTGTATGGATTACAGATGGAATGACTGTTATATGTGAGTACCGCTTTCTTTGACAGATTCTAGTATGGGTATCATATATGTTTTCCCAACCCGCAGCACATTAGTTTGCTAATTCCAGATGTATGAAACGTGAGGCCTAACTGTATCTAGTATATTGAACGCCAGATAAACTAACTTGGCCTTTTTAATAAAAAAATTCCCTCACTGGAATACTTTCAGTCTTTTGACTGTATGGATTACAGATGGAATGACTGTTATATGTGAGTACCGCTTTCTTTGACAGATTCTAGTATGGGCACATATATGTTTTCCCAACCCCAGCACATTAGTTTGCTAATTCCAGATGTATGAAACGCAGGCCTCAACTGTATCTAGTATATTGAACGCCAGATAAACTAACTTGGCCTTTTTAAATAAAAAATTCCCTCACTGGAATACTTTCAGTCTTTTGACTGTATGGATTACAGATGGAATGACTGTTATATGTGAGTACCGCTTTCTTTGACAGATTCTAGTATGGGTACATATATGTTTTCCCAACCCCAGCACATTAGTTTGCTAATTCCAGATGTATGAAACGCAGGCCTAACTGTATCTAGTATATTGAACGCCAGATAAACTAACTTGGCCTTTTTAAATAAAAAAATTCCTCACTGGAATACTTTCAGTCTTTTGACTGTATGGATTACAGATGGAATGACTGTTATATGTAGTACCGCTTTCTTTGACAGATTCTAGTATGAGTACATATATGTTTTCCCAACCCCAGCACATTAGTTTGCTAATTCCAGATGTATGAAACGCAGGCCTAACTGTATCTAGTATATTGAACGCTCAGATAAACTAACTTGGCCTTTTTAAATAAAAAATTCCCTCACTGGAATACTTTCAGTCTTTTGACTGTATGGATTACAGATGAATGACTGTTATATGTGAGTACCGCTTTCTTTGACAGATTCTAGTATGGGTACATATATGTTTTCCCAACCCCAGCACATTAGTTTGCTAATTCCAGATGTATGAAACGCAGGCCTAACTGTATCTAGTATATTGAACGCCAGATAAACTAACTTGGCCTTTTTAAATAAAAAAATTCCCTCACTGGAATACTTTCAGTCTTTTGACTGTATGGATTACAGATGGAATGACTGTTATATGTGAGTACCGCTTTCTTTGACAGATTCTAGTATGGGTACATATATGTTTTCCCAACCCCAGCACATTAGTTTGCTAATTCCAGATGTATGAAACGCAGGCCTAACTGTATCTAGTATATTGAACGCCAGATAAACTAACTTGGCCTTTTTAAATAAAAAATTCCCTCACTGGAATACTTTCAGTCTTTTGACTGTATGGATTACAGATGGAATGACTGTTATATGTGAGTACCGCTTCTTTGACAGATTCTAGTATGGGTACATATATGTTTTCCCAACCCCAGCACATTAGTTTGCTAATTCCAGATGTATGAAACGCAGGCCTAACTGTATCTAGTATATTGAACGCCAGATAAACTAACTTGGCCTTTTTAAATAAAAAAATTCCCTCACTGGAATACTTTCAGTCTTTTGACTGTATGGATTACAGATGGAATGACTGTTATATGTGAGTACCGCTTTCTTTGACAGATTCTAGTATGGGTACATATATGTTTTCCCAACCCCAGCACATTAGTTTGCTAATTCCAGATGTATGAAACGCAGGCCTAACTGTATCTAGTATATTGAACGCCAGATAAACTAACTTGGCCTTTTTAAATAAAAAATTCCTCACTGGAATACTTTCAGTCTTTTGACTGTATGGATTACAGATGGAATGACTGTTATATGTGAGTACCGCTTTCTTTGACAGATTCTAGTATGGGTACATATATGTTTTCCCAACCTCAGCAGATTAGTTTGCTAATTCCAGATGTATGAAACGCAGGCCCAACTGTATCTAGTATATTGAACGCCAGATAAACTAACTTGGCCTTTTTAAATAAAAAATTCCTCACTGGAATACTTTCAGTCTTTTGACTGTATGGATTACAGATGGAATGACTGTTATATGTGAGTACCGCTTTCTTTGACAGATTCTAGTATGGGTACATATATGTTTTCCCAACCCCAGCACATTAGTTTGCTAATTCCAGATGTATGAAACGCAGGCCTAACTGTATCTAGTATATTGAACGCCAGATAAACTAACTTGGCCTTTTTAAATAAAAAAATCCTCACTGGAATACTTTCAGTCTTTTGACTGTATGGATTACAGATGGAATGACTGTTATATGTGAGTACCGCTTTCTTGACAGATTCTAGTATGGGTACATATATGTTTTCCCAACCCTAGCACATTAATTTGCTAATTCCAGATGTATGAAACGCAGGCCTAACTGTATCTAGTATATTGAACGCCAGATAAACTAACTTGGCCTTTTTAAATAAAAAAATTCCCTCACTGGAATACTTTCAGTCTTTTGACTGTATGGATTACAGATGGAATGACTGTTATATGTGAGTACCGCTTTCTTTGACAGATTCTAGTATGGGTACATATATGTTTTCCCAACCCTAGCACATTAATTTGCTAATTCCAGATGTATGAAACGCAGGCCTAACTGTATCTAGTATATTGAGCACCAGATAAACTAACTTGGCCTTTTTAAATAAAAAAAATTCCCTCACTGGAATACTTTCAGTCTTTTGACTGTATGGATTATAGGTGGACTGGTATTAGTAGGGTGACACAAGCACACCCAAGTCCCTGATGTAGGATTTCTATGGCACAGACCACTATTACAAGTGATTAATGGACGTTGGGAGAGATTGTGCTGCAGCACTAGTCCCAAGATGGCCGCCGCCTATCAGCCCAGTAACATGTGCCACAAAATGGTCTGCACAACCTTTAAAAAAAATAGCCTTGGACTGTGCTGCTAAATCGCTATTGGTCTGAATCCCAGGTGTAGATGTCTGACTTGTTTGGAGCTTTGGAATGCACACTGTGGCAGCTTCTGCTGCAGCACTACAAGTCGCAAAATGGCGGCCGGCGGTCAGCCCAGGTACATGTGGATAGAAAATCACTCTGGCCACTCTAAAAATAGCCAATCCCTATCAAAAAAGCAGCTCAGCTGCAGTTGTTCAGATGAATCACAGGTGGAGGAGAGAAATTTGCTTCCAGTTATTCAATTATCCCTGCCTATTCTCGCCCTAGCATCAGCTGCGTCTATCCCTGTTCTATTCACATCGGGAGTGAGCACGTCCCGACGTGCGCACAAGCTTATAAAGAGGCTGAGTCACATGCTGCACTCGGCCAATCACAGCCTTGCCAATAGTAGACATGGCTGCGATGGCATCTTAGGGCAAGTAGTATGATGCATGTTGATTGGCTGCTTTGCAGCCTTTTAAAATGCGCCTAAATACATGCCGAACGACGAACCCGAACCCGAACTTTTTTGAAAATGTCCGGGTTCGGGTCCGGGTCCCGGACACCCCAAAATTCGGTACGAACCCGAACGATGCTCGAACTGTTCGCTCAACACTAAACAGGATTCAATTATTGTAACTGGCACATATGCAGGTGCAAGTGCACAAAATGGCTGCTGACACCCACCTAATTAACAGACAGATTAAAACTAATTTTTCTGTTTCACTGGGCTCAGGGCAGGGTACAAAAATGTTGCACTGCACTCACAAAAAAAAATTGCTGTAGATCGCAGACTTAACACGAGCTCTGAAATCAGATTCTTTCCTTATCTCTCCCTCACAGCAGCAGCATCATCCTATCCCTACACTAGTAAGAGCTGAAGTTACGTGCGACGCTACGTGACTCCAGATTATATAGAGGCTGGGTCACATGCTTAACTGGCCAATCACAGCCATGCCATTAGTAGGCATGGCTGTGATGGCTTCTAAGGGTACACATCTTAAATGCTTGTTGATTGGCTGCCCTGCAGCTTTTCAACAAGCTTTATTAAGTGGCCGAACACTGAACACAAACTTTTACGGAAAAGTTTGGGTCCGGGTACAAAAAACATTACAGTTCGGGTTTCTCTCAACACTAGTACAGACACTACTCGATGATGATAAAGCCGATCGCACTTGGGAGCCGGGTGAAGAAGGGGCTTCATCATCATCAGGAAAAGAGGGTGGCAGCTTGCCCGTCAGGCAGCGGCAGAGCCCGTAAGTCGCTAGCGTGGCCGGGAGTCAGCAGGGTGGCAGCAGTGGGAGGTCAGGAGCAAAACGGGCATGGGGTAGACCACCTGCATTGCAGCGGCCTACCTGCCCGGAAAGGAGTGGTGCACGGTTTCACGGAAGCAGCGCCTTTTGCAGTCAGCTGGTTAGTAGTGTTGGGGGGAAATATGGTACTCGCAGTGTTGCAGTTTTTTGTGAAGCCGCTGGAGGATGTCAACATGGCATTATGTAGAATATGTGGTCAGAAGCTGAAACGTGGCCAAGGTGCCAATGGTAGCACCATGGCCCTGCGTCAACATATGCAGCATCACCATGAAGTGGCCTGGGAGAACCATGGCTTCGATGTGGTTGTCCAGCCTGCCGCAGCTACTGCTACATCACCCTGTGGCACTCACCCAGTTTCAGGCAGTCAAGGCTCCATTGCCTCAGCTGAAGGGAGCTGTCTGTCAATCCCATCTTCTGCTGGTCCCGGTGCTCCTACTCTTCATCAGTCATTCCGTCAGCAATCGATCACCGAAGCGATTGCCAAGAAACAACAGTATGCGTGCACGCATCCAACGGCGCAGAAGCTGAACGTGCTCCTATCCAAGTTGCTGGTGCTTCAGTCCCTCCCTTTCCAAGTGGTGGACTCTGCACCTTTCAGAGAACTGATGGCTTGTGTCGAGCCGAGGTGGAGAGTCCCAATCTGTAATTTCTTTGCGAAAAAGGCAGTACCATCTCTGCACACACATGTAGAACAGAAGGTGGGACAGTCCTTGAGCCTGTCAGTGTCTGCCAAAGTGCACGGCAGGGCCGACGTGTGAAGCTGTAACTACGGTCAGGGACAATATACTGTATGTCCTTTATGTCCCACTGGGTGAATGTAGTTCCTGCACAGCCACACCAGCAACTTGAACAGGTCACACCACTTCCGCCTCCACGTTGTCATGCCGTTGGTCCTACGACAATGTCTACCTCTGCCTCCTCATACACCACCATGTCCTCAGCCTCCACTGCAGGGACAAGTCGCAGTGCCCCTCCAGCATACCACATGTGCAGGGTTAGGAGGTGTCACGCAGGGGAGGAACTGCTCCATGAGATGCATCAAGAAATCGAATCCTGGCTTTCTCCGCGACAACTGAAAATCGGAACCATGCTGACCGACAAGAACATGGTGTCTGCGCTGCATCAAGGAAGGCTGGTTGTCAAGCGGTTCCTGAAGTCTTCCACCCATCTGCAAGACATCCTAAAAATGGCTAGGAAACTTTGTATGCACTTCAGCCACTCGTACACCGCAAAGCACACCCTCCTTGAGCTGCAGCGGCAGAACGGCGTCCCCCAACATAGGCTGGTATGCGACATTTCCACCCATTGGAATTCCACCCTCCATATGTTGGACCGACTATACGAACAGAGAAAGGCCATCAACGATTTCTTGATGATGCAAGCGGATAGGAGTAGTCCCCTGTGTAACTTCGATGTCAGCCAGTGGCAGCTCATGCGCGACACCAGCCGTTTGCTCAGGCCCTTTGAGGATGCCACGTTATTTGTCAGTTGTCAGGAACTACGGGATGAACGTCATTCCGTTGCTTCATGGCCTGGAACAGATGGTGGTAACAATGGCTGGTCAGGGGACAAGAGACGTGGTGCCTCGATCTCACGGCCACATGAGCTCTGTGGGGGCTGAACTGGAAGAGGAGGAGGAAGTGGAGGAGGACATTGGAGCACAGGCAATGTGTAGCCAAATAGGTGTTTTTTCTACTCAGCTGATAGGGCAGGATGAGCAGGAGCGGCCAGAGGAGATACAGGGTGATGAGGAAGACGAGACAGATGACCCCTAAACACCATGGCAGTATGCAGTGGTGATAGAGGCAGGGAGTCCCTCCGAGTCACTTGCACAAATTGTCCGATCCATGCTCACTTGCTTGCGTAGTGACAGCTGAATTGTCACCATTCGGCAGAGGGATGACTTCTGGCTCTTCACCTTTTTGGACCCTCGCTACACCCACCGAGATGGAGGACAAACTGAACTACTGCAGAGACTTCCTATGTAGTCAGTTGGCCGCTGCCTATCTGCGCCATCGTCCATCTTCTCGCAGTTATGACTGGGGGGGCCTCTGCGCTCATGTTCCACGGCCATGGCTGCTGGAGATGGGTGGGGTGGCAGGAGCAGTACCAGCTCCATCAGCAGCAGCTTCAGTCTACAGTCGCTGATGAGTAGCTTTCTTCACCCGCATAGTGAAGAAACTACTTACCAGAAGAAGCAGCAGGTAGACCAGAAGCAGGACTTGAACCAGCAGGTGGTGGCATACTTGGACTGCACCCTGCTACCCCATATTGAAGGTCAGCTCGACTACTGGGTAGACAAACTGGATTTGTGGCCATAACTAGCAGAGTTTGCCCTGGAAAAGCTGTCCTGCCCAGCCAGTAGTGTGGCATCAGAGCGGGTGTTTAGTGCGGTGGGGGGGCCATAGTTACTCCAAGAAGAACTTGTCTGTCAACCGAAAATGTGGAGAGACTGACCTTTGTCAAGATGAATCAGGTGTGGATCAGCCAGGATTTCCAACCACCAGTTCCTGATGCATTAGACTAGATCATCCATGGTGCCAGAACAACACTTTGATACAAGAGACTGGTTTCTTCAGATTACCTGCCTCAGCTACTACTTTGATGCTGCAACCCGCCTGATGCCACAAATCTGATGTCACCTAGCCACTCTGTGGTCTCCTCATGCTGCTGCCACCTCCACACTCTGCCATTGTGCCACTCTCTGGCTTACTAATGCTGCTGCCACTTCCAGACTCTGTCATTGTGCCATTCTGTGGCCTCCTCCTGATGCTGCTGCCACCTCCACACTCTGCCATTATGCCACTCTGTGTGTAGTGTCCCACTCGGTGATGGTGGGCACTACAGAAGGGTCACTCGGGTCACGTTGTCCCCCCCCCCCTGCGGGGAGATTGGTTTTCTTCTATAAAATGTATTGTATAACCCTGTTACTGTGAATGTATTGCTATGTACAGGCCTGCTAGGGATGTCATTCCGGCTCTAGGTCAGTAGAGGGAGCTAGGGAGCCATAGTTTATATATTCAGGCCCAATCAGGGAAAGGTAGTTGAGTCCAGGCCATGAGCCTGTGAAGTTTAGTCCATGCCACGAGCCTGTGAAAGTCAGTCCAGAACGAGTCTGAGGAGGACCCTGCTCTGGTAGCAGAGGGAGAACCAGCAGTGCCATCACCAGAAACCAGCTAGAAGCAAAGCTGAGAGGCAGAGGAAGGAAAAGTCAGTGCAAGAGGTACTATAATACTTCCCAAGGATAAAGCAAGCGATAGGGCATACAGGCCTTGGATGTTTTACCAGTCAAGAATCTGTGGAGTTCAGCCTGTACTGTGAGTTCTGATTTACCCTCTGTATACCTTGCCAAGAAATACCTGCCTATGTACTGTAAAGCCTGCTGTGTACCAATTGTCTTCTGTGGAACTGCAAGGAGTGTGTATGTTGTTTCAATTGTTCAGTAAAGAAGAGTTCTGTTTCACCTCAAGTGTCTGCCCCTCCATTATTCCCACTGTCAATCGGTGTGCCACAGTTACCGTTATTGGCGTCACGAACCTTAAGGGACCTAGCTATAGGCACGTTAAATCACAACACCAAGGGCACCTCACTCAACATCTAGCCTGTGTCCCTACAGCAAGAGTGTGCCCCAGAGGACCCACGTGTCTGCCTCTCCATCACTGGAATCTCCTGCTGTCCCCTCAGTGGGGATGCTACATGTGGCCTACTTATGCTGTTGCAACAGATTCTGCAGACACAAATAAAGTACAACAATGCCATAATTATAGAAAGCATTTTGGTGCTTATGCTATGCTTATAAATTAGAGATACTTGGCAAATACATTTTGTACAAAATTATCTGGGCCAGTCTGCCAAACGTCAAGGCGATCCCTATCAGACGGGAACCTAACACTAAATACTACCTGTAATGTGACAAAATGGCCACCATAAAATTCAGGGAGTGCATGTTCCACATGCATGCTGGGTCCACTCCATTTTTGGTGGCATTGTTGTACTTTATTTGTGTCTGCAGAGTGCTGTTGCATTGTCCTTTTTTTCTTTGTGTTTCTAGCCATGGCAGTGTGCACCTGCACATTGGGATTTGCTAACTGGCCCACTTTTTTTGCAGTTCTACTCATGCTGCTGCCACCTCCAGACATTGTGCCACTCTGTGGTCTCCTTATGATTCCGCCACCTGCAGACTCGGTCATTGTGCCACTCGGTGGCCTCCTCATACTGCTTCCACCTCACCACTATGTCATAGGTCCACTCTGTTGACTTCTCATGCTGTTCCTACCCTCCCCACTTCATGACTGGTCCACTATTGTGGCTTTCGGCCTGGCTGACATCATCATTTATTTAACACTTCTTCGGATCTGTCAGAAGGAAGGAAAAATGAGACGCACAACGGATCCTGTCTGTGTAGCAGCTTTGAGGCCTGTATGGTCCCATCAGAAATGACTTATGATTGTTATGACGTGTGAAGAGGGGGTGGTCAAAGGGGAACTTTAATCCATATCTTTTGGAACTGTCCTAAGCTGAAAAACTAAGAGAGGATATGACTATATTAGTTAGTATGGTGACAGGTAAATCAACAGTGATTTCTCCAGAGCTAGTATTGTTAAACATTGGAATGGATGAATTGAATACTCTGACCCGATTTCCAATAACTCAAACTTTTGTTGCATATAGAATCACATTGGCTAAGCTTTGGAAGTCCACAGTCATACCGAAAATAACATCATAAACATTGTATCAAAAAACTACATCAATGAACAAATGTATGCAAGGTGCTCAAATACGAGTGACAGAATGCTTTTAAATTAGAGAGTATGGTTAAAACACTTTCCTCAACAGTAGACTATACTCTACAAATGTCAAGGACTGGTCAACTGAGAATTGATCAAATGAGAGTTAATAAAATGAGGAATTTATGTCAGTTCTCGTTTAGAGATGTCGCAAACATAAAATTTTCCGTTCGCGAACGGCGAACGCGGACTTCCGCAAATGTTCACGAACGAGCGAACCGCCATAGACTTCAATAGGCAGGCGAATTTAAAACCCACAGGGACTCTTTCTGGCCACAATAGTGATGGAAAAGTTGTTTCAAGGGGACTAAAACCTAGACTGTGGCATGCCGGAGGGGGATCCATGGCAAAACTCCCATGAAAAATTACGTAGTTGACGCAGAGTCGGGTTTTAATCCATAAAGAGCATAAATCACCTAACATTCTTAAATTGTAACGTGCTTTAAAACATCCAGATAGGGATATACTATCAGGTATGATGTTGTTTAGATCAGGTAGTGTAAGTGTTACGCCTGCTTCACAGTGACAGAGCAAACTTTGACAGACCAAACTTCCCATTTAACCCCTTACGGACACAGGGTTTTTTCATTTTTGCGTTTTCGTTTTGCGCTCTATGCCTTCCAAGAGCCATAACTTTTTTATTTTTCCGTTCACATGGCCATATGAGGGCTTATTTTTTGCGGGACAAGTTGTACTTTCCAACGCCATCATTTAATAATGCATACGGTGTAGTGGGAAGCGGGAAAAAAATTCCAAATGGGGTGAAATTGCAAAAAAAAAGCAATTTCACCACAGTTTTACGGGTTTCTAAATTACGACGTTTGATTTGCGATAAAACTGACCATTTAGTTTTATTCTACAGGTCAGTACGAATCCGGCGATACCCAATATGTATAGTTTTTCTTGCGTTTTGATAGTGAAAAAAAATTCAAAAATTTTTTTTTTTGTCGCCATGTTTTGACCGCTATAATGTATTTGTAAATAAGTGTATGGCGTTGTATGGGGGCTTATTTTTTGCGGGGCGATCTTAACTTTTAGTTGATACCATTATGGGGTATGTAGGACTTTTTGATCGCTTTTTATTTAATTTTTTGAGGAAATGAAGCGTCCAAAAGCGGCAAATCGGCCATTTGGGCGCTTTTTCCGTTTTCTGTCTACCGTATGGGAAATATATTTTTATATTTTTATACTATGGGCGTTTTCACACATTACGACACCCATGATGTGTATTTTTTTATTTTTTATTATTTTATTTTAATTTTGGGGAAAGGGGGTGATTTAAATTTTTAGTTTTTTATTTATTTATTTATTTTTTTATTTATTTTTACACTTTTATATAGATCCCATAGGGACCTATATAATTCAGTTACCTGATTGCTTCTATCATAAACTCCAATACACTTGTATTGGAGTTAATGAGCATTTACTACTTTCCTATGAAGCCCTATTGCTAACAAGGGCTCCATAGGAAATAGTAAGTGATAGCCTCAAGCTGAATGAAAGGCTTGAGGCTATCCCTTACAGCGCTCCGATTCTCCCGATCACCACTAGGGAGCCGGAGCGCTGCCAAGTTTACTTTCGGTTTTAGCGCGATGCAGATGCCGTGATCAGGATTGATCACGGCATCTGCGGGGTTAAATGATCGCGGTCGGCAGCGCTGCCGACCGCGATCATCAGCTGCGGGGGTCAGCTACAGGAATCAGCCGGACCCCCGCAGCGATGGTGCCCGCAGCGGCCAGGAGCGGGCGCCATCTTCAGGGACTGGACACATGACGTACCCATACGTCATGTGTCCTTAAGGAGTTAACCAGCTCCCGACCGCTGTATGCACGGATGCGTCCAGGCGGTGGCTGGTTTACTCCTCCTGGACGCATCCGCATGTCATCTCGCAAGAGGCGAGATTTCCTGTGACGAGTCGGGGAGAACTTTAACTACAGCCTGCCAGCGCTGATCGTGCGCTGGCAGGCTGTAGAAGTTAAAAAAAATCGCATATCAGACGCTGTTTTGTTAACAGCGTCTGATATGCTTGCTGCTCGTTCTTCTGGTGGTCCCTTTTGCTTGGGACCACCAAAGGAAACTTATGTAAGTGCACCAATCAAAACACAGACCCCCCCATCCAACCCCTCCCCACCAGTCACTGATTAACCCCTGATTAACCCCCGATTAACCCCTGATCACCCCATATCACCCCCCTGATCACCCCCTGTCACCCCCTGTCACTAATCACCCCCCTGTAAGGCTCATTCAGACGTCCGTATGTGTTTTATATATATAGAAAATGTGGACAAGAATAGGACATGCTCTATCTTTTGAGGAGCTGCGGCTGGATGTTTGGGGGCCGAATGCTGGAAGTTAGCGGCCGCAGCTCCGCAAATGTTGATGCGGCGAGCACATAGTGTGCTCTCTGCATCACCGCTGGCCCCATTCACAGTGAATGGGTCCGCATCTATTCCGCAGAATTGCGGAATAGATGCGGACGTGTGAATGGGGCCTTACTTCTTTTTTTTTTTTTTTGCACATTTTTTGGCAGAGATTTTTTCATCCACATTGATTGATGCGAATGAAGAAATCTGTGCCGTTCATTTTTTTTTTTTCAGCCCAGAGGCTGAACGAAAAAAAAAAATCTCATTACCCGTATGCTCCATATAAGGAGAATAGCAGAAACTCCTAATGCTGGCCATACGTGTAATGATTGCGGAGACCCTCAAATGCCAGGGCAGTACAAACACATCACATGTGACCCCATTTTAGAAAGTAGACACCCCAAGGTATGCCAAAAAAAATAAAAACTATTTCTGTGAACTCGCCATGCCCCTCACGGAATACCTTGGGGTGTCTTCTTTCCAAAATGGGGTCACATGTGGGGTATTTATACTGCCCTGGCATTTTAGGGGTCCTAAAGTGTGAGAATCCAAATGTGTAAAAATGCCCTGTGAAATCCTAAAGGTACTCATTGGAATTTGGGCCCCTTTGCGCATCTTGGCTGCAAAAAAGTGGCACATATGTGGTATCACCGTACTCAGTACTCCGTATACCCATACTTTGTGTGAGAAATATCGCTGTAAACAACAACTTTTTAATTTTTTTTATACAAAGTTGTCAATTTACAGAGATATTTCTCTCACCCAACATGGGTATAAGTAAAAATACACCCCAAAACACATTGCCCTACTTCTCCTGAGTACAGCGATACCACATGAGTGACACTTTTTTGCAGCCTAGGTGCGTAAAGGGGCGTAAAGTCCAATGAGTACCTTTAGGTTTTACAGGGCTGCTCCCAATTTAGCCCAGCCCAAAATGCCAGAACAGTACAAACACCCCACAAATGACCCCATTTTGGAAAGAAGACACCCCAAGGTATTCGCTGAGGGGCATAGTGAGTCCGTGAAAAATTGAACTTTTTGTCACAAGTTAGCGGAAAGGGAGACTTTGTGAGAAAAAACAATAAAAAATCAATTTCCACTAACTTGTGCCAAAAGAAAAATCTTCTATGAACTTGCCATGCCCCTCATGGAATACCTTGGGGTGTCTTCTTTCCAAAATGGGGCCACATGTGGGGTATTTATACTGCCCTGGAATTTTAGGGGTCCTAAAGTGTGAGAAGAAGTCTGGAATCCAAATGCGTAAAAATGCCCTCCTAAAAGGTACTTATTGGAATTAGTGAGTGACACATTTTTGCAGCCTAGGTGCGTAAAGGGGCCGAATGTCCAAAGAGTACCTTTAGGCTTTACAGGGCTGCTAACAATTTAGCCCCGCCCAAAATGCCAGAACAGTAGACACACCCCACAAATGACCCCATTTTGGAAAGTAGACACCCCAAGGTATTCACTGAGGGGCATAGTGAGTCCGTGGGTGATTTTTTTTTTGCCAGAAGTTAGCAGAAATGTAAACTTTATTATTATTATTTTTTCCTCAGAAAGTGTAATTTTCTGCTATCGTGTGAAAAAAAATGAAATGATACATGAACTCACCATGCCCCTCCGCGAATACTTTGGGGTGTCTTCTTTCTAAAATGGTGTCATTTGGGGGGTATTTATACTATCCTGACATTCTAGCACCTGAAGAAACATGACAGGTGCTCAGAAAGTCAGAGCTGCTTCAAAATGCGGAAATTCACTTTTTTGCACCATAGTTTGTAAACGCTATAACTTTTACCCGAACCAATAAATATACACTTATTGCATTTTTTTTATCAAAGACATGTAGAACAATAAATTTTGAGAAAAATGTATATAGAAATGTAGTTTAAAAAAAAAAAATTACAACAGAAAGTGAAAAATGGCCTTTTTTGGCAAAAATTTCTGTCATTTTGGATTAATATAAAAGAAAGTAAACATGTCAGCAAGAATAAAATAGCACCAAATGATAGCTCTATTAGTGAGAAGAAAAGGAGGTAAAATTCATTTGGGTGGTAAGTTGTATGGCCGAGCAATAAACGGTGAAAATAGTGTAGTGCAGAATTGTAAAAAGTGGCCTGGTCATTAAGGGTGTTTAAGCTAGGGGGGATGAAGTGGTTAACGCACCACAAACAACCGCAAACAGTCCATTTGCACAACCGCAAACTCCTCATTTGCACAAGGTTGGATACCAAGCTAGCCATGTCCCGTTCCTTGTCCTCACTTCCTCCACCCAGCCACGTACAACACCAAGGGTCCCCAAAAGGTGACACCAAGCCCCCTGGGATGCCTGCTGTGGTTGTTCTTCCACCTCTTCAAAGCCACCTTCCTCCTCTGACTCCTCTTCCTCAGACTCCTCTCTCTGCGTAGCCGCAGGTCCAGCAATCGACGATGACAAGGCTGCTTCTGGTGGTGATGGTGACCACAACTCCTCTTCTTCATGCTCATCTATGGCCTGATCCAGCATATGGGAAGGTCGATGATGTTGCCTTGGGTTTAACTGACCATGTTTGTCACCTCCGCAAAAGGACGCATGAGCCTACAGCCATTGTGCATGAACGTTCAGTAACGCGGCCAAAAAATACCCAGCTCCGCAGAGGCTGGCCTCTTTCTTTTAAATAAAAAAAAATCTGTTCTTACCAGTTTAATCTCCGTTTTGTCCCCTATCAGGGGCCGGTGTATGGAATAGATTTTAGGAACCGGGAGATGGAAAAATATGATTGGTCGGTCCTCTTACTTCCAATTTGGGGCACTGCGCATGCGCCGCGCAATGTACCGTGCCACCAATACAAATAGTGTGAACTACTATTCTTACCATTTTAATCTTTGTTAAGTCCCCTATCAGGGGACGTGTATTGAATTGAATCCTTGCATGGGGAGATAGAGAAAATGACGATTACTTACCGGTAATTGGACTTTCATGAACCCACGACAGCACCACGAGAGAGAGGATCCGCCTCCAAAGACAGGAAACCTGAAGTACTAAAAGGCGGAGACTCCTCTCCCACTTCAGTATGCGTCTTTCAAGACTTTGAGGAACTCCGCCGATCAGTTTAGTATGATATATATATATTTTTTTTTTTTTTTTTTTTTTATTTGCAACACCCGTGAACTAACGCACACACACAGAAATAGGGAGGGGATTAAGGGTGCTGTCGTGGGTTCATGAAAATCCAATTACCGGTAAGTAATCGTCATTTTACCCCTCACCCACGACAGCGCCACGAGAACGAAAAGCAAGGAATTTTTTAGGGTGGGAGAACAGCAGAAAGCACCTTAGTACCAAAAGATAAGTCAGAAGAAGGATTCAATTGCAATCTATAGTGAGCAAAAAAGGTCGAAGGAGAAGACCAGACCGCTGCTTTGCAGATATCTTCAATAGATACAGCCGCCTTCTCTGCCCAAGAAGTGGATATGGCTCTAGTAGAATGAGCATGCAGCCTCTCCGGAGGATTGTCCCCGGATGAAGAATAAGCCTCTGAAATAGCCACTCTGAAATAGCTACTCTGAAGTAATCCACCTGGCCAAAGTATTTTTGGAGGCCTGCCGACCTTTATTCTTCCCCTGGAAAAGAACAAATAAAGAGGAGGATTTCCTCCAGTCTTTAGTTACATTAAGGTATTGAAGAAGACACCTTCTGACATCCAGGCAGTGAAAAGAGCTTTCCTCTTCAGACCGAGGATCAGAAAAGAAGGAGGGCAATATTATCTCCTGAGATCTGTGGAAAGTGGATACTCCCTTTGGAAGAAAGGCTGGGTCTGCTCTGATTAATACTCTATCTTCTAAAATGGTAGTATATGGCTTTTCTATAGAAATAGCCTGAAGCTCATTGATTCTACATGCTGAAGTTAGGGCTACTAGCAGACTTAACTTGAGGGACAAAAATCTAACAGAAATCTGATCTATAGGTGAAATATTCAAAGCTGACCTAGAGATGGATCTAAAGAAACGTAGAACCCATGGATTTAATGCCATCTGATCCTCGAACAGAACTGAGAGGGCAGAAGTCTGAACCTTCAAGGTGCTGGGTGACAAGCCTAAGTGCAATCCCCTCTGAAGAAACTCCAGTATCTTTACTAGGGGGGTAGAGCATGGAAGATCTTCAAAGAGAATACCAGAAAAAGAAAGGAATTTCTTCCAAACTCTAGCGTATATGTTAATAGTGACTTCTTTCCTACTTTTCAAAAGTGTACTAATCAGATCTTTAGAAAATCCCCTTCTGGCTAGTAGCTGCCTCTCAAATTCCATGCCGCTAGATGGAGGTTCTGTACTTCTGGATGGACTAATGGTCCCTGAACAAGAAGGTCCCTGGTCACCAGAAGGATCCATGGATCCGTTATTGATAGCTTCCTGAGGCAAGGGAACCACAGCCTTTTTGGCCAAAAGGGTGCTATTAGAATGACTCTGGCCCGATCCTCCCTTATCTTCTTTAGGATTTGAGGGATCAGAGGTAATGGAGGAAAGGCATAAGCCAGGGGAAAGTCCCACTTGTGGAGAAGAAAGTCCAGCCCATACGGGGATCCCTCTCGAGACAGGGAGAAGAACTTCTGCACTTTCTTGTTCCGATATGTAGCAAATAGGTCTACGGATGGTAGGCCCCAGCTGTCTGTAATTAACCTGAACACTTCTGAATCTAGGCTCCATTCTCCCTGAAAAACTAAGTGTCTGCTTAAGTAATCTGCTTGGGTATTGTCTACTCCCCTTATGTGGACTGCCGATATTGAGCTGCAATTCCCTTCCACTGATTGAAGAATGCTGTCTAGAACTGACATTAATGTCTCGCTCCTGGTCCCCCCTGTCTGTTTATATATGAGAAAACAGTCCTGTTGTCCGACATGATTCTCAGGTTTCTTCCCTGAATCATTGGCAGGATTTTTAGAATCGCATACTTCACTGCCAACAGTTCTTTGACCTTGGAGGAGAGGGACTTCACCTGTAGGGTCCAGCGACCCTGAAGGGATAGCTCGTGAATATGAGCCCCCAACCCCAAGGACTCGCATCCGTAGTTAGGCACAGAAGGTTGTTCAATATCCAAGGAGAACCCTGGTTCAGGTTGTCTGAGGTCAGCCACCATTCTAACCCCTTTAGTGTTACATTCCCAATCTCTAACATAGTGTTCAAAGGATGACGACCCCCTTCCCACTTTGACAAAATTTCCCATTGCAGAAGTCTTGAATGGAACTGTGCCCAAACCACTGCCGGGATGCAGGATGTGAGGGTCCCTAGAATGGACATACCTTCTCTTATAGTGATTCTTGGATGTTGTCTCAGTCTCTGAATCTTTTCTTTTATTCCCAGAATTTTTTCCCTTGGCAGAAAGCATCTCTGGCATGTTGAATCGAGTATGAAACCCAGAAAGAGCTGACGTTGTTGAGGCAGTGGTCTTGACTTTCCTAAGTTCAGCATCCAACCCAGATCTTCTAGGATTTTTGACACTTCCCGGACCGCTCTGTTTCAGCCTACTTTGGAGTCTGACACAATTAAAAAATTGTCCAGATATGGAATGAACATTATCTCTTTTTCCCTGATGTGGGCCGACATTTCTGCAACAATCTTTGTAAAGATTCTTGGAGCCATTGCTAACCCGAAAGGCATTGCCTGAAATTGCCAATGATGAATTGCCCCTCTACTTCTACCGCTACCCGGAAATACTTTTGATGATTCTGATGAATGGCTACATGGAAGTAGGCATCTTTTAAATTGAGGACAGCCATAAAGCAATCGGGGGACAACAGATTTACTACTGACCTCATTGTTTCCATCCTGAACCTCTTTGCGACAAGATAAAGATTTAACTTTTTCAGATTTATGATAGTTCTGAAAGAACCATCCGGTTTTCTGACTAGAAAAAGAGGGGAATAGAACCCTTCTCCCTCTTGTCCTCCTGGAACAGGAACTAGAACCCTTTTTTCTATCAAAGACTGAATCTCCAATAGAATGCTCTGCTTTTCGTTTGTGAGAACGAATCTCTCTGGAGGAAAAATGTGAAATTCTAGTTTTAGTCCCTGACCTACAGTGTCCAAGATCCAGGAACTGCTTGAAATTAAACTCCATGCAGGCAGAAAGTTTCTCAACCTTCCCCCCACGTGGTGTCTGGCGTCATTGCTGACCAGGTCTTTTGTCCTCTTTAGAGGTCTTGTTAAAGAAAAAACCTCTACCTCCCTTTTTCTGGGCACTGGGTCTAAACTCTGACTCCCTTCTCTCCTTGCCTCTGTTACTCTGGAAGTAACGAAAGGAGCGGTTAAATCTGCCTCTGGAAGAAAAACTATTAGACACAGGTGTGGCGAAACCAAACTCGCCACTGAGTTTTGGAGGGGACAGATTGCCAGCCTCGTGCCCCAGGATTATGGGCCCTCTCATCAGCCCACGCTAAACTTAAACCCCATGGCGATTTGACTGTGTTTGTGGCATCTGAGCGCTGTTTGGATATATTGAGCGCTCAGATCCAAGCCATCTGGGGATATGTTAAATGTCTGTGTGTACTGTAAAGGGTGGGACATTGTATATTGAATAATGATGTCTGTCCTATTGTCCCCACGTGTGTATTGGCGATTTCCCTTTGTCCTGAGAGATAATTGAATGAGTCCTCGATTGTCTCCAGGACAGAAGACATTGTGTATTCTCCTGCCTGTGATGATTACATTAACCTGTGTAGGGTAATTGTATCACAGGCAGAGGGGAGGGATATGCTGGGGGTGTCTGTATTGTCCCATTGTGTGTGATTGGCTGCTGTATCCCCTGTGTCGCAGTCTTCCTTCTGGTCCCCTAGGGGAGTGTCCACCAGGTGGGAGACCTGCATAAATACCGGGCAGGTAGCCCTCAATAAAGAGAATTCCTGTTTAACCATTAATACGGAGCCTCGTCTCGTACTTGGGGGGAATTGCTACGTCAGAACGTTCTCTTGCCTGTTCCAGGAAAGGAGGACTTCGTATGGTTCCAGTTCGGTGGATTGCAGCGGTTGTGGGTTGCTGTGTTCTTCTCCAGGGGAATCGCCCGAACGGTATTAACCCTCACTATACCGGGTTATACCGTAACAACAGGAAACTTCTTTTTCCTATCCGCTGCTCTTTCCAAAAGCTCGTCTAGTGAAGACCCAAAAAGATACTCTCCCTCACAGGGCACTGCACACAACCTCTTCTTAGACTGTAAGTCTCCACTCCAGCTTTTAAGCCACAAGGCTCTTCGAGCTGA
The DNA here is from genome assembly GCA_033119425.1 of Bufotes viridis. Classification (NCBI taxonomy): domain Eukaryota; kingdom Metazoa; phylum Chordata; class Amphibia; order Anura; family Bufonidae; genus Bufotes; species Bufotes viridis. The sequence continues at coordinate 206,955,298 of CM065593.1, read as the reverse complement.
ATTTGCTAGGGCGGAGGAGCGAGCTGTCAGTCTTACGGCATCAACGGATGCATCGGCTAGAAAATCCGCCGCCTTTCTAATGGTGGGTAAACTTGACAATATCTCCTCCCTAGGACACTTATCCCTAAGTTGCCTCTCTAACTCAGAAAGCCAAAATATATGGGAACGTGAGGTAGCAGCCGAGGCTATGGAAAGCCTAAAGGAAGAGGTAGCGGCTTCCCAGGCCCCTTTGAGGAAACCGTCTGCTTTTTTATCTAGAGGGTCTTTTAGGGCGCCCATATCATCAAAAGGAAGTGAGGATTTTTTAGACTCTTTAGAAATAGCGACATCTATCCTAGGTGCCTTATTCCAATTTATTGCCACATCATCAGAGAACGGATACTTCCTCTTGATAGTCCTGGAAATATACACTCTCTTATTAGGTCTCCTCCATTCATTTTTAATTAGTGCTGAAATATTTTTATGAACCGGGAAAGATCTCTGATATTTAGATTCAAGACCCTCGTACATCATGTCCTGCACAGATTTTTCTTCTCTAGTATCTTCAATCCCCATTGAAGCTCTCACTGCTTTTAACAACTTTTCAGTATCCTCTACAGGAAAGAAAGGCTTCCCAAACTCCTTTTCTTCCTCTTCAGAGAGGCACAATGAATCATCAGATAATAAACAATCAAGCAACTGAGACTCCCCCCTTTCCTCTGCTGATGACGAGTCTAGTCTAGCCGGCTTTCTAGATTTTCTTTATTTTTTAGATGCCCAAGAAGAATCAATTTCAGAGCGGACCAGAGACTGTAAACCCTTATAAAAAGACGGGGATTCTTCTGCTATAGTCCTGTCAATGCAGATTTGACACAGCCTCTTTTCATATTCAGAGGGAAGGGAACACCTGCATATGCCACACTCTTTATGTCTTTTCTTAGTGACTGCTTTCTTAGGTTTCCCCTGTAATACATATATACATAGCTCCATGAGTGGTGATTAATAACACAAAATTGTGGCCCAAAGCCTCTCACCCCTTAAAGGTACCAGGGCCGGGTTGGAAACTGGATCCTCAGTCAGCTCCCTCTTGTCCTCCTCCATAGCTGCCAGCCAGCGCTTCCTTCAGAACACCAGATCAGTGCTCCACGTGCAAAGGAATGCCAGGCCGCCACTTCCGGGTTCCTCTGTAAAATGCACCTCCGCCGATCACGTGATGCGCCGCGCATACGTGCGCTCCAAGCCTCGTTCTTGTTAAAGCGGACTTCCGGTGGCTCCTGCCCCCAGGCCCAGCGCGAATCTTCTGCCCGCATGCCCCTCGTATGACCGTCTTGCAGGTCACACCGGAGCATGAAGCCCCAGTGCTCAGGACCTCATCGCCTTGCGCCTCTGCCGATCCACACGCACCAATGCCGCCCTAATACTTCAGGACCGCAGGTAGAAAGGGGCACCCCGAGAGAGGAGACATACTTCCAGGCTTCCCTCTTCAAAGACAGGAAACCATACTGAAGTGGGAGAGGAGTCTCCGCCTTTTTGTACTTCAGGTTTCCTGTCTTTGGAGGCGGATCCTCTCTCTCGTGGTGCTGTCGTGGGTGAGGGGTAAAAAAGCTTGCTCTGTCTGCTTCCTTCTAATTTTGGGCACTTGCAATGCAATTTGCCACCAATGCAACTAGTGTTAACTAAGTACTATTCCTATCAGTTTAATCTCTGTTTTGTCCCTTATCAGGGCCAGGGCCGGTGTAGTGAATACATTTTTGGAACCGGGAGAGGGAAAAAGACCCTTGCTTGGTCCGCTTCGTTTGAATTTTAGGTCACTGCGCGTGCGCCGTGCAATGTACTGTGACACCCTATACGAGTGGTGTGTTAAGTAGTATTATTCTTATCGGTTTAATCCCTGTTACATCCCCTATCAGGGGACGTGTATCGAATAGATTTTAGACAACCGCAAAGAGTTGTCAATAGTTGACACACTCATGACAAATTTTTTTTAATCCTCTATGCGTCAATCTTGGAGTAGTGATGACTGTGCTCGTGCGCACGTTTGAGAGATTGCAGGCGATGGCGGTTTTTCAAGGCCTATGGTCGTGCTGAGGTTGGTAAGTGACAGTTTACTGACCCAGAAAACAATGATTCTGCAGTGTGGGCCCATTGTTGGCCTAGTAGGCTTTAATGATCTCCTTAGATGATCACAAAGAAAATTAATGTTTTTTCTATGAAAAATTATCCAGCCGATCGCTTTTGGTCTGTTCACAATGAAGCAACGACCTTATCATCTGGGGTGTGCCAACATTGCCCACATACTCATAGAGGTGATCGCTTCATTGTGATACGCAAGCCCCTTCACCACCACAAGGTAACGATCATGAAGGTGAATTGACACATGTATGTGTCATTTTTTTTGTTTTGTTTTTGCAGACACAGTGCAGCATCAGATGCCAGAAAAATTAGGCATGTACACATGCCTGGAAAATTAGGTATTGTTGCAGCTGTTGCTGTAGCAGCGACTGGAAAAATGTATGTTTTCCAGGCAGAAAGTGTACTAAAACATTGCGTCTTGAACCCTAGTTGGTGGGGGAGAAGCCACGCAAGTCATCCGGCATGCAGAGATTAAATACAGCAGCATGGGGACCATTTTTAGCCCAAGGCCTCTCATCAGGCCTTTTTCAGTCAAATGCATCCCCCACTGTGAGTCCCTTCGGTATCCATGCCTCATTCATCTTAATAAAGGTGAGGTAATCTAGACTTTTTTGGCCTAGGCGACTTCTCTTGTCAGTGACGCAGTGTACGTGATATACCTGCCCTGACCGTGCTTTGCAGACCAGGTATCAGTGGTCAGATGGACCCTTGCCCCAACACTGTGTGCCAGACATGCCATGACTTCCTTTTCCACAATAGAGTACAGGTTGGGGATTGCCTTTTGTGTCCTAATAGCTACAACTTTTTTGATGGCCTCAGACTCCACCAGCTTGTATGGTAAAAGCTGGCATACTAAGAGTTCCGACAAGCCAGCTGTCACACGCCGGGCAAGGGGGTGACTCTGTGACATTGGCTTTTTACGCTCAAACATTTCCTTGACATACACCTGACTGTGGGCAGATGAGCAGGAACTGCTAAAGGTGAGAGGCGGAGTGGCGGGTGGTTGAGAGCGGGCAAGGAGGACAGCAATGGTTGACGTGGCTAAAGATGCTGGACCAGGAGGAGGATGGTGGCTTTGAGTTTGTGTGCTGCTTGTACTCATGTGTTGATCCCATAGGCGTTTGTGATGTAAGATCATGTGCCTTCGCAAAGCAGTTGTATCTAGATCGGTGTTGGACTTCACACGACTCAGTTTCTTTTGGCACAGGTTGCAAATGACATCGCTGTTATCAGACGCAAACACACTAAAAAAATGCCACACTGCTGAGCTTTTCAATAATGGCATTTTGATGGTGGCAATAGCATGCGTTGATTGGCGTGTTGTCTGGCTGACCCCGGGTGCTGATACATGCTGTCTTACTGTGACACTAGCTCCTTGCAACGACCTCCCCCTGCTTTCAACTCGTCTCCTCCTTCTCTCTGTCTCCCCATCTGAACTTTCGCCCTGTTCTTCTTCTCTTCGAGCAGGCACCCACGTGACATCCACAGACACATCGTCATCATCAACCGCTTCACTTGTATCTGACAACTCAGCAAAGGAAGCAGCAGCGGGTACAACATCATCATCATCACACCGTACGTCCATGTGTGTAATGCTGCCTGACTGAGACATATCCCTGTTATCTACATCCTCTGGCAATAATGGATGCGCATCACTCATTTCTTCCAACTGATGTGTAAATAAATCCTCTGACAGATCAAGTGAAGCGGCTGTGGTGCTAGTGTTGGTGGTGGCGGCGGGCGGGCGAGTGGTAACTTGAGAGGTGCCCGAAGCTGAGCTGGAGGAGGATGGTGCGTCAAGGTTCCGAGCGGAAGCTGTAGAAGATTGGGTGTCCTGTATAAGCCAGTCAACTATGTCCTCAGAATTTTTCGAGTTCAGGGTACGTGGCCTCTGAACACTGGGCATTATTCTAGGGCCAAAGGAAATCACAGCACCACAACCACGACGGCCGCTGCTGGATGGCCGGCCTCTGCCTGTCATTTTTTGGGGGGATTATTGGTACTATGCGTGTATAGTTCTTTGCCATTCTATATGAGTGGTGGGCAGTGGGCACAGTACAGTCAGTGGGCCTGACACACACTGGCAGGCAACTGCAATTATATTAAATGGTAAAAATTAAATGACATTTTTATCTGCAAGGTACTGTGCCACCCGATATGAGTGGTGGGCACTGGCAGTGGGCACATTACAGGCTGTGGGCCTGACACACACTGGCAGGCAACTGCAATTATATTAAAGGGTAAAATTAAATGATTTTTTTATCTGCAAGGTACTGTGCCACCCTATATGAGTGGTGTGCACACAGTACAGTCTGTGGGCCTGCGGCCTCTCACACGCGGGCAGACAACTGCAATATATATATAGAAAAAATAAATAAAAGCAGACTGATGTATCAGCCCTAAAAAGGGCTTTTTGGGGTGCTGTTAGGACGCTGTCCTTACAACAGATGAGTCTTTGAGGACTGAAGTGGACACAGAACACTGGCCTAGCTAACGCTTCCCTATTATTCAGCAGCAGCAGCACTCTTCCTGCTCTAACTAAGGGAGGGAGGGTATGCTGATTGGCTGGAATGTGTCTGCTGACTGTGAGGTACAGGGTCAAAGTTTGCTCAATGATGATGTATAGGGGACGGACCGAACATCACATATGTTCGCCCGCCACGACGAACGCAAACAAGCGATGTCCCCCGAGAACTGTTCGCCAGCGAATAGTTCAGGACATCTCTATTCTCGTTCTGTTATAACTAGAGTTGAGCGAACACCTGGATGTTCGGGTTCGAGAAGTTGGGCCGAACTTGACGAAAATGTTCGGGTTCGGGATCCGAACTCAACTTGAACTTGACCCTGAACCCTATTGAAGTCAATGGGGACCCGAACTTTTGGGTACTAAAAAGGCTGTAAAATAGCCCAGGAAAGGGCTAGAGGGCTGCAAAGGGCAGCAAAATGTAGGTAAATCCCCTGCAAACAAATGTGGAGAGGGAAATGACTTAAAATAAAATATATAAAAATTAACCAATATCAATTGGCAACTTGGTGGAGGAGGTGGAATAGGAGGTTGGGGTGGCATCAGGTGGGAATGCTATGGGAGTTGAAGTTCTCATCACAGCCAAAAAGGATTTAAGTCTGCCTGCAGTGCCACAGGCCTCACTCACAGACTTAGGCCAATGACAACCATACATGGGAGTTGAAGTTGTCATCACAGCCAAGAAGGAATCATGTCTGCCTGCAGGGCCACAGGCCTCATTCAAACATTCAAGCCCACGGGACCCACAAAGAGAAGAGTTAAAATCACGCCAGGACATTATTGATTTCACCCAGCAATGCCACAGGCCTCATTCACAGATTCAGACCCATGGCACCCACAAAGAGGAGAGTTACAATCATGCCAAAACAGTATTGATTTCACCTAGTAGTGCCACAGGCCTCCTTCACTAATTCAGGACCATGGCATCCGCAAAGAGGAGAGCGGTCCCGTAACAGCAAAACAGGCCTCAGGTCAACCTGCAATGGAACAGGCCATTATCATTTATGTAGGCCCCTGACACCCAGACAGAGGAGAGGTCATTTGACAGTAAAAAGAGGTTAATGTCTCCGACCAATGCAGTAAGCGATTAAACGAAATAAAGGCCCCTGACAACCAGACAATGTAGAGGTCATTTGACAGTATAAAGAGTTTAATGTCTCCCACCAATGCAGCAAGCGATTAAACGAAATAAAGACCCCTGACAACCAGACAATGGGGGGGTCGTTTGACAGTAAAAAGAGGTTAATGTCTCCCACCAAAGCAACAGGTGATTAAAAGAAATATAGGCCCCTAACAACCAGACAATGGGGAGGTTATTTGACAGTAAAAAGAGGTTAATGTCTCCCACCAAAGCAACAGGTGATTATCTGAAATGTAGGCCCCTGGCACCCAGACAGAGTAGAGAGGTCCCATAGCAGTAAATCAGGCTTCATGTCACCCAGTAATGGAAAACGCCACTTTCAGTTATTTAGGCCCCAGCAGCCAGACAGAGGACATAGCAGAAAATCAGGCTTGATGTCCCCCACCAAAGCAGGAGGCAATTAACAGAATTTTAGGCCCCTGACACCCAGACAGAGGAGAGGTCATTTGACAGCAAAAAGAGGTTAATATCACGCACCAAAGCAGCAGGCAATTAGTTGAAAATGTAGGCCCCTGGCACCCAGAAAGAGGAGAGGTTCATTCAACTTGGGGTTGCCCCCAAAATAATGATACAATTAAAAAAAGAGGATTCAATAAAGAAGTGCCCTGGAGTACAAGAATGTATGGTTGAGGGCGAGGCAGTTATAAATGGCTATTCTGCACAAGGTATGGACAAGTCCTGTGGGATCCATGCCTGGTTCATTTTAATGAACGTGAGCTTGTCCACATTGGCTGTGGACAGGCGGCTGCGTTTGTCTGTAATGATGCCCCCTGCCGTGCTAAATACACGTTCAGACAATACACTGGCCGCAGGGCAGGCCAGCACCTCCAAGGCATAAAGGGCAAGCTCTAGCCATGTGCACAATTTGGAGACCCAGAAGTTGAATGGGGCAGAACCATCAGTCACTACATGGAGTCAGTACGTGGAGGCATGTGCACAAGTACTGTTCCACCATGTTGTTGAAATGCTGCTTCCTGCTAACACGTTCCCTATCAGCTGGTGGTGCCGTTTGCTGTGGTGCGGTGACAAAACTTTTCCACATATCAGCCATGCTAACACTGCTGTCTGAGGAGCTGGCCGTGACACAGCTGCATTGGCGACCTCTTCCTCCTCCTCCTCTTCCTTTCCCCGTACACGGCATTCCCCGTGTCAGTTGGGAATGCCCTCAGGAGCGCGTCTACCAGCATGCGCTTGTAGTCGCACATCTTGCTATCATGCTCAAGTGCGGGAATTAAGGTGGGCATGTTGTCCTTGTACCGGGGATCCAGCAGGGTGGCAACCCAGTAGTCAGCACAAGTTAAAATGTGGGCAACTCTGCTGTCGTTGCGCAGGCACTGCAGCATATAGTCGTTCATGTGTGCCAGGCTGCCCAGAGATAACGATAAGCTGTCCTCTGTAGGTGGTGTATCGTCTGTTTCCTCCGTATCCCCCCACCCATGCTCTAGTGATGGCCCTGAGCTGCATAGGGTGCCACCCTGCAGTGAAACAGGATCCTCCTCCTGCTCTACCTCATTCTCCTCGTCCTCCAGAAGTGTGCCCTGGCTGTCCACATGTGTACCTGGCCTCTGCTGGTGCAGGAACCCACCCTCTGAGCCACTTCTGTATGACCGGCCTGAAACCCTGTGAAATGCCCCCTTTTCTCCCCCTCCTGTGTCGCATCCTCTTCCATCATCACCGTAATATTTTTTTCAAGAAGACATAGAAGGGGTATTGTAATGCTAACAACGGCATCATCAGCACTGGCTATGTTGGTTGAGTACTTCAAAGACCGCAACCAGATACACAGGTCTCGCATACAGGCCCAGTCACTGGTGGTGAAGTGGTGCTGATCTGCAGAGCGACTGACCCGTGCATACTGCATCTGAAACTCCACTATCGCCCGCTGCTGCTCGCGCAGTCAGCATATGTAAGGTGGAGTTCCACCTGGTGGGCATGTCGCATATGAGGCGGTGAGCAGGAAGGCCGAAGTTACGCTGAAGCGCTGACAGGCGAGCAGCAGCAGGGTGAGAATGGTGAAAGCGCGCACATACAGACCGCACTTTCAGCAGCAGCTCTGACATGTCTGGGTAGTTTTTAAGAAACTTCTGCACCACCACATTCAGCACATGCGCCAGGTAAGGGATGTGCGTCAAACTGTCTAGTCCCAGAGCTGCAACAAGATTTCACCTATTATCGCACACCACCAGGCCGGGCTTGAGGCTCACCGGCAGCAACCACTCATCAGTCTGCTGTTTTATGCCCCTCCAAAGCTTTTATGCTGTTTTATGCCCCTGTGCGGTGTGGGGTTTTTCACCCAAACACATGAGTTTTAAAATCGCCTGCTGACGTTTATCCAGGGCTGTGCTGAAGTTGGGGGTGAGGTTCTTTAGCTGTCCGGATGTGGGGGTGGTAGAAGAGGCGTAGGAGGAGTAGGAGGATGATGCGGAGTATGAGAAGGAAGCAACAGGAGGCAACAAATAATACCCTGCGATCCTCGGTGGTGGAAGGACATGCGTCAAACCGCCATCCGCCTCGAGCCCAGCCGCCGCTACTTTTACCCAGTGTGCAGTTAGGAATATATAGCGACCCTGGCCGTGCTTACTGGTCCATGTATCTGTGGTTATGTGGACCTTGCCACAGATGGCGTTGTTCAGCGATTTTATCCTCCACTTGGTTGTGCAGGGAAGGTACGGTTCGCCTGGAAAAGCAGTGGCGGCTGGGAACAACATACTGGGAAACAGCCACCGCCATCAGCTGTTTGAAACAGTCCGTCTCCACCAGACGGAATGACAGCCTTTCAAAGGCCAGTAATTTTGAAATGCTGGCATTCACGGCTAGGGCTCGAGGGTGGGTAGGTGGGTATTTCCTCCTTCTCTCCAATGTTTGGGAGATGGCCAGCTGAATGCTGCCATGTGACATGGTGGAGATGCTTGGTGATGGTGTCGTATGTGGTGGTGTTGGTGGAACATCCTCTGTTTGCTGGTCGCCAGGTGCCACGGTGATGCCAGAGGTGGAGGGAGAGCCCGAGCAAGCAACAGAAGAGGGAGCAGGAGGAGCATGAGAGAGTTCCTTGTTTTTAAGGTGTTTACTCCACTGCAGTTCATGCTTTGCATGTAGATGCCTGGTGATGCAGGTTGTGCTCAGGTTAGGAACGTTTATGTCTCGCTTCAGGCTCTGATGGCACAACATGCAAACCACTCGTGTCTTGTCGTCAGGACATTGTGTGAAGAACTGCCACGCCAATGGGCCTTGGTGTGCTCGGTGCCTGGGTGCGGTGAACAGTAGCAGGCGTACTGTCTATGGAACGCCCGATGCGCTTTTGCACCCTGCTCCCTCTTTTGCTATGCTGTTGCCTCTGTACGACCACCACCTCTTCGTCAGAACTGCACGCCTCACTAGCATGACCTTCAGTCCAGTCTGGGTCTAGGACTTCATCATCCTCCATATCATCTTCCACCCATTCATGACCCCTGCCCTCCTCGTCGGTCTGCACATTGCAGAAAGCCACAGCAGTTGGCATCTGTGTTTCATTATCATCAGAGACGTTTTGCGGCGGTATTCCCATGTCCTCATCCTGCAACAAAAGTGGTTGAGCATCAGTGCATTCAAGGTCTTCCTCTTCTGCGGCAGGGCTAGGTGGATGGGTCGGGGAGACCCTGCCAACAGAGTCATCAAAAAGCATGAGACTTTCCTGCATGATTTGGGGCTCTGACTGCTTGGCTGATTTGCAAGGGGGTGAGGTGGAGGACTGATGGGCATGGGCTGCAGGTGCCAACTCTGAGCTTTCTGCAGAGGACTGGGTGTTAGATACTGTGAAGGAACTGGAGGCACTGTCAGCCACCCAATCTACTATCGCCTGTACATGTTCTGGCTTCACCATCCGTAGAGTGTCATTTGGGCCTAACAAATAACGCTGCAGAGAATCTGCAATCGCCTACTCGCACAAGAAGAAAGTGTTTTTTTGTGGAACAAGAATAAGTATTTTTGTAATAAAATACAGAAAATTAGTATTTCACTGCTGTATATTGAAATTAATTATTTATACGCCGGATGCACAACTGTTTTTTCAGCCTAAAACATGGCTTTTTTCAACAAAACCCCAAAATGCAGTTTTTAACTGCTGTACATTAACACTAGATATTTATACTATGTATGGACAACAGATTTGGGGACCCAGAACACGGATTTGGTCACCAAAATTCACAAATGCAGCATTAGACTGTTATAAATTGGAAATAATTATTTAAACAATGGATGCACAACTGTTTTTTCGGCCTAAAACACAGCTTTTTAAAAAAAAAATGCATTTTTTTCCTGCTGTAAATTTAAATTAGATATTTATACCGTGTATGTACAACTGCTTTGTGAAGCAAGAATATTGCTTTTTTCACACAAAAAAGAATAATGCACTATTTCTGTAATGTGAAATCGGTATTTAAGCGGTGTATTTCAAGATGCTCTATGGATCAGGATTAACACTCTTTTGTCAAAAAACATACACTTATGCTGTATTTCACAGTAGCAATGTAAAATTGGTGGTTGGAATGGGTATTCCAGACTGTTTGGTAGACTTTGAATAAAGTTTTTTTTCTATAAAAAACAAAGTAGCACTATTTCCTGCAGAAATATAAAATATGTCGTTGGACGGTGTATGCAGAACTGTTTTGTGGACCAGGAATACGTTTTTTCCCCAAAATTACACGGATTCTCTATTTCACCGCAGAAATGTCAAATATATATTTTGGCGGTGTAAAATAGGCTTGGTGGATCAGGATTTTTTCAGTAAAATACACTGATGCACTATTTGATAGCTGAAATGGAATATACGGTTTAGTGCATAGTATACAAAAGTGCTCTGTGGCACCACAGATCCCAGGCTAGAGAAATGGACTATGTCATCCCTTAAACATACAAAAGTCAATATAGGGGACTTAAGCAGCCAGAAAAAAAGTTCTTCTGATTTCTGCCCTATTCCGTCCCTGATCGCAGTATCAACATCCTCTCCCTAAGCTCAAATCAGCAAAGTGACGTGTGGCAGTACGTGACTCCAGCTTATAAAGAGGTTGGGTCACATGCTGCACTCAGCCAATCATAGCCATGCCTTTAGTAGGCATGGCTGTGATGGCTTCTTAGGGCAAGAAGTAAAACTCCTGCTGATTGGCTGCTGTGCAGCCCTTCAGAAAGCAGGAAGAAATCGCCGAACAACGGAAAACCCAAAAATCAGTAAGAACCCGAACTATACAGTTCGGGTTTGCTCAACTCGTTATTAGTTATTACATGTTGTGCATGTTGCACTTTACTTATTAGATATGTGGTGTCTATTTGCAATACAATGTTGATAACATTAAACAATATTATGTTGATATCATTAAAAACAATGTAAATTTGTGATGAAAACATTGATACTCATATATGTACTCACTATTTTCTTTACTTTGTACTATATGTTAAAGTACTACTTTGTATATGTTTTGAGAATGAAAACCCAATAAAAAACATTTTAAAAGAAATGACTTATGATTTGGTAGCCAAAAACAGGAGTGGGTAGAAAACACAGAAGACATGCAAATATTCCATTCAAGTGTCATCTCTGTTTTAGATCCACCTTTTGGCCTTTAGCAATACTGATGGATTATTGAGCAAATGCTGACTGAGTGACGGCGTATGCTCCACAGACAGGATCCGTTTTTTGTGGGTTATTGCTCTGACGGTTTAGAGAAAGGCCAAAATAATCGGTGATGTAAACACAAACTTACTGCTGACACCCTCTCCACTCTGTTAGGGGGGCTCTACTTGTATAAGCGTTTAATAGAACAGGTTCTGTAGACATCTATGTGTAATCAGCCGATAAGGGTGTAAAAGGAGTGCGCTTCTTCTTGACGTTAACATCTACCTGTAAGTCTAAGGTGATACTTGAGTTATTTGGTCGGTTTTGGCCTCATGACCGCCCAAATATGTGAAGTGTGCAATGATTCTAAGAGCGACGCCTGTCATCTGCATGTTATGCATATTATTTTACTACCCTCCCTATGCGTGTTACTACAAGGCACAGTGTTCTACACCACTATAAAGGCTCTTAGCAGCCAGGAAATAGCCGTTTTTTATGTAATTCACCGCAAATATATTTGGTTCGAAAATAATTTTTCCCCAAAAATTCGGGGAACCGGCAAATCGAATTTTTGAAAAATTCGCTCATATCTAATCCTGACAAAAATCTGTATCATTGATCAGCGTCAGCCGGTGTGGATACTCTTATTTCCTGTCACGGTTTGGTTCACTGTGACTATGGTCGTGCAGGCTGGCTGCTCGCCCCCTGGCGTACTGACTGCAGACCTCTCTGCGCAGGCTGGTTGCTAGCGGCAGTGTGCTGGGTACGGCTTCACTTTTGTACTTGCCCATGTACATGTGTACCCCTTTGACTCTGTATTCGTATTTATGTTCTCATGACGTTCGGAAGAGGGTGTCAGCATGTTTGTCCAGTTAATCTGGCATTCATGTCATTCTCAGGAGGGAGAGTGGAGGGGGAGGTAATGTCACGGTGCGGTTCGCTGTAATTAGGGTCGTGCTGGCTACGGCTTCACATGTGAACTTGCCCGTGGATGTGTGTACCCCTTTGATTGTGTATTGGTATATGTTCTGTTTGTCATTTGTGTGCCTGGTTGCCAGGAGCAACGCCCGTGCTGCAGTTCACTAGCTGCAGATCCTGTATAGTTGCCATGGGCCGCACTCGATCTGCAGTTCACTAGCTGCAGATTTTATATGGTTGCCCATGCTGCAGTTCACTAGCTTTAGATCTTGTTCGGGGCTTTAAGTTGCTATAAGCTTTAAGTTGCCATGGGCAACGACCGTGCTGCAGCCCCTAGTTGGTAGGGTTAACTTTCCTGTCTGTTTGGGGTTAATCTTTCCTTTCTTGTTCCATGGGTGTGGCTTTCCAGTTCCAGTCCACTTTTATGTCTGTGTTTCCCTCAGTCATGGGTCAGTCTCCCTTGGACTCGGTTCTGTTCTGTCTGTCCTTGGGGTAGTTGTTCGTTCCTTGCTCTTCCCCATGCTGCTGACCCTTGGGAATTCTGTCTGTTTTACTCTGTGTTGGTTCTGCCTGCTTTTTTTTATTGGTATTTCTCGAGCTTTGTTTTGCCCTGCATGTTTCTCTTGTCTTGTTATTGCCTGTTATTTCTTTGCTACTTCTTGGGTTGTCCACTCTCCTCCTGCTTCTAGGTTACATTTTTCTGGCTTGTTATTACTTGCATTTTTCACGTTATGCTTTACACTATGTACTGTCGGTACCTCACTAGGTACCTGTTGTCTGCCGGTTCCTGGGGTCACTGACTAGTTTACGTTCTGGAGTTTCCCCTAGCAACTACCGTCTGGTCAAGTCTATTCCCACCATCAGGGGCCCTAGTGAAGTCCGGGTGTTGCTTAGATATGTCCCTCTAGAGCAGGGGTGCACAACCTACGGCCCGGGGGCCACATGCGGTCCTCAATACCATTCTTTGCAGCCCCTAAACATCTGGTAAAAGACATGTAGGTCTATGTCTTATGGCTTCTTACATGTATCTTTCATGTATTTTCCTATTAGATGGGAGTCCTAGAACTGTAACTAGACATTTATAGTATATACTGTATGTTCAATATGGCAAAAATACAGTATTTCAGTTGGTAATACCCCTTTAAGTTTTATTTTCGGCCCTTGGAATTGGTTCAGGCTGAGAATGTGGCCCCCAACCATTATTTTGTCTATGTAAGTATATCAATATTGGAGAATGATTCGAAATACCATGTAACTTGTATTTCATCTTAAAAATCTTACGCCTACATTCCCCATTGGCCAAAGCTAAATCGTTTCTGGACTTTGTATTCTTTGAGCCACTAAAACAGGAAAATACATTCTTCTCCCCTTACAAGCATCTCCAAACATCTATTAGTGATAGTTCTTGTGATATTTTAAATAATGGCATCGCGTAATACCAGTTTTGAGGTTTACATTCTTCTTGAAAGAGCTAACTCGGTCTATTCCCTCGTTCATGACACTATTAAAATCTTCTATACATAAGGTTGGGCATTGTTGTAGGGACTCCATAAACCTGAATAAGACAATTAACACTTGTGAGGAGTAAGGGGGAGGGTTATAGATAAAACCGTGTAAAAAAAATAAATAAAAAATAAATAAAAATAAATGTATCTCCCTTCTGAATCTGACTGTTCATAATTTCAGTAGTTTCCAGTTTACTGTGTATATAAACACTCCGCGAGAGTATGATGAGCAGCACAAATGAAATTCATATTTAGCCCATTTGTTTCCCATTGTACAGTAGTTAATTTATCTTTAATTAGGTAAGTTTCCAACAAGCATACAACCGCGGGTAAGTGCCCATTCACCTGGTTGTTCATCATAACCCTCTTAAGTCTATCCCCTAACCCCCTCACATTTCATACAAATATCCTATCTTGGGTCATCTATTCCAGGAGTAATAATGAAAACAAAAAACAAAACAAAAAAAAGGCCCACAGTCCAGCTGCCTCCCTCCCAACCCACTCAACCCCCAAATTATCCAAAGGACATTCATCCATCATAGATCTCTTCCATTCAGCTAACCCCCAGAAAAATCCCCTCCATCTCGCACTCCTCCCTCACATATACCCAACATTGTTATCACTTTTACAATCCTTTTAGCTCCAACCATTTTTCATCATCCTCTATTTTAGTGAAGAAAAATGTTTGGTCCTTATAGACCACACTCAATTTGGCTGGAAATATCATAGAATATCCAACGTTTGTTTATGTTGAGTCTCCTTTGAGAAATCTGGGTACATTTCAATTTTCTGGCTATTATATGATATATCCTTTAATATCCTATTACGTCTTAGGATAGCATCCCGATCTTGTGAGCATAGTACCTTAACTATAATAGCACTAGGAGAACTTCCTGGTGGGGGTTTTCTAGCAGGAATTATATGTGCGCGTTCTATTCCGTATAGAGAGGGCAGGGAATCCTGTCCCACTACCTCTGCTAGCCATGTTTGCATAAACCCCACTATAGCTCCTCCCTCAGATTCCTCCGCTAGTCCTAAGAAGTTACAGTGACGGGATCTATCCTCGAGTTCAGTAATCTTATTTAACAATGTCCATTTTCAGACTCCATTTGTAATACCGTTATGTTCAGTTGATCAACCTCAGTCCTGAGATCTTATAGTTCGGACTGTGTTGCCTTCATTTTATCCCATATTTTATTCAGGTCATCTCGATTAACTGAGATATCTGTTCTAATGGTCCCCATTTGTACAGTTAGTTCTTTTAATGGAAAGTTAGCTTTATTAACTGCTTCTAAGATTGTCTCCAGTTTTTCATCAATAGCTCCCGTTTTTTCTCCTTCCCTTGCACCACCCATGTTCCTGTTACAAACCGTCATTATAACCTTCCAATTGCCTCTCTGAAGATACATCTATTTTCACCGCCACCTGCATTTCTGATGCATTCTCTACTGCCAATACATTTTTCTGATTAGACCTTGTTTTAGCAGCTGGTGGAGTTTTCCAAAGTTTATTTAATTTATTAGACCCACTACCTGTTGCTCCCTTTGGTGAGGCCATGCCAGTCGATTTTCTAATTGAGTTTTTGCTGGCATTTTTCAGTTTCACAGATCGGGAAGGGAAAGGGGGAGAAAAAAAAAGAGCCCCAAATCTTATAGAGGTAAACTACACTAGATTTGTGTTTCTTAATTCAGCCAAGGTTCCTAAGATAGTACAAATTAATTGTTCTTATAATATAGTAAATTAATATAGCTTTCTTGCTTAACCCTTTAACCACTCCCGGACCGCCGTACGCAGGATTGCGTCCTGCGGGCGGCCGGGATCTTCTGAGTGGACGCATCGGCGCATCCTCTCGCGAGACCCGTGAGTTCCTGTGAACGCGCGCGCGTTCACAGGAGCGCGCATCTGGAGAGTTATACTACAGCCTGCTAGCGATGATCAATCGCTGGCAGGCTGTAGATGCGATATAAATCGCATCAAACATGTATACCAGACGTTGTTTTGTGAACAGCGTCTGGTATACCTGCTACCTGGTCCTCTGGTGGTCCCATTTGCTGGGATCGACAACCAGAGGACCAGGTAACACAGTAAAGTTGCACCAAACACTACACTAACCCCCCACCCCCTCACCTATTAACCCCTTGATCACCCCATCTAGACCCCTGATCACCCCCCTGTCATTGATCACACCCCTTTATGTGTCCATATGTGTTTTGCGGATCCGTGGATTCACGGATCCGTGGATCCGATCCACAGATCCGATCCGCGGATCCGATCCGCGGATCCGATCCGCGGATCCGATCCGCGGATCCTCAAAACACGGACACTGGCAATGTGCTTTCCGCATTTTGCAGATCCGCACATTGCCAGAACTATATAGAAAATGCTTTTTCTTGTCCGCAATTTTTTTTATACAAAGTTGACAATTTACAGAGATATTTCTCTCACCCAGCATGGGTATATGTAAAAATACACCCCAAAACACATTGCCCTACTTCTCCTGAGTACGGCGATACCACATGAGTGACACTTTTTTGCAGCCTGGGTGCACAAAGGGGCCCAAATTCCAACGAGTACCTCTAGGTTTTACATGGCGGCTCACAATTTAGCCCCGCCCAAAATGCCAGAACAGTAAACACACCCCACAAATGACCCCATTTCGAAAGTGGACACTCTAAGGTATTCACTGAGGGGCATAGTGAGTCCGTCTGAGATTTTTTTTTTTTTGCCAGAAGTTATCAGAAATTGAAACTTTTTTTTTGTGAAAAAATGAAATGATACATGAACTCACCATGCCCCTCCGCGAATACTTTGGGGTGTCTTCTTTCTAAAATGGTGTGATTTGGGGGTATTTATACTATCCTGGCATTCTAGCACCTGAAGAAACATGACAGGTGCTCAGAAAGTCAGAGCTGCTTCAAAATGCCGAAATTCACTTTTTTGCACCATAGTTTGTAAACGCTATAACTTTTACCCAAACCAATAAATATACACTTATTGGACTTTTTTTTATCAAAGACATGTAGAACAATAAATTTAGAGAAAAATTTATATAGAAATGTAGTTTTTTTTTAAATTTTACAACAGAAAGTGAAAAATGTCATTTTTTTGCAAAAATTTCGGTCATTTTTGATTAATAGCAAAAAAAGTTAAAATGTCAGCAGCAATGAAATACCACCAAATGAAAGCTCTATTAGTGAGAAGAAAAGGAGGTAAAATTAATTTGGGTGGTAAGTTGTATGACGGAGCAATAAACGGTGAAAGTAGTGTAGTGCGGAATTGTAAAAAGTGGCCTGGTCATTAAGGGTGTTTAAGCTAGGGGGGCTGAAGTGGTTAAAATTATAATATAACATTACATTAGAAAAATAAAAAACAATATAAAGTCCAATAGTATAAGTCAATTCATATAAACATTTCATCCATGATTCCATAGTTGTACAACATATCGCAACAATACAGTACAGTCTTTTAGGGTCCGTACAGTGCAAAAGTCCAATCCAGCTGTGTTATTAATCAATCAAATGTTTTTTTAATTACGTGATTCAAAAATTAAAAAAATTAAAAAATTAAAACCAGTTCATATAAGTCAATTCATATAAATAGTTCATCCCGTAATTTCATCCATAATTCCATAGTTGTACAACATATCGCAACAATACAATACAGTCTTTCAGGGTCTGTATTAATATATTCTCTTAATTCATAATTTTCATTATGTTCACTTAATTCATAGTAAAGTTATATCAGAATATAAAGAAGAAAAAAAAAAAAAAAAAAGGTCATCCAGTAAATTCCACTTACATCGCTGTCCATTAAGAATGATCCAAACAGAGCAAAAGAGGAGGATAAACAAAATGGTGGGGGGAATCAAGATAAAGTGTCTTGTGCCAGGTTATTTCAGCGTGGGTTCTAAAAGCACCATTACTATACAAAAGCCTAGTTCAATGCAAATCTCATGAAAAACAAATTTATCCATCTACCTGAGGCTTGCATTACTAAGTGGCTGCTGTTTAAGTGGAGTTTAAAGAAACCAGCGTTTAAGAAAAGGAGCAAGAAACAAAGATTCATTAGATATTCCTTGATTCTAGCTACTCTTCCTACTACTGTAAGGGAACCACAGAAAGTAAGAATCTTATCA
The DNA here is from genome assembly GCA_033119425.1 of Bufotes viridis. Classification (NCBI taxonomy): domain Eukaryota; kingdom Metazoa; phylum Chordata; class Amphibia; order Anura; family Bufonidae; genus Bufotes; species Bufotes viridis. The sequence goes on along the minus strand of CM065593.1, from coordinate 206,937,376 downwards.
CTGCTCTATATTGTATTTTTATTTTCTCTTTTCCTGCATAATCCCCATTTAGTATGACTTCCATTATTGACAACGCCGTCCAGTGCACATCTTGTCTGATGTATGCAGTCCTAGAACAGCTGTTCGAGGGTGTATATGTTTGTTCAAAGTGTGAGCAAATTACACGTTTGGAATCGCACATCGAGTCTCTAAACAGGTGTGTTGCAGCACTGAAAGCCACTAACAATTGGGAAAATAGTTTGCTGCTCACTGAGCAAGCACTCTATGGAGCAGATAACGGGGAGAGTGACCGTGAGGAGGCTGAGGAGAGTGAGGTAGTTAGCTGGGTAACAGTAAGAAAGCGAGGTAGAGGCTAGCCCTGATCTGACACACCCCAACAAGTTTGCACGGTTGGCAGATGAGGGGTATGTCAGTTCAGGGATGGCATTGCTGCAGCCGGACACTTCCTTTGCCAGTCAGGGGAATGTCAGCTCCAGTAAGCAGGGGACTAGGAAAGCAGGGCAGGCCAGACAGGTGCTGGTAGTGGGAGACTCCATTATTAGGGGAACAGATAGGGCAATCTGTCACAAAGACCGTGGTCGCCAAACAGTGTGCTGTCTTACCTGCGCTAGAGTTTTACACATAGCGGGTTGACAGATTACTGGGAGGGGCTAGAGAAGATCCAGCGGTCATGGTCCATATCGGAACCAATGACAAAGTTAGAGGTAGGTGGAGAGTCCTTAAAAATGATTTTAGGGATTTAGGTCAAAAGCTTAGGGCAAGGACCTCAAAAGTAGTATTTTCTGAAATACTGCCTTGCCACGAGCCACACAAGAAAGGCAGCGGGAGATTAGGGAGGTTAACAAGTGGCTCAAGAACTGGTGTAGGAAGGAGGGGTTCAGGTTCCTGGAGAACTGGGCCGACTTCTCCGTCGGCTACAGGCTCTATAGTAGGGACGGGCTGCACCTCAATGGGGAAGGGGCAGCTGTGTTGGGGAGAAAGATGAATAGAAGGTTGGAGGAGTGTTTAAACTAGGGACTGGGGGGGAGGGTAATTACAATATAGGAGGGGAGGATGGTGCAGATAGAGACCAGGGGCAAGGTAGTGTGACTGGGGGAGGATTGGAAGGGGGGCTAGAACAGTTCAGAATGAAAGGGGTAGGGTAAAAAATATACATAACATAAACCTCTCAAATGTATGTATACTAATGCCAGAAGCCTGACAAACATGATGGGTGAACTGGAATTAGTGATGTGTGAGGAGGACTATGACATAGTGGGAATAACTGAGACATGGCTGGATGATAGCTATGACTGGACAGTTAATATAAAGGGTTAAAATCTGTTTAGAAAGGATCGTCTAAACCGGAGAGGGGGAGCGGTCTGCCTTTATGTGAAGTCCTGTCTAAAGGCCACAAATTGAGAAAATATAAGTGAGGGACATGAACATGTGGAGTCACTGTGGGTAGAAATACATGGAGGCAAAAAGAATAATAAATTACTCATAGGAGTTTTTTATAAACCACCTAATATACCAGAGTCCACAGAAAATCAATTATTAAACGAGATAGACGAGGCGGCAAATCATAATGAAGTCGTTATTATGGGGACTTCAACTACCCAGATATAGACTGGGAAACTGAAAGCTGTACATCCCATAAAGGAAACAGGTTCTTGGCAATAGCCAAAGACATTTATCTTTCCCAACTGTTTCAGGACCCAACTAGAGGGACGGCCATACTGGACTTAGTATTAACAAATAGACCTGATAAAACAACAGATGTGCAGGTTGGGGGACACCTAGGAAATAGTGACCATAAAGTAATAACTTTCCAATTATCCTTTAAACGAGAGTTTCTAAAGGGAGGAACAAAAATACCAAACTTCAAAAAAGCAAAATTTAGCCAACTAAGGAAGGCCATAGGCCTAACTAACTGGGACAAAGTTCTTAAAAATAAAAATACAACCACAAAATGGGAGATTTTTAAAAGCATTGTAACATCTAATTGGGAGAGGTATAGAAATAAAAGGCTAAGAAACAATAAGAAACCAATGTGGATAAATAGAACCGCAAAGAAAGCAATAAATGACAAAAAGAAAGCATCTAAATCACTAAAACAGGAGGGGAGCCAGGAAGCACTTATAAACTATAAAGAAAGAAAATAGAATGTGTAAAAAACTAATAAAAACTGCCAAACTAGAGACCGAGAGATTAATTACCAAAGAGAGTAAAACTAACCCTAAAATGTTCTTCAATTATATAAATGGTAAAAAATATAAATCTGAAGGAGTCGGCCCTCTACACAGCAATGAGGGGTGTGTTGCAGAGAGCGACGAGGATAAAGCAAAACTATTAAATATTTTTTTCTCCACTATATTCACTGAGGTAAAAAAACTGTCAGATGAAATGTAAATTCCCCATTAAAAGTGCCCTGTCTGACCCAGGAAGAAGTACAACAGCGACTTAAAAAGATTAAAATAGACAAACTGCCAGGACCAGATGGCATACACCCCGTATCCTAAGGGAATTAAGTGATGTCATAGCCAGACCTTTATTTCTGATATTTACGGACTCTATACTGACAGGGAATGTTCCACAGGATTGGCGCATAGCAAATGTGGTGCCAATATTCAAAAAGGGTCCAAAAACAGAGCCTGGAAATTGTAGGCAGGTAAGTTTAACATCTGTTGTGGGTAAACTGTTTGAAGGTTTTCTAAGAGATGCTATCTTGGAGTATCTCAATGAAAATAAGCAAATAACGCCATATCAGCATGGCTTCATGAGGGATCGATCATGCCAAATGAATTTAAATCGGTTTCTATTAAGAGGTAAGTTCTAGACTTAACAGCGACGAATCAATTGATGTCGTATATCTGGACTTCTCCAAAGCATTTGACACTGTACCTCATAAAAGGTTAGTATATAAAATGAGAATGCTCGGAGTGGGAGAAAATGTCTGTATGTGGCAGGGGCGGACTGACCATTAGGGCATTCGGGCATGGACCGAGGGCCCGTGGCCAGAAGGGAGCCCGTCCCCAGGGCAGATGAGGCGGCAGGGGACATCAGGAGATGAGCGCTTCCATTGCGCTCATCTCCGTGCAGCGGCAGAGGAGGGAGAGGCGTCTCCTCTCCCTATTCCTCTGATAGGCTGCCAGCACTAGGCCGGCAGCCTATCAGAGGCCGGTGCAGGCGGCGCGATGACGTCATCACGCCGCCGGAGCGGTACAGCTTGAGACACAGGCCGGAAGAGGCCTGCATCGCATCGCTGGAGGTAAGTATGTGTTCTTTTTTTTTTTTTTTTCTTGGGGCTACTGGCACTTAAGGGGGACTAATGGCACTTAGAGGGGCTGCTACTGGCACATAAGGTGGACAGCTACTGGCACATAAGGGGGGACAGCTACTGGCACATAAGGGGGGACGGCTACTGGCACATAAGGGGGGGCTACTGGCACAAAAGTGGGCTACTGGCACAAAAGGGGGCTACTGGCACATAAGGGGGCTACTGGCACATAAAGGGGACGGCTACTGGCACATGAGGGGGGACTAATAACACATGAGGGGGGCCTAATGGCACAAAGGGGGGCTACTGGCACATAAGGGGGGACTACTGGCACATAAGGGGACACTACTGGCACTTAAGGGGGCTGCTACTGGCACATAAGGGGGGACGGCTACTGGCACATAAGGGGGACTAATGGCACATAAGAGGGGCTACTGGCACATGAGGGGGACTAATGGCACATGAGGGGGGACTAATGGCACATGAGGGGGACCTAATGGCACATGAGGGGGGACTTCTGGCACATAAAGGGGGCTACTGGCACATAAGGGGGGACTACTGGCACATAAGGGGGGACTACTGGCACTTAAGGGGGCTGCTACTGGCACATAAGGGGAAAGCTACTGGCACATAAGGGGGGACAGGCTACTGGCACATAAGGGGACTAATGGCACATAAGGGGGGCTACTGGCACATAAGGGGGGACTAATGGCACATAAGGGGAGACGGCTACTGGCACATAAGGGGAGATGGCTACTGGCACATAAGGAAGGACGGCTACTGGCACATAAGGGGGGACAGCTACTGGCACATATGGGGGGGGTACTGGCACATAATAAGGGGGGGCTACTGGCACATGGGGGGAAGCACAAGAGAGGCACTTATTACTGGCACATGGGGGAGAGGCTCAAGAGAGGCACTTATTACTGGCACATGTGGTGGCATGGAGAGGCACGTGTTACTGGCACATTATTGGGGGGCATCTAAGGGGGCTTCTACTGAGGCCACAAAGAAGGGGTATTTTATATGAAGGGCTCTGTGTGGTACTAGCATTATCAGAGGGTTTATCTGTTTCTGCAGTGTAGTATTGGGGAGCACAGCGGCACAGTATTGGGGGTAGTAGGATGAATTGTCCAGAAGATGGGAGGATGAAGGAAAAGTAGTAAACTAAGATTTTTTTTTGTTAAACTGCAGAGATGGAAAATGGCGACAACATGGAGGTCTGGTCTGAAGGTCTGAAAGGAGAAGACGAAGACAGAGAACATCTACATCAAAGGAGACGTCACTGGACGTAATAGGTAAGTGCCCTGTATTTCTGTAGTGATGGGATCAGAGGCATAACGATGGTGGTGTGACCAGTTAGTGGAGGCGGGATATAGGCGTGGCTGGAGGTATAACATGGGCGTGGCTGGAGGTAGGGCATGGGTGGGGCCTGGAAGGGGGCCCTTGATTTATTTTGCCCGGGGGCCCTGAGGGTTCTCAGTCCGCCCCTGGTATGTGGATAAGTAACTGGCTGAGTTACCGCTAGAAACAGGAGTTTAGAGGCTATTACTCAGTGTGAGGCAGACCCAAATTCAGACATGTCTCAGAGAACACAGATTTCAAAAACTTCTGGTATGATCAGCTTATGTAGCTCCAAAATCCTACTTATCACTTCGCTCCAAAATCTCGAGATATAGCTACACAGGTCCATAGAAGATGCACATCATCAGATCCCTCTTCCCCACACTTCAGGCAACTAAAGGATTTATTATAAAACTTCTCAAATTTTGCTGGAGTGTAATATAATCTATGTACTACAAAAAAATTGTATTAATTGATGTGCCCGATTTTTCAATACCTGAAACCGACTAACCATAATTTCTGACCAGTTATACTGTCTACCGGGAGAAGTAAAACCCTCCCACTTTTTAATATATTCATGCACATTAAGCTTGGAATACATACAATTTGATAACATTTTATAAAATTTTGAAATCCTTTTTTTCCCTTCGGACATACCCATGATGCTAATTAATAAGGAAGATAACTCCCGAAGGTCCTCCTTATCCTTCAGGCACGTTTTCAAAGCATGTTGTAGTTGGTAATAAAAAAAAACAAAAGAGTCGGGAATATCATACACCCTTCTAAGCTCCTGGAAAGAAATCATCTACAGTTGTTCCAAATTTGACCCAATTTAAAAATCCCTCTCTTACTCCAAACTAAAATGTCTAACTCAGCCAGATCTTTTATAATAGAATTGTTCCATATTAACGTATCCTTGTGTAAGTCTAAAACTCCACACATACCTTTCAAAGCAGACCAAGTTCTATACATCAATAACATAGCGCTATTCTCTTCAATTTATTTATTAATGATCTTGTAGAAAGCCAGCACAGTAAAATATCTATTTTTGCAGATGACACTAAACTGTGTAAAGAAACACTGAAGAGGACAGTTTTCTGCTACAGAGGGATCTGGATAGCTTGGAGGTTTGGGCAGAGAAATGGCAGATGAGGTTCAATACTGACAAATGTAAAGTTATGCACATGGGAAGGAATAATGCAAGTCACTCGTACATACTAAATGGTAAATCACTCGATAACACTGACATGGAAAAGGATCTAGGGATTTTAATAAACAGCAAACTAAGCTGTAAAAACCAGTGTCAGGCAGCTGCTGCCAAGGCCAATAAGATAACGGGTTGCATCAAAAGGGGCATAGATGCCGTGATGAGAACATAGTCCTACCACTTTACAAATCACTTGTCAGACCACACATGGACTACTGTGTACAGTTCTGGGCTCCTGTGAACAAGGCATACATAGCAGAGCTGGAAAGGGTTCAGAGGAGGGCAACTAAAGTAATAACTGGAATGAGGGATCTACAGTACCCTGAAAGGTTATCAAAATTAGGGTTATTCACTTTAGAAAAAAGACGACTGAGGGGAGATCTAATACCTATGTATAAATATTTGAGGGGTCAGTACAGAGATCTGTCCCATCATCTATTTATCCCCAGGACTGTGACTGTGACGAGGGGACATTCTCTGCGTCTGGAGGAAAGAAGGTTTGTACACAAACATAGAAAAGGATTCTTCACGGTAAGAGCAGTGAGACTATGGAACTCTCTGCCTGAGGAGCATAATAATATTACAGGCTACAGCTACTTGAGATTGGAGAGGGGTTGATCGAGGGAGTTATTCTGATTGCCTGATTGGAGTTGGGAAGGAATTTTTTCCCCTTAAGTGGGGAAAATTGGCTTCTGCCTCACAGTTTATTTTTGCCTTCCTCTGGATCAACTTGTAGGAAACAGGCCGAACTGGATGGACAAATGTCTTTTTTCGGTCTTATATGCTATGTTACTATGTAAATACCACTTGCATCGCTCTTTTGTAGCAGGTTCATTTCTCAACGAGGCCGAGGGCGCCATTAGTATACAAGGCCTCTCTCATCATTCTCTGTACCGGTTTTCACCAGCCACAAACAGTCATCCGCTCAATGTTTGTGCCAAACAGCCTATGTTCCTCTTGCAAGGTATTAGAGGACAGATTATAAGCACAGTCAAGGGGGTATACAGTTCACATTCTTCACAAACTCCGTATCTGCAGGTCACCTGTACATCCCTCGTTGTATCCAACTATGTTTGCCTCTATGCAGTTCTCCTCACTCCCACTGCAACAGGTTACCGCTACAAGCAGAACTGACATACGGATGTGGCAAGCACATGGACATCTTCAGTGTGTTTTCTACATCCGTATGTCAGTTCTAGTAAAGATAAAATATGTCCTATTATGATCCTCAAAATGAGGTCCTTGAATTCATAGAACTCAATGGGACTGCAAAAAATGTGGATAGCAAAATATGATACAGCAGGCTGTATAATAGAAAATGAGATTGTATACACATTACAGTAGGTGTTATTGCACACAACAGGCATACATGATAGGATTAGATACACAAGTGATTTGTTTTCCTTGCTGATTACAGCTGTTTTTTACACTCTGGAGATGAGGAGGGAAGAGCCTGTGGATGGTCAGTAATGAGATTTAGACACTTAGTGAGAAGTAGATTCATGTCTGTGTGCAGAAAGATGGACACGGGAGTTGTAGTGAGTGTAGCTGATGCAGGCAGAGCAGTGTGAGGGGCGTGGCCAGCCTGTGACTCATCACTGTGCAGTGTAGCCAGGCTTGTGTATCAATGAAGTTAGGCCTCTTTCATACTTGTGTTGTTAGGATCTGGCGTGCACTTCCGCCGGAAATGCCCGCCGGATCCGTAACAACGCAAGTGACCTGAAAGCATTTGAAGACTGATCAGTCTTCAAAATGCTTTCAGTGTTACTATGGCAGCAAGTCCTGGTTGCTATAGTAGTAGTGGGGAGCGGGGGAGCAGTATACTTACTGTCCGTGCGGCTCCCGGGGCGCTCCAGAATGACGTCAGAGCACCCCATGCGCATGGATCACGTGATCCATGCGCATGGGGCGCCCCGACGTCACTCTGGAGCGCCCCGGGAGCCGCACGGACGGTAAGTATACTGCTCCCCCGCTCCCCACTACACTTTACCATGGCAGCCGGGACTTTAGCATCCTGGCTGTCATGGTAACCATTCAGAAAAAGCTAAACGTTGGATCCAGCGATGCGCCGAAACGATGTTTAGCTTAAGACCGAATCCGGATTAATGCCTTTCAATGGGCATTAATTACGGATCTGGCCTTGCGGCAAGTGTTCAGGATTTTTGGCTGGAGCAAAAAGCGTAGCATGCTGCGGTATTTTCTCCGGCCAAAAAACGTTCCGGTCCTGAACTGAAGACATCCTGATGCATCCTGAATGGATTGCAGCATGCTCCTAGTGAACCAACCACCTCAGGTCCCAGTAGCTGCCATAATCCACAGCGATATTTGGTTGGGCCTAATGCTGTACTAAGGATGGTAAGGCCTGAGCAAGTACAGGCGTTAGTCGATTGGGTGGCCGATAGTGGATCCAGCACGTTCACAACATTATCTCCCACCAAGTCTTCTGCAGAAAGCGCCCAGATGGCACCTGAAAACCAAGCCCATCAGTCTGTCACATCACCCCCATGCATATCAGGGAACCTGTCTGAGCCTCAAGTTATGCATCAGTCTCTTATGCTGTTTGAAGAATCTGCTAGCAGGGTTTCCCAAGGGAATCCACCTAGCCCTTCCCCAGCAGTGGAAAACATAGAATGCACTGATGCACAACAACTTATGTTTCCTGATGAGGACATGGGAATACCACCTCAGCAGAGTCAGCACGTCTCTGATGATGACGAAACACAGGTGCCAACTGCTGCGTCTTTCTGCAGTGTGCAGACCAAACAGGAGGTCAGGGAGGAAGACTGTGTGGAAGACTATGCAGGGGACGATGAGGTCCTAGACCCCACATGGAATGAAGGTTGTGCCACTGACTTTCAGAGTTCAGAGGAAGAGGCAGTGGTGAGACCGAGCCAACAGCGTAGCAAAAGAAGGAGCAGGGTGCAAAAGCAGAACAGCTGCCGCCAAGAGAGTTCGCCTGCTACTGGCCACTGCCACCAGGGACCGAGCACACCAAAGGCAGCTTCAAGGAGTCCCCTGGCATGGCACTTCTTCAAATGATGTGCTGACGACAAGACTCGAGTGGTTTGCACGCTGTGCTATCAGAGCCTGAAGCGAGGCATTAATGTTCTGAACCTTAGCACAACCTGCATGACCAGGCATCTACACGGGCTGCAGTGGAGTAAGCACCTTCAAAACCAAGAAAGGGCTCAGGCCCCTCCTGCTCCATCTTCTGCTGCTGCCTCGGCCTCTTCCTCTGCCTCTGGAGGAACGTTGGCACCTGCCGCCCAGCAAAAAGAGGATGTGCCACCAACACCACCACCTCCATCACCAAGCATCTCCACCATGTCACACGGCAGCGTTCAGATTTCTATCTCACAAACCTTGGAGAGAAAATGTAAATTCCCACCTAGCCACCCTCGATCCCTGGCCCTGAATGCCAGCATTTCTAAACTACTGGCATTTGAAATGCTGTCATTTAGGTTGGTGGACACGGACAGCTTCAAATAGCTGATGGCGGTGGCTGTCCCACAGTACATCGTTCCCAGCCACCACTACTTCTCCAAGAAAGAGGTGTGCATTCCCTGCACAACCAAGTATCGGATAAAATCAAGTGTGCACTGCGCAACGCCATCTGTGACAAGGTCCACCTAACCACAGATACCTGGACCAGTAAGCACAGTCAGGGACACTTTATCTCCCTAACTGCACACTGGGTAAATGTAGTGGCGACTGGGCCCCAGGCGGGGAGCTGTTTGGCGCACGTTCTTCCGCCGCCAAGCATTGCAGGGCATCATTCTTTGCCTCCTGTTGCCTCCTCCTCCTACTTGGATTCCTCCTCCTCTTCTTCCACCTCATCCGGTCAGCCACAGACCTTCACCACCAACTTCAGCACAGCCTGGGTTAAACGTCAGCAGGCCGTTCTGAATCTCATGTGTTTGGGGGACAGGCCCCACACCGCGCAGGAGTTGTGACGGGGTATTGAACAACAGACCGACGAGTGGTTGCAGCCGGTGAGCCTCAAGCCCGGCCTGGTGGTGTGCGATAATGGGCGAAATCTCGTTGCAGCTCTGGGACTAGTCGGTTTGACGCACATCCCTTGCCTGGCGCATGTGCTGAATTTGGTGGTGCAGAAATTAATTCACAACTACCCCGACATGTCAGAGCTGCTGCATAAAGTGCAGGCCTTCTGTGCGCGCTTCCGGCGTTCCCATCTTGCCGCTGCTCACCTGTCTGCGCTACAGCGTAACTTCGGCCTTCCCGCTCACCGCCTCATATGCGACGTGCCCCCCAGGTGGAACTCCACCTTGCACATGCAGGAGAGACTGTGCGAGCAGCAGCAGGCCATAGTGGAGTTTCAGCTGCAGCAAGCACGGGTGAGTCGCACTGCGGAACAGCACCACTTTACCCCCAATGACTGGGCCTCCATGCGAGACCTGTGTGCCCTGTTGCGCTGTTTCGAGTACTCCACCAACATGGCCAGTGGCGATGACACCATTATCAGCGTTACAATACTACTTCTATGTCTCCTTGAGAAAACACATAGGCCGATGATGGAAGAGGATGTGGCCCCGGAGGAACAGGGGTCATTTCTAACATTTTCAGTCCAGTCTTTAAGAAATGGCTCAGAGGGAGGTATTTTGCAGCAGCAGAGGCCAGGTGCAAATTTGGCCAGCCAGTGCCCACTACTGGAGGACGAGGATGAGGAGGTGGTGGAGGAAGATGAGGATGAAGCATGTTCACAGCGGGGTGACATCCAACGCAGATCAGGCCCATCACTGGTGCATGGCTGGGGGGAAACGGTGGACGATGACAATACACCTCCCACAGAGAACAGCTTGTCCTTACCTCTGGGCAGCCTGGCACACATGAGCGACTACATGCTGCAGTGCCTGCGCTATGACAGCAGAGTTGCCCACATTTTAACATGTGCTGACTACTGGGTGGCCACCCTGCTGGATCCCCGGTACAAAGAGAACATGCCCACCTTAATTCCCTCACTGGAGCATGATAGGAAAATGCTCGAGTACCAGTGCACGCTGGTAGATGCCCTCCTTAGAGCATTTCCAACTGACACGGGGGGACAGGTGGAAGCATAAAGGTGAAGGCAGAGGAGGAGCAAGAGGTCGCCAATGCAGCTGTGTCACGGCCAGCTCCTCTGAAGGCAGGGTTAGCATGGCCGAGATGTGGAAAAGTTTTGTCACAGCGCCACAGCTAACTGCACCACCAGCTGATAGGGAAAGTGTTAGCAGGAGGCAGCATTTCAACAGCATGGTGGAACAGTACTTGTGCACACGCCCCCACATACTGACTGATGGTTCGGCCACATTCAGCTTCTGGGTCTCCAAATTGTCCACATGGCCAGAGCTAGCCTTTTATGCCTTGGAGGTGCTGGCCTGCCCTGCGGCCAGTGTATTGTCTGAACGTGTATTTAGCACGGAAGGGGGCGTAATTACAGACAAATGCAGCCGCGAGGCATGTGTTGCTGTTACGGGACCGCTCTCCTCTTTGCTGGTGCCATGGTCCTGAATTAGTGAATGAGGCCTGTGGCATTGCTGGGTGAAATCAATACTGTCTTGGCGTGATTTTAACTCTCCTCTTTGTGGGTCCCGTGAGCCTGAATGTTTGAATGAGGCCTGTGGCCCTACAGGCAGACATTTTTCCTTCTTGACAACTTCAACTACCATGTATGGTTGCCATTGGCCTGAGTCAAGCAGACATGAATCCGTTTTGGCTGTGATGACAATTTCTCCAACTCCCATGTATGGTTGTCTTGGGCCTGAAGCTTTGAATGAGGCCTGTGGCACTGCAGGCAGACATGAATCCTTTATGGCTGTGATGAGAACTTCAACTCCCATAGCATTCCCACCTGACACCACCCAAACCTCCTATTCCACCTCCTCCTCCAAGTTGCCAATTGATATTGGTTAATTTTTTTTATTTTATTTTAAGTCATTTCCCTAACCACCTTTGTTTGCAGGTGATTTACCTAAATTTTGATTCCTTTTGCAGCCCTCTAGCCCTTTCCAGGGCTATTTTACAGCCTTTTTAGTGCCCAAAAGTTCGGGTCCCCATTGACTTCAATCGGGTTCGGGTTCGGGGTCAAGTTCGGGTCGAGTTCGGATCCCGAACATTTTCTTGAAGTTCGGCCGAACCTCTCGAACCCGAGTCCAGGTGTTTGCTCAACTCTGTTCATAACATATTATATAAATCAGTGCTCAAAAAGTACGCTGCACCTCCGGAACCATGACCTTTACCGCCCCCCTCCAATCATTGTTGACAGCAGTTTGGAGTTTCAGGTGGCAAGAATTGTAGATTCTCTTTTTGTCTGTCGCTCCCTTCAATATCTAGTGCATTGGAGGTGTTACGGTCCAGAAGAAATAATATGGGTGCCAGCGTTGCAAGTAAACTCCAGAAGGTTAATTCGTTCTTTCCACATTTCTCATCCGGAGAGACCTGGTCTTGAGTGTCTGGTGGCCCCTCGTAGAAAGGGGGGGAACAGTCACAAGGGTGTCAAGACCTATCGCTGACCCTGTTGTGCCTGGGGTCAGAAGGTCACAGCAGGTGGCTACATGCTCGGTTTCTCAAGAGAACGCTCCATTACCTAGTGGAGAGAATAGATTCTGGTCCAGGTTTTTCTGCTTAGGTTTGTGATCCTTTTTGTCCCATTTAGGAATTTGTAGCTTTTCCTTTCAGCTGTTCTTTGTCAGCCACTCCCAGCTACTATATATTCTCCCTTTCTGCTTTTCTTGTTGCCAGACATAGACTTTCTTTACAGATCTTCTATTCTGACTTCAGGTGGAGTTGGGACAATTGTTGCTTTGGAGCTGTTGGAACTGGTGCTATTGGATCTCCGGTTCTCTCCTGTTGTTGTTGTCTCCCTTCGGGGATTGTTTATTGTATTTTTGTGTTATTTGTCCTTTCCCTGTTGTTACCCTAGGTGTGGTGAGGACTACTGCTCCCACTGCCCTTCTCACTACCTAGGGCTAGTGTAATCCAGGGACAAGGCACGTGATTGGCGTACGGGTTAGCAGCCAGTCTAGAGAAGTCAGGGCAGCTAGGTGCCAGATAAGCTAGGGTTCACCACTCCTCCCTCTCCCTAGTGGAAGGGTACTCCTCGTCCCTCCCCTATGCGCCACACGTCTGTTACCTGCCATATCAGATGTGATAGATATCATGTTTTTGTGTCTCCATTTTCTGAAAGCCATATTTTTTATTTGTTGGGCAATTGACTTTTGTAGGGGCTAATTTTTTGCAGGATGAGGTGACGGTTTGACTGGTACTATTTCGGGGTACATATGACAATTTGATCGCTTGGTATTATTTTTATGATTTAAGGCAGGCATCCTCAAACTGCGGCCCTCCAGCTGTTGCAAAACTACAACTCCCAGCATGCCTGAACAGCCTACAGGTTATCAGCCTACAGCAGGGCATTGTGGGAGTTGTAGTTTTACAACAGCTGGAGGGCCGCAGTTTGAGGATGCCTGATTTAAGGTGACAAAAATGGCATGTTGGCACAGACTTAATTTTTTTAGTTTTTTACATGAGGTGGATTATGTGATACTTTTATAGAGCTGGTAATTACAGATGCGGCCATACCTGAAATGTTTGTTTTTCTTTTTTTTACAACTTTATTGGAGTCATTTTTCAAATTAGTGTAAAGTAGAACTGGCTTAGTTGCCAGTAGCAACTAATAAGATTCCGCCTTTTCATTTTTTTTATTTTTTTTTTTACTTTTACTATTTTATTTTTATTATGAAAAATGTTGTGCCCTGGACCAGGGGCACTCTGAAGTCTGGACATTTGAGGACATTTGCCTATATCCCCTATGCAAAGTTAAAACTTCTTACTTTATTTCTCTTGAAAGGGTTAACTTATACTGTTCATTACTGTGTTAAAGCATTGTATATATATATATATATATATGTTGTGATATATATCCTTTTCATCATCACTGTATTTACATGGCTCTGTGGAAAGGGTTAATGATAATGAATACTGAGAGATTGTTAGGACTTTGATTGAGAAGCTAGCAATTTTCCACAGCTGCCATAGGGTTTAAAGAAGACCATGTTTTGGAGTGAAAACCCCAGATTTTATTACCACCAAAAGCAGACAGTTTGACCTTCTTAAATGTCTGGTTTTAGCTATGTTATTATGTCTGAAAATTTAGTTTTGTCTGGAAAAATTGCTCTGTCGTTGCCTTTGAGTATCATTGAAGCTTTAATGTAAGTCTATACCAGACAAGAGTTGAAACAATGTATTTGTTTGTGCTAAGTTTCTCCACTCCACCCCTCCCACTAAAAGGTTCTAATCTAGCTAGAAACTGTGTATAAGGAGAGCAGTCAGAGCCCCTAGTGTGCTGCAGTTAGGGACCAGAGCTTTGAGGAGAATACTCATGCCAGCCTGCATGAGTGACCTGAAGAAGACACTGAGATGGGGACACTGAGCCAGAGACCATCGGTCACTAGCACTGTCACCAAGGAGCCACCTGTACTACTGAGCTACAGACCGTGGGCCCTTGACCAGGATGCCAAACTTCTGAGAGAGAGTGGGACAGCTAGCTCAGTCCTTTTTCTGCCAGGGAGGAGACTATGCCAGACTACTGAGTGACCAGAAAAAGACACTGAGACGGGGATACGCTGCCACAGACCCTGGGTCCCCAGCCTTAGCCCGGGGTACAAGCCTTCTGAAGAGAGAGAGGGACAGTTAGCTCAGGCCTTTCCTCAGTATCAAACCCTTCTTCTGCCAGGGAGGAGACTGGAGAAGCCAGCCCAATGCCTCGCCTGTATTGTTTTGTACCTGAATTCCTCCAATAAAAGAAGCATCCTGATTTACTGCAGACCCTGACTCTCTGGACTTTTTTCCCATTGGGGTGCACCATGTCTTACCATCTCTTCCAGAGAGCAGCAACACTTAGTGACACCTCAATGGTGTCTGGGGGACCCGGCGTAGTGTTGGAGCCATCCCAAACCCGGCCACTGCAAAAACATTTTTTTATATATTGTAATGCATTGCCTGTCAGCATTACACTGACAGTTGTCTAGGAGACCCAGCCTAAGGTGCTGGATCTCCTAGGCTTGTGTAGAAGGCAAGTCCTGGCTGCCTTCTTAGCCATAGTGAAGTAAATGGAGCCGTAGACCCCCGCAAATCCCCTGCAAACAAGGGTTAATCCACTGACATCACCGTTTATAGTGATGCTGGAGGATACAGCAGAGTGCCTGCACTGATTGGGCGCCCACCGCTCCAGTGCCCTCCCGATCAGTATGACGTGCTATTACGTCAAATAACAGGAAGTCACTTCCCGCTATAACGTAATAGTACATCATATGTCGGGAAGGGGTAATTATCTTGTGATTCACCTTTTTCTATAAATTAAACAGTCATAGCTACTACCTGAATGCTAGAAAGATATTGCTTTGTATAGTGACCACCATGTTTCTTTATTGTCATTGCTTGCTTGTTCAAGGTTAGGCCTCTCTCTTGCTATGGATTAACATCATGCCACTCTTACTTTCGTGACATATCAATATATAACATGGAAATTAATTTATCTTTGAAATTGGCAAATCTCACACCATACCAATGTACGTCTGTACTTCTGTTGACTTTCTCTGCCAAATATACAATCAAAAGAGACAGAACAAAAATAACTTACCATAGTATTCATTAACGTGGATTCTTACTTGCTGAAACTGACTCTCTTTATGCCATTTCTATTGTGACTCACCTTTGCAGTACCCCAGACCTGGGGTATCTGCAATTGTTTAGCATGTTATGTTTTATCACATTTATGTATACCCTGTACTCCAGCAGATAGGGTATGGTTGGTGTGTAATAAATAAAATGAAGGAACACAGCGGCTACACCTGTCGTACCAATAGGGATATGAGGTGCACACTCCTTAGCTAATACCCTAAGCTAAGTAATAGGCCTAGTAGAAAATCAATGTGGAGGGCACACTCAACATTTGAGATATATATAGGACAAATTTAATGAAAGACAATACAACAGTGCAATAAAAACATATAAAAATATATAAAAACCATTAAATGTAAACCCACATGAGAGGCCCAAAGTATATGTAATCAGGCTGTCACTCAGGTATGAGAATATGCTGTTATGATGTAGATAAACAGTCAATGTCAAATAGAACTGTACCAGTGAAGATGAAAAAAATATGGATGGTAAATATGGTCAGTCCTCTCAATACTCTGATGTAGACCCCTTAGATGCCGTCCTCCAGGTATGTGAATGGTGTAGAGCTTAGTGTACACCAGCGTATGCCGGATGATTCGCTTCAATAAACCTTGTTAGAGGAACGGTGTTCCTCAAATAGTTCATTTGCAGGACATTCAGTGGTTGTCGGACAAAACAAGCACTTCTTACCCCCTCCGTGTAGTCGTTCAGTCTACACGGTGATCCACTATAGTGAACAAGCAAGACACAGACATTACAACTATTGCCACCTTGCTAATAAGGACAATTCCTGATATAACTGAAGTTACAGGACTGGCAGTAGGACCCAGAAGATACCTCCACCTCCAACGCGCGCTTCACGTCACGGTCACGTGGGACGCCACGATACGGCCCAGGACACCACGCGGGACGCTGCTGGTGTCGGACGGAACTCCGGGAAGCTGCGCTGCAGGAACGACTACGAGGAGGGGGTAAGAAGTGCTTGTTTTGTCCGACAACCACTGAATGTCCTGCGAATGAACTATTTGAGGAACACCGTTCCTCTAACAAGGTTTATTGAAGCGAATCATCCGGCATACGCTGGTGTACACTAAGCTCTACACCATTCACATACCTGGAGGACGGCATCTAAGGGGTCCACATCAGAGTACTGACCATATTTACCATCCATATTTTTTTCATCTTCACTGGTACAGTTCTATTTGACATTGACTGTTTATCTACATCATAACAGCATATTCTCATACCTGAGTGACAGCCTGATTACATATACTTTGGGCCTCTCATGTGGGTTTACATTTAATGGTTTTTATATATTTTTATATGTTTTTATTGCACTGTTGTATTGTCTTTCATTAAATTTGTCCTATATATATCTCAAATGTTGAGTGTGCCCTCCACATTGATTTTCTACTAGGGTATGGTTGGTATTAGGAATAGGATTAACCATCCCATTCCTACCCTCACTGTTAGTTATAACAGGGAGGAGGAAGAAAGCACATGCTCAAGCTCTACTCCAATGGTCTTTGGGGCGAGTTCATTACCCAACTCTTCTGTAAGACTACTACTCCAGACAGAATGCAAGAATACCAAAGCTCCAGATATCAAAAAAGCTACAGTGTTTTACAGTCACCAGAGTAACCTGAAAGCTACAGCTGTACAGACCCTACTGCAGTTGAGGGACTAAAGATCAGATACCCATCACCTAGATTACATCCAGGCCAGAACAATTAAAAGCCTGCATTATGTAGTGGACACCTATATCCAAACGTACCAGCATTCAGCTGTTAGCTGGAAGTACAAGAGAGAATCATCAGCAAAACAGCACATCAGAGGTGACATTAACTGCCTCTTTGCCAGCCACTATACTTCATCATCTGGGAACAGAATTACACTTTTCTGAGTGCACTATTTTTATTCTTTTACTTCTGGCCTAATTCCTCAACCACCTTTGCACTGCACCGCTCCCCAGGAAGCAACAGCCTGAGGGAGTACACTGTGACACACCTCATCAGGACCACTACCATGCTCTGCATCGGCTCCTCAGGGGCTGCAAGGCCTCATTCCAATTGTGGCCTGTGCAGCTGCACAGGTTGTATGTCCTCAGGTCATCTCTGACGGTAACTTTAGAATGGATACACTGTTATACACTCACCTCTAACATAACAACACAAATCTGTTTAACACACTGGATGATGGCATCTGGAGTTCCTGAAATAGTAACTGAACGCTCTGTTGAATTTGGAAGCATGTCCCCTGCTACTTGAACTTGAGCACCTGTGGACTTCAAACATAAAATGTTAGTGATATAATGTCAAAGTAAAAATAAATCCTCATAATAGAGCATATCAAATACATGCTCAAATGATAGATTAACTTAATGAAGCAGATAGACCTGCCATATTCTTTAAACCACAAATACACTGTAGGAGCTAAAACCATAGCATCAATTACTGCGTTAACAATCAGCGTATTAGTGATGCTTTCTATACCGCGAAGGTCTCGGCAAACTGATCATAATGGACCAGATGTTTTAAAGTATGCTTTCAGTGGCTTATGGGACCATGTTGATGAGGTGTTTAGGGCTATTATGACAGTCATGTTCCTCTTCATGACTATAATGCTTGTTAAAGGGAGTCTGTCACCACATTTGGCCATTATAGACTAAGTACACAGAGAATTTGCCTAACAGTAGCTGATTCTAATAGTACCTTTGTTTAGTTCTTTTGCAGTTCACTGGAAGCAAAAACAGAGTTCAATCGGTATGTTAATTAGGGCTCGAAAGTGCCCAGGGGCGGCGTTCACATCGTCGGAGCCCAGGCTGTTCATCCTCTTTGGCTCATATCCCTGCCCCAGCCTCTGCCTGTGCCCACCCTTCTCTTGCGTCGTCCATCGCGCGCTCCCGCACCTGCGCACTCCATTGCGGGGACGGGCAATGTACATTGCGATGCCCATTCTGGACATAACTTCACTGGAGATACTGCGGCCATGTGCCGGCCAACGGGAGGCAGACCAGAGGCCCACAGGAGAAGAAGAAAGCCACCCTTCGCATGCGCAATAGCTCCAGTGAAGTAATGCCCATAATGGGCATCACAATGTGCATGCCCCGACCCTGCAATGGGGCGCACAGGCGCAGGATCGCGTGATGGAGGACGCATAAGAAGGGTGGGCACAGGCAGAGGCTGGGGCGGGGATATTAGCCAAAGAGGATGAACAGCTTGGGCTCCAACGATGTGAACGCCGCCCCTGGGCACTTGCGAGCCCTAATTTACATACTGATTAAACTCTGTTTTTGCTTCCGGTGAACTGCAAAAGAACTAAACAAAGGTACCATTAGAATCAGCTACTGTTAGACAAATGTGCTGTGTACTTAGTCTATAATGGCCAAATGTGGTGACAGACTCCCTTTACGTATCCAAAGCTTTCTTCCTAAATTCCCTAATAGTAATGCTCCTCAATCTACGCTAACGTATTTTTCATTTACCAGTTCAAGATCGGGCCATTTAGGGCCATTTACACCCCTTCCTGACTACATTTTAGTTTTTTCTTAGAACATGTGCATGTGTCTTCAAAAACTGTAACTTTTTTCTGTTCGGTTGTTTAAATCATTTTTCTTTTTTTCTCTTTTAAACAGTGCAAAGTGCAACTACTGCTAGCTTAACACTAGCATTAGAGATCCGCCTGCAAGCCTTAATATACTTCAACCTCTTCTGTACCAAGTGACTTTTCATGTTAAAGCCCAGGCCGATTTCTGCACATGTGACGTGTCACTTTATGTGTTAATAACTTTGGAATGCTTTTATTTATCTAATGTTTTTTCATGGTGACACATTGCACTTCATGATAGTGAGAAATATTAATCAATACTTTATACCTTTAATTATAAAAAAAAAAAAAATCCAATATTTTCTAAGTTTGAATTTCTCTTCTTTTAAGACGGATAGTGACACCTCATAAAATAGTTATTACTTAATATTCTCCATATGTATACTTTACAATATTGGCATGATATTGTAGATGTCATTTTATCTTTTTTGGACTTTAGAAGGCTTAGAACTTTAGAGGCAACTTTTTAACGACTTCCAGACCGGGTCATTTGTGCCCTTTCTGACCAGGCCTAATTTTGCTAATCCGACATATATCACTTTACAGTATGTGGTAATAACTTTGGAACGATCTTACTTATCCAAGCCATTCTGAGAATGTTTTCTTGTGACACGTTGTACATCATGTAGATGGTAAATTTGAGTCAATGCTTTACCTTTATTTATAAAAAAAAATCAAAAGTTACCAAAAATTTGAAAAACACACTATTTTCAAAATTTTAATATCTCTGCTTTTAAGGGGTTATCCGAACAATGAAAAAGAAAAAAAAAAAAACTCTTCTAAAACTCATCAGGACTTTCATATACATTAGTTAAGCTTGAGAAAAACTGTATATATACACTGTATACTCCCGTCCTGGATACTGCTGGATATATATATATATATATATATATATTTACTATATACTCCTGTCCTGTATACTGCTGGATATATATCCCATACACTATATACTCCTGTCCTTTATACTGCTGGATATCAAGCAGTATACAGGACACAATCATATAGTAGATGCATATATCCAGCAGTATACAGGACAGGAGTATACAGTGTATACATATATCCAGCAGTATACAGGACAGGAGTATATAATGTATATAAATAGAACTGCAAAAAAATAGGGTCAGTCAGCACATTCCAATGTGCAGGTACACGCTGCCATGGCTAAAAACACAAAGAAAAATAGACAATGCAGCAGCATTCTGCAAACCCAAAGTACAATAATGCCATAATTGTAGAAAATATTCTTGTGCTAATGCTACGCTTATTTTGCAAATTTGAGAGTCTTGGCAAAAACATTTTGTACAAAATTATTTAGGCCTGTCTGCCAAACATCAAGGTGATCTCTATAAGATGGGAACCTAAAACTAAATACTACTTGTTATGTGCCAAAATGGCCACCATAAAATTCAGGGAGTGTGGGTTCTACATGCATGCTGGGTCCACTCTGCTTTTTACCATTTTTGGTGCCATAACGGCCTCCATCAAATCCAGGGATGCAGGTACCAAATGCATGCTGAGCCCACTCTATACTTCTCCTGGTGCCAAATGGCTTCCAATAAATTGTCATGCCGGGAAGGGTACAAGATACAATAGACACACAAGAAACAACAAACAAGTGTCTAGACAAAAGCTGGGGATAATGGTCACCTCCTGACAAGATTCTATCAGCTGACCCTAGACTGCTGTGCACACATTTAGACCCCAAAGGTGGGAATAAACAGGCCCCGGTGCCTAAGACTGAATTAACCCTATAGTCCCTGAGATAGTGGACAAGGGGGAAAAAAGGCAGCCTGCTTCCTCTAATCCTGGAGAAAGCAGGTGTCTAACTAACAGCCTAGAAAATTCATAAATGGAAACCAAAAACACACTTATCTTAGAAGCAGAGCAGAAACAGCAATCCACCTTTCCACAGAGTGAGAAAGAAGCTAAACTCTCACAAACGACCCCACCCAGTGCACCTGAAGGGGGATAGGTACAGCTCACTCCAAGTAAACAGAAAACTACACACGTGCTGCCAACCTGACAGACTTTAGCACCTCACCAGAGCAGGGCATGACAGTACCCCCCCTTCTACAGGTGACCTCCAGACACCCAGGACCAACTTTATCTGGGTGGGACCTATGAGAGACCCTCACCAGTTGGCTGGCATTAACATCCACAGCTGGGACCCATGTCCTCTCCTCGGGACCGTATCCCCTCATGTGTACCAAGTACTGAAGGGAACCCCGAAGAAAACGCGAGTCAAGAACCCTAGAGATCTCAAACTCAAAGTTACCATCAACCAGAACCGGTGAAGGAGGCAATGGCGATGGCTCCACTGGTCTCACATATTTGTTCAGTAAAGATCTATGAAACACATCATGGATCTTCCAGGTCTGTGGAAGATCCAAACAAAACGCAACCGGATTGACGACCGCAGATATTTTGTAAGGTGCAATAAATCTTGGACCCAGTTTCCAAGATGGTACTCTTAGTTTAATATTTTTAGTAGATAACCATACCAGATCACCCACACACAGGTCCGGACCAGTCACACGTCTCCTGTCATCCATTCGCTTATACCTCTCACACATCTTCTCCAAATTGCCCTGGATCCCCCGCCAGATAGAAGACAAGGCAGAAGAGAATCTCTCCTCCTCTGGCATCGTAGAGGAACCAGTCCCAGAAAAGGTACCAAACTGAGGATGAAAACCATATGCGCCAAAAAATGGAGACTTACCCGTGGACTCCTGCTTATAGTTATTCAAGGCAAACTCTGCTAGAGATAGGAATGAGGACCAGTCCTCCTGGTTCTCAGCCACAAAACACCTCAAGTAGGTCTCCAGGTTTTCGTTAGTATGCTCTGTCTGCCCATTCGACTGCGGATGAAAAGCTGAAGAGAGCGAAAGTTGAATGCCAAGACGAGAGCAGAACGCCCTCCAAAACCTGGAAACAAACTGAGTACCCCTATCAGAAACCACATCCGAGGGAATACCATGTAATTTCACGATGTTATCAACAAAAACCTGAGCAAGAGTCTTAGCATTGGGCAGACTAGCTAACGATACAAAGTGAGCCATCTTGCTAAAACGGTCCACAACCACCAAAATAACCGTTTTCCCAGAGGAACTTGGCAGATCAGTAATAAAATCCATAGACAAGTGCATCCAAGGATGAGAAGGGATAGACAAAGGAAGAAGCGAACCAGAAGGTCTAGTGTGAGCAACCTTTGACCGTGCACAGGTCTCACAAGCTGCCAAGTAATCCTCAATACTCTTAACCCAGGCCACCAGAACCTTCGTGAAATCAGATCAAAGGTGGACTTGCCACCAGGGTGTCCAGCAAGGATGGTATTGTGATGTTCCTTGAAAACTTTGTATCGCAGTCTAGAAAGAACAAACAACCTCCCTGGGCGACAAGAATTAGGAGCCGCCTCCTGGGCTTCCAACACCTACATCTCCAACATCGGGGTACAGAGCGGAGACAACCACCCCATCAGCCAAAATCGGAGCAGGATCCTCCGAATCACTTCCCCCGGGAAAACTACGAGACAAAGCATCTGCCTTGATGTTTTTAATCCCCGGGCGAAAAGTAACCACAAAATTGAATCTAGTAAAGAACAGTCACCATCTAGCCTGTCTAGGATTTTGGCGCTTGGCGGACTGCAAATAAGCCAAATTATTATAATCAGTAAATACAGTAACAGGATGATACGCCCCCTCCAACCAGTGGCGCCATTCCTCACAGGCCAATTTGATGGCTAGCATAATTCCTCTCGGGGACCAAGAGTTTCTTGGAAAAGAAGGAGCACGGATGCCACTTGCCAGGCGATGGGCCCTGCGACAGCACTGCTCCCAACCTCCACCTCTGATGCATCAACCTCCACCACAAATGGTTGAGACACATCAGGCTGCATCAGAATGAGAGCAGACGCAAAACACTCCTTAATAGCTAAAAAGGCCTGCAATGCTTCATCTGACCAGACAGAGCAGTCGGCGCCCTTCCTAGTCATATCGGTCAGCGGTTTTACAATGGTACAGTAGTTCAAAATTAATTTTCTATAATAATTGGTAAACCCCAAAAACCGCATCAAAGCTTTCTGATTCTCTGGTTGGTTCCATTCCAGAACTGCCCGGACCATTTCGGGGTCCATCCGAAAACCAGAACCAGAAAGCAGGTATCCCAAAAATGGAAGCTCCAGCACAGAAAACACACATTTCTCCAACTTAACATATATTCCCTTACGTCCTACCAGCAGCACAGATGGGGTTAACCACCCCCCGTGGACTGGCAGGACCGGCGGAATGTTTAATGAGCCCAAGACTAATAACTCAATTTAACAATTAAGTATCTCCTTAAAAGGAGGAAGTCAACCCCCAGCCCACTGTGTTTTTTTCTGTCCTCCTGGACAGGTGGACTAGGCGGTTTTGTTCCCCCCTTTCTTATGGAAAGTGCGGGGAGCCTTCTTTTCGTTGTTTTTTCCTAGGTACCTTGTCAGTTTGGCCGGCAGCTTATTTGCTGCCGGCCCCGCGCAGTTGCGCCTGGCTGGGGTATTTTGGCGGCGTCCTTGGCCAGGATTCCCGGTCCTGTGCGCCGCCATCTTCCGGAGGTGACGGGGACTCTCCTTTTGCATCACCTCCGGGTAATCCGGCCGTGATTTTTTCACGGGCACGATTTTTCATAGATGCGATTTTTATGCATCTTCCTGTGGAGGATTTGCTGGGGGAGGGTGGATTGGCTATCCCTCCCTTTCCCCTATTTTGGGAGGCTGTGTGCTCCAGTTCAGTCTCTGGCTACATATGCTTTTTCAGCTAGATCCCAGAGTCCTAAAATTGGTGTTGTTCCTCTTGTGGTGTTTTTCCTCAGCTGCCTCCGGTCTGTTTTCTACCTTTCCTGTGTAGATAGGTGGTTTACAAATGTTTTATTTGTCCCTTTGTTTTTTTCCCGCAGTGATGCCGCGGGATTCGGAAGGCAGGAAAGTGGATCCAAGAGGAAGCATCTATCCTGCTACCATTGCAGCAGTCAACGGTTATTGTAAGCTGATCATACCTGCACTCGTGAGACCGCAGAAGCTAAACAGCTTAAGGCTGGGCTAAGACCAGCTTGGGAGACCGGTTGGGAATCCCTGGGTCTGTTGACTTAACCTACACCAGGTGTTACAGCTGCCGTTAGAGGGTTCTGACCTCTAGTGAACCCACGTTGCAGGATATGTATCAATGGCTTTGTTAAAGGAGTCATAGGCCTGCTGGATGGAAAGGCTTCCTATTCGTGCCCAGGCCCCTATGGAGACCTCTGTCCCAGTAGAGAGACCTTCTTGGTCTCCTTAGTTTCTTCCTCCTCGGATGAGGAGGAGCTGATGTTGTGTTTTCTCCCCTGGAAAGACACAGAAGTTGCTTAAGTCCATCAGGTCGGGGGACCATGATGTTGACTGTGGGGAGCCTCCCGTTCCCGCTCGGGCACCTCGTGTCTTTAAAGCGGATGAGACCCTCCTCTCTGTCATGATATAGAGTGGAAAAAACCTGGAAAAGGTCCGGTTTAAACAAAGAAGTTTAAATCCATGTTTCCGATGGCTTAACCCTTGGTGGATTCGTGGGGATCCATTCCCAAGGTGGACATGGCTATCGCCAAGTTGTCCAAGCGCACTCTGGTTCCTGCAGACGATGGGTCTAGCTGCAGGACCCCCTTTCAGAGTGCACACTAAGACGGGGTGTTACGGCAGCTGCGGCTTCCGCTGCCATAGCCATAGCGGCTTTTGAAGTCTCTACGTTCCTCCGATCTCGTCTGGATCAAATTCAAGTTGATGTGAACCAGAGGTTTTTCCAGGACGACATACTGGCTGCTTTCAAGACCATCAACCTGGCTACGGACTTCTTGTGCGATACCGCACAGCTCCAGTTGAATCTAGCGAAGAAGTTCCCCGCTAGCAAAGCAAGTCCTGGGAACGAGGCCAAGCACAGATCCTTGCTCTTGAAGCTAAGCAGCAGGTCTGTGGCTTATGGGAGACCAAGTGCGCCTTTGGCACCCTGTAACAATACTATCAAATAATGTCAGGGGCCTATATATAGCATGGCCCTGGGGTCTGGCCAGCAAACAAGCTCTTGTAGTGGCTGAAGAGCACAGCGAAAGGGTTTGAGGTGCTCTCGTGGAGGAGCCAAGATGGAAAATTCCACCTCCTGACTACCGGCCTCAGCGAGGCTCTTGGTTAATTCCTGTTACTCCTGCCGTTCTGCCAATAAGCCTCCCCATTCCTAAGCTTCATGTACCCGTCGGGAGTTGTCTCTCCCACTTCTGAGAAGATTGGATCCAAGAGATCTCGGATCCCTCGGTCCTGAATATCATTTACTACAGTTATTTAGTCAACCTCACCTCTATCCCTCTGGACAGGTTTGTCAAGATCAACCTTCTACAAGCTGCCAAGGAGGCGATCCTAGAGGACTACATTTGCAAAGGGGCTCTGGAGGAGGTTCCGGCAGGAGAACGGGGCCTAGGGATCTATTCACCAGTTTTTCTGGTTCCCAGGGTTTCAGGAGATCTCCGGATGATTATCGATCTGAGATATTTCAATCGTTTTATAAGGAAGGTGAAGTTTTGTGTAGAAACCATCAGGTCAGTAGTTCACGTCGTCAATCCTGGAGATGTGATGGCAACCCTGGACCTCAATAATGCATATCTGCACATCCCGATCCATCCTGGTTCCAGGAAGTATATCAGGATCACGGTCCAGGTGTCCGGGGTCGTCAGGCATCTTCTGTTGTTGCCCTTCCCTTTGGCATTTCTTCTGCCCCTCACACTTTTACCAAGGTGGTGGTTCTGTGGTGGCGGCTTTGAGGCTTCAAGGACTGACCATCATTCCTTATCTGGAAGACGGGCTTTGAAAGCCTCTGCTCTAGCGTTCCTAACCCAACGTCTTCAGGTAACAATCTCCTTTCTGTTCCACCTAGGTTGGATCATCAGCTGGTAGAAGTTGAGCGTGAGCCCGTCGACTTCAGTAAGATATCTAGGCTTCATAATCGACTCCACTGGGATGTCGCTCCAGTTGACTCCAGAAAGAAGATTCCGGGTTCAGAACACGGCAAGTTCCTTTCCCGGCGAGTTCCAATCCGGACTCTCATGAAGATGTTGGGGCTCATGTCAGCGTCTGCGGAAGCAGTCCCTTGGGCTCTATGGCACCTCCGCCCTCTACAGTCGGAGGTCCTCTCCTAATGGAATGGCAGCCCTGCTGGGCTAAACTCCCTGTGCTCCCTGACTTGGCAAACTCTGTATTCCCTCAGATGGTGGTGCCATCTTTTAGGCAGGAAGTCTATGGCCCAGCCAGTCTGGGTCATATTGACTACGGATGCGTCCTAAGTAGGCTGGGACGCTCACCTAGACGACTCTCCAGTTCACGGGACCTGGTTTCCTCAGGAGTGGCTTCTTTCATCCAATCTCCGCGAGATTCAAGCTATCCAGCTAGCCCTCCTTCACTTAGCCCCTCAGATCAGGGGCAAAGCGGTGAAAGTCCAGTCAGACAATGTGACTGCGGTACTTTACATCAACCAGCAGGGAGGCACGAGATCACTTCCCCTCTTGTCAGAGATCGGGGTGATTCTGGATTAGGCAGAGTTGTACCTTCCCACTTATCTGCAATCCACATCCAAGGCTCCCTCAATATGATAGCGGCTGAGCCGCGGTCTTCCCGTCGGTGGAGTGGTCTTTACATCCGGAGAATTAAGCAGATAGTCCTCAAGTGGGTATGCCAGAGGTGGATCTCATGGCAACAAGGTTCAATGCCAAGGTGAGAGGTTCTGCTCCTCTACAGGGAGGACAACCCCTGGCGTTAGACGCTCTGTCAATATCCTGGAGGTTCAGGCTGGCTTACATCTTCCCTCCCTTTTCCATGATACCGAGGGTATTGATGAAAATCCGTCAGGATCAGGCCTCAGTGATAGCCATCATACTGTTTTGGCCGAAGAAGATCCTGGTTTACCTAGCTCACCCAGTTGAGTCGAGGACAATATTGGAGGCTCCCCACAGCAGACCCTGGTGTCGTGGGACACTCACCTCTGCTCAGATCTGCACAGATTCAACCTGACAGCCTGGAGGTTGATCAGTCCCTTCCCAGAATAGAAGGGCTTTCAGAGTCGGTCCTGAGAACGCTGTCTCATTCTAGAGCGGACTCTACCAAGAGAGCCTACTCTCATCCTGTTGTACCTCAACTGAGGTGGCGTCTGCAGATCCGCCCCTCTCCGCTATCCTTCAGTTCCTGCAAGACGGCCTTGATAGAGGCTACTACTCTGAAGGTTCAAGTTTCAGCCATCTCAGCTTGCCTTAAACAGGCTTTTTCTCAGGACCCGCTGATCAAACGGTTCCTTAAAGGAGCTGAAAGATAAAAGCCTACAGTACTGAGACCCCTTTTTTCAATGGGTTTTTCAGTAGTTCTCAGGGGTTAGCATCTCCCCCTTTGAACCGTTAGAGGAGGTGGACATCAAGTTCGTCACTTGGAAGTTTGTGTTTCTCCTTGCAGTGACTTTGGCCAAGAGGGTCTCTGAGCTTCAAGCTCTCTCAGCACATGAGCCCTATTCTTACATGACCGGGACCTTCTTAGATTCCTCCCGTATTGTAGGCCTAAAGTTCCTTCCTTCCAGAACATCAACCAGGTGATATTCCTCCCGGTTCTGTCGACATCTACCACCTCCTCCTAGGAACCTGCTAGACATCCTCTGGACGTCGAGATGTCTCCGGATCTATGTGGATAGATCAAGGAGTTCAGGAAAGATGAGAATCTGCTAATCCTGTTGCCGGTAAGTTTAAAGGCTATAAGGCATCCAAACCTTCCATCAGTCGGTGGATTGAGGAGGCTATTAAGGAATCCTTTGTTTCCACAATCTGGACCCTCCGGGATTCGTGAAGGCCCACTCTACTAGAGTTGTGGCTATTTCTTTTGCCGAGAGGAGTCTTCTGCCTCTCAACATGATTTGCAAAGCTGCCTCCTGGAGCTCTGAATCGACATTCATCTCCCATTATAGACTAGATGCCAGTCTAGCTGAGTTTCGGCCTTTGGGCAGACTTTTCTTAGTTCTGCCAGGCAGGAAGGCCCTCCCTAGGGGTTTCTTCTTGCTATCTCCCCATCTGTGCTGCTGGTAGGACGTAAGGGAATCGTTAATTTCTAACGATAATTTGTTTTCCCTTAGTCCTAACAGCAGCACACAAATTTCCCACCCTAGTAAGTCTAGTTTTTTTCTAGCTATAAACACAGTGGGCTGGGGGTTGACTTCCTCCTTTTAAGGAGATACTTAATTGTTAAATTGAGTTATTAGTCTTGGGCTCATTAAACATTCCGCCGGTCCTGCCAGTCCACGGGGGGTGGTTAACCCCATCTGTGCTGCTGTTAGGACTAAGGGAAAACAAATTATCGTTAGAAATTAACAAATTTATTCTCCCGAAGGATCGTCAAAACCTGTCTCACATGATCCTGATGGGTCTTCAGATCAGGGGAGTAAACTAATATGTCATCCACGTAAATTACAATGAACCTTCCCACCAAATGATGAAAAATGTAATTGACAAATCGCTGAAACACCGCTGGCGTGTTTGTTAACCCAAAAGGCATAACCAGATTTTCGAAATGACCCTCGTGCGTGTTGAAGGCCATTTTCCACTCATCCCCTGCTTAATTCTGATCAGATTGTAGGCCCCTCTTAAATCTAACTTGGAGAAAATCTTGGCTCCAACAATTTGATCAAAAAGGTCAGAAATCAAAGGAAGGGGATACGGATCACGGACCGTAATGAGATTTAATTCTCGAAAATCCAAGCAAAGTCTAAGCGATCCTTCTTTTTTCTTTGCAAAGAAAAAATCAACTGCGACCGGAGACTTTGAGGGCCTAATATGACCCTTTGCCAAACTATCGGCTATGTACTTCCGCATGACCTCTCTTTCAGGTTGAGAAAGATTGTACAGCCGAGACTTTGGCAACTTGGCCCCTGGGATGAGATTAACAGGACAATCATATTCACGACGAGGAGGCAACTCCTGAGCCCCACCCTCTGAAAAGACATCTGCAAAATCTGACTGATACTGAGGTAAAATCGTAGAATACACCCCTGCAATAGTTGCACTAAAGCAATTGTCTGAACAAGATTCACTCCAACCGATTATCTGTCTTGCCTGCAAATCAGTAGTAGGGTTATGTTTAATCAACCACGGCAAACCAAGGACCATAGGCGTGGGCAAGTTTTTCATGACAAAACACGAAATTATTTCAACATGCGAATCACCCACCCATAGCCGAATACCATGAACAATATGACTGAGATTCTTCTGATAAAGAGGGGAAGAATCAATTGCAAACACCGGAATCTCTCTCTCCAAAGTGCACATATATAGGCCCAGATTTTGAAGAAACAGAAAATCAATAAGGTTTACTCCAGCACCACAGTCAATAAACACTTCAAACTTAAATTTTCCTGATTCTAGCGCCACCATAGCTGTAAGGAGAAAACGGGTATTGCAGGGAGATTGCATTCCTGCTTGCTCCGGCACCCCATCCACACTACCAAGAGTCAGGGATCTTTATTTTTCTTTTTTACATAAACCTCTTTGTGGACCATTTTCATCAACTTGCGGTTTCAGCAAAGGACAAGCATAAACAAAATGACCATTTTCTCCACAGTAAAAACATAGCTTATGCAACCTCCTAAAGTTCCTATTACCTGAATGAAAAGACACCTGACCCAGCTGCATGGGTTCCTCCCCCATCCCAGAATTACATGTCATATTAACCTGGGGAACCGGTGAGACAAAACCACTGTCAGAAGGAATCCCTCGCACTGAAGGGGCCTTATTCCTCTCTCTAATGCGTCTATCAAAGCGCACTGCCAAAGACATAGCATTTTCCAAAGTATCCGGATACTAATGAAAAGCAAGGGCATGTTTCAATCTCTCTGATAACCCCGGACAAAACTGACTATGCAGCGAGGGGTCATTCCACTCAGTCTCCGTAGCCTATCTCCGAAATTCAGCGCAGTACACCTCTGCAGTATGTTCTCCTTAACCACCTCTGGACCGCCTAATGGTCTGCGCCTGCGTCCGGCCGGCGGTCCTGTTGCTCTGGCTGGGCGCATCCGTGCGTCATCTCGCGAGACACGAGATTTGCTGTGGACGCGCGTTCGTTCACAGTGGCGCGCGTCTCGGCAGTTGTACTGCAGCCTGCCAGCGATGATCAATCGCTGGCAGGCTGTAGAAGTAAAATAAAAAGCATCAAACGGGTATATCAGACGCTGTTTTGTTAACAGCGTCTGATTTACCTGCTACGTGGTCCTCTGGTGGTCCCATTTGCTGGGATCGACCACCAGAGGACCAGGTAGCTATGTAAAGTTGCACCAAGCACCACACTACACTACCCCCCCCCCCGGTAACTTATTAACCCCTTGTTAACCCCTTGATCACCCCATCTAGATTCCCTGATCACCTCCCTGTCATTGATTACACCCCTGTAAGGCTCTATTCAGACGTCCATATGTGTTTTTCGGATCCGTGGATCCGCGGATCTAAAAAACACGGAAACCGGCAATGTGCTTTCCGCATTTTGCAATTGCGGGCAAGAATAGGACATGTTCAATATTTTTGCGGAACGGAAATGCAGACCCAGAAGTGCGGATCCGCAATTCCGGATCCGAGCGGGACAAAGTCTGTCCCCATAGAAATGAATGGGTCCGCAATTCCGTTCTGCAAACAGAATTGCGGACGTGTGAATGGGGCATAAGGGTCCCTTATCACCGCCAGTTAGTTAGCTACTTGTTAGGTAGTTAGCGCCCAGCCCACCGCACAGCAGTCACTGATTTTGGCAGATATTTTTTCATCCACATTGATCGATGCGAATTAAAAAATCTGTGCCGTTCATTTTTTTATTTTATTTTTTCAGCCCAGAGGCTGAACGGAAAAAAAAAAATCTCATTACCCAACTCAATATAAGGAGAATAGCAGAAACTCCTAATGCTGGCCATACGTGTAATGATTGTGGAGACCCTCAAATGCCAGGGCAGTACAAACACCTCACATCTGATCCCATTTTAAAAAGAAGACACCCCAAGGTATTACGTGAGGGGTATGGTGAGTTCATGTAAAATTTTATTTTTTGTCACAAGTTAGTGGAATATGAGACTTTGTAAAAAAAAATATATATATATCAATTTCCGCTAACTTGTGCACAAATTTTTTTTTTTCTGTGAACTCACCATGCCCCTCACAGAATACCTTGGGTGTCTTCTTTCCAAAATGGGGTCACTTGTGGGGTATTTATACTGCCCTGGCATTTTAGGGGTCCTAAAGCGTGAGAATCCAAATGCGTAAAAATGCCCTGTGAAATCCTAAAGGTACTCATGGGAATTTGGGCCCCTTTGCGCATCTTGGCTGCAAAAAATTGTCACTCATGTGGTATCGCCGTACTCAGGAGAAGTAGGGCAATGAGTTTTAGGGTGTATTTTTATATATACCCATACTTTGTGTGAGAAATATCGCTGTAAACGACAACTTTTTACATTTTTTTATACAAAGTTGTCAATTTACAGAGATATTTCTCTCACCCAACTTGGGTTTATGTAAAAATACACCCCAAAACACATTGCCCTACTTGTCCTGAGTACGGCGATACCACATGAGTGACAATTTTTTGCAGCCTGGGTGCGCAAATGGGCCCAAATTCCAACGACTACCTTTAGGTTTTACATGGCTGCTCACAATTTAGCCCCACCCAAAATGCCAGAACAGTACAAACACCCCACAAATGACCCCATTTTGGAAAGAAGACACCCCAAGGTATTTGCTGAGGGGCATAGTGAGTCCATGAAAAATTTAACTTTTTGTCAAAAGTTAGCGGAAAGGGAGACTTTGTGAGAAAAAAAAATAAAAAATAAATTTCCGCTAACTTGTGCCAAAAAAAAATCTTCTATGAACTCGCCATGCCCCTCACGGAATACCTTGGGGTGTCTTATTTCCAAAATGGGGTCACATGTGGGGTATTTATACTGCCCTGGCATTTTAGGGGCCCTAAAGCGTGAGAAGAAAAATGCGTAAAAATGCCCTCCTAAAAGGTACTCATTGGAATTTGGGCCCCTTTGTGCATCTTGGCTGCAAAAAAGTGTAATGTGGTATCGCCGTACTCAGGAGAAGTAGGGCAATGTGTTTTGGGGTGTATTTTTACATATACCCATGCTGGGTGAGAGAAGTATCTCTGTAAATTGACAACTTTGTATACATTTTTT
Organism: Bufotes viridis; assembly: GCA_033119425.1. Taxonomy (NCBI): domain Eukaryota; kingdom Metazoa; phylum Chordata; class Amphibia; order Anura; family Bufonidae; genus Bufotes; species Bufotes viridis. Next base: position 206,905,062 of record CM065593.1, on the reverse strand, counting down.
TAAAAAGTTGTCATTTACAGAGATATTTCTCACACACAGTATGGGTATATATAAAAATACACCCCAAAACACATTGCCCTACTTCTCCTGAGTACGGCGATATCACATAAGTGCCAATTTTTTGCAGCCAAGATGCGCAAAGGGGCCCTAATTCCAATGAGTACCTCTAGGATTTCACAGGGCATTTTTACGCATTTGGATTCTCACGCTTTAGGACCCCTAAAATGCCAGGGCAGTATAGATACCCCAAAAGTGACCCCATTTTGGAAAGAAGACACCCCAAGGTATTCCGTGAAGGGCATGTCGAGTTCACAGAATTTTTTTTTTTTTTTGGCACAAGTTAACGGAAATTGATATATATATTTTTTTTTTTGTTTACAAAGTCTCATATTCCACTAACTTGTGACAAAAAATAAAATTTTACATGAACTCACCATACCCCTCACGGAATACCTTGGGGTGTCTTCTTTCTAAAATGGGGTCAATTGTGGGGTATTTATACTGCCCTGGCATTTTAGGGGTCTCTAAAGCGTGAGAAGAAGTCTGGAATCTAAATGGGTAAAAATGCCCTGTGAAATCCTAAAGGTACTCATTGGAATTTGGGCCACTTTGCGCACCCAGGCTGCAAAAAAGTGTCACACATGTGGTATAGCCGTACTCAGGAGAAGTAGGGCAATGTGTTTTGGGGTGTATTTTTACATATACCCCTGCTGGGTGTGAGAAATATCTCTGTAAATGACAACTTTTTACATTTTTTTATACAAAGTTGTCAGTTTACAGTGATATTTCTCTCACCCAACATGGGTATATGTAAAAATACACCCAAAAACATATTGCCCTTCTTCTCCTGAGTACGGCAATACCACATGAGTGACACTTTTTTGCAGACTAGTTACGCAAAGGGGCCCAAATTCCAACGAGTACCTTTAGGTTTTACAGGGATGCTCACAATTTAGCCCCGCCCAAAATGCCAGAACAGTAAACACACCCCACAAATGACCTCATTTCGGAAAGTAGACACCCCAAGGTATTCACTGAGGGGCATAGTGAGTCCGTGGGAGATTTTAGCAGAAATGGAAACTTTATTATTATTATTTTTTCCTCAGAAAGTGTCATTTTCCGCTAACTTGTGAAAAAAAATGAAATGATACATGAACTCACCATGCCCCTCCTCGAATACTTTGGGTGTCTTTTTTCTAAAATGGTGTCATTTGGGGGGTATTTATACTATTCTGGCATTCTAGCACCTGAAGAAACATGACAGGTGCTCAGAAAGTCAGAGCTGCTTCAAAATGCCGAAATTCACTTTTTTGCACCATAGTTTGTAAACGCTATAACTTTTTGCAAAAAATTTATATAGAAGTGTATTTTTTTTTTAATTTTACAATAGAAAGTGAAAAATTACATTTTTTTGCAAAAATGTTGGTCATTTTTGATTAATAGCAAAAAAAGTAAAAATGTCAGCAGCAATGAAATACCACCAAATGAAAGCTCTATTAGTGAGAAGAAAAGAAGGTAAAATTCATTCGGGTGGTAAGTTGCATGACGGAGCAATAAACGGTGAAAGTAGTGTAGTGCAGAATTGTAAAAAGTGGCCTGGTCATTAAGGGTGTTTAAGCTAGGGGGGCTGAGGTGGTTAAATCAAATTACGCAACCTAGATTCCGCCATCGAGACTCAATCTGGGTCATCATAAATCAATCCCAAGGCCTTAAAAAATCCATCCACCGACCGAAGTGCTAGAGAACCGGTCGGCAGCGAAAAGGCCCAGGATTGAGTCTCCCCTTTAAGCAAATAAATAATTATCCCAACTCTCTGACTCTCATCGCCAGACGAAGACGACCGCAACCGAAAGTACATCCTGCATGACTCTCTAAAGCGGATGAAGTCATTCATACCCCCTGAAAATCTATCAGGAAGAGCGACTGTAGGCTCCCCATAAATTTGACTTACTCCAATAGCACCTGATGCCAGAGCATTCTGTCGTGTGACAGAATTACGGAGATCAGCAACCTCCAGGGATAATCCCTGCATGCGATCCACTAATGCATCAACTGACTCCATTTCCTAGCAGCAGAGAAATGGCAGTCTAGGAAATATTATGGCGGCTGGGTTATAATGTCATATAAGGGTACAAGATACAATAGACACACAAGAAACAACAAACAAGCGTCTAGGCAAAAGCTGGGGATAATGGTCACCTCCTGACAAGATCCTATCAGCTGACCCTAGACTGCTGTGCACACATTTAGACCCCAAAGGTGGGAATAAACGTGCCCCCGTGCCTAAGACTGAATTAACCCTATAGTCCCTGAGATAGTGGACAAGGGGGGAAAAAGGCAGCCTGCTTCCTCTAATCCTGGAGGAAGCAGGTGTCGAACTAACAGCCTAGTCAATTCATAAATGGAAACCAAAAACAAACTTATTTTAGAAGCAGAGCAGAAACAGCAATCCACCTTTCCACAGTAAGTAACCATGGAGATAACAAACAAATAAGTGATGGACCACAGTGTATATATAAGGCATCAGGAGATTTCCCAATCTTAGATTTCCCATTTTAAGATACATATATCTGGTGATAGTATAGGGGGAGGGTCAGATCGGGCACGAGTCCCTACTGAAAACAGCGGGAGTCGCGTCCCTCTAGCCGCGAGACACCATCACCCATTCCTGGAGTAGAGTGTCGCGTCGCAGTATGGACCCAACCTCCATTAATCACCCCACATGTCCACGGCCTTATATTAGCAGCAGTGTATAGGTCCACGTTGGGGAACAAAACAAATTTGATTAACCTTTAGATAGATGAACAGTTGAGCCGCATGTTGGCCACTCATGCATCCATACTCTCACATGGGTGCAATCCCCTGATAGCCCCTGTTCAAATTCAAAAATATTAACTAACAGAGAAGATATATAGCAGTGTAAATGAACGCGGATGCTAGGGTCCACTTGGGATCCGGCTGGTTGAAGGCAAAGGTCTTCATTCTAAAAAATAAAGATAAAGAGATATCAAATTCAAAAATTGACACTGTGATATATGCATACACCAAACAGGACAAAGATAGAGGCTGAGCAATGGAAGACAACAAGCTCATCAGAAGAGGGATACGTTATATTTAGTATTCAAACCCATTGGTTTAAGTGTATTAAGACGTAAATCCATCTTACTTCACATTTTTTTAGCATCAATTCCCTGTTGCCACCTCTCTTCAAGGGTGGAATATGATCAATAATTCGGAATTTAAGATCTGATTCCTTGTGATTGGCCTCCAAGAAATGCTTTGACACCGGTAAATCTTTCCTCTTTTGACGAATCGTATAGCGATGGTAATTAAAACGGGATATGAAATCCTGAGTAGTATTAATAATATTACAGGCTACAGCTACTAGAGAGGGGTCGTTGATCCAGGGAGTTATTCTGATTGCCTGATTGGAGTCGGGAAGGAATTTTTTTCCCCTTAAGTGATGAAAATTGGCTTCTGCCTCACAGGGGTTTTTTGCCTTCCTCTGGATCAACTTGTAGGAAACAGGCCGAACTGGATGGACAAATGTCTTTTTTCGGTCTTATATACTATGTTACTATGTTACTATGTAGTTTCCCCCACATAAAACAAATTACATGGACATACCAATATATAAACTACAAAAGAACTATTACATGTCAAATAATGACGTATCCCATACATAGTATTAGTCATTGGGTGAGAAAAATTGTCGCCCTTGAGCATCTGCTTACAATTTATGCAATTTAGACATGGGTAACAGCCAAGCCTCTTGGGGCCTAGGTAAGTCTGTACCTTACCTTGGCTTGGTGTCTCAGTTTTTACCAACTTGTCGCGGAGGTTATCAGACCTCCTGTATGCAAACACCGGGGGATTATGAAATTCCTTGATATTAGGCATAATACTCCTCAGAATAGGCCAGTGTTTTCTCACAATTCTGGCTATCTCAGGACTCTTTTGGGTATATGTAGAAATAAACTTAATCCGTTCGGTAGCCCTATCCTTTCTTGTCTGTGTATAAGTCATTAAATTACCTAGATGTTTACGGAAAAGAGTGTGTGGATACCCTCTGTTAATGAATCTTTTGGACATCTCATCCAATCTCATGTTTCTCATAATCGGATCCTGCAATATCCTTGACACCCGGAGAAACTGACTACGAGGGAGTGATCGAACCATAGGTCTGGGATGACAGCTTTCGGACCGATCGGACCCTCCCCCTATACTATCACCGGATATATGTGTCTTAAGATGATTTGGGAAATCTCCTGATGCCCTATATATACACTGTAGTCCATCACTTATTTGTTTGTTATCTTCCCTGTCATGGTGCGTTTGCGTGAGTTGATCACGTGACCAGTGATGTACTCCGGTCACATGGAGTGGTCGCTTGGTTACCGGATGCTCATGCTGCAACCGCTAGAGGTATAGTGATCCTACGCATGTGCACATAGTAATGTGAGACGCCATTCCCATGCGGCTGATGCGGTCCACTGGCGGTAGGCTGTAGTCTATTTACAACTATTGTATATGATATTTGAACAGCGGCGATCACCAGTACTGTTCATATTTTAATGACAACTGGGGATAAGTTGTATTCACACACTACACGTGTACACCGACCTTTTTGGTCACTTCGTTATTTCTGAATACCTTTTTGAATATGCATACAGATGGATACACTTTTTTATTTAGATGTATATTGGATCACATGATTTGATGATGTCACTTTGTAACGCCCACATTACATGATTTGATGATGTCACCTTGTAACGCCCACATCACATGATTTGATTGTATGACTATATAAGTTTGCTTGTGGCACTGTTGTATTGCTTGACAAAGGCCTCATGGAGTAGGCTGAAACGTTGTCTTGGAATAAATTGGGTCATCACCACTTATCTCAGGAGTGCTGCCTCTTTTCTGGAATTTATATACTGTGGAGGATTGTCCGTCCTCCTGAGGAATTTGCACCCGCCAAGCTCTTTGGACGTGCTGCTGCTTATCTCTGGATTTATATTATTGGACTTAGTAGCGTGCACCCGGCTTTTGATTTTTCTATTTCACCATTATGGACCCATCCGAAGTCTTTGCATACACCAAACAGGATGAAGAGAGGATTTTGCAAGGCATGGTTGGCAACAGTTCCTTTTTATCGACTCCTACTGTCACAGAATTGAAGAGACGTTTTGAGGCCGATGGTAAACGTATGACATCTATTGAATTGCATTGGAACACGCTAGCTGAGTATTATAAAGCACATCATGTCCCACGTGGGATTCGTTCACAGCTGAAACCTAATTTGTTCCCCATTGATTCCACCTATGCGCAAAGATTTATACACATTTCTAATAAATACGCTATGGACATTCTACTTCTAAATTTGGAACACCTCCAACATGAACTGGATCTTACATGCCAGAGGTATGTCACTGTTGAAAGTGAATTGAGAACGGCTCTTACTCCACAAGAAATGGACTCGTATGTCTCTAAATGTACGGATTATCCCGACAAATTTAGGAGTGAACAAGAGGTGATTAAACGCCGTAAATGGTTAAGAGATGAGGAGGACTATAAAAGAGGCAACGTCTATACCTGGCAAGAACAGAAGGGATAAAGACGGAATGCACAGGATCAGAAACAGCAGCAGAAGGCTAAACAGGATTCAACTAGACCTATAACCCAGAAAGAGAAGCTGACCGGCGAGCAGTCTTTTTTAGACCAGGCCACGGTTTCAAAAGGCCCAGACATGGTGGAAGAAGACACCAGAGATGGCGAAAAACCACAAGAAACCCGACATACCAAAAATCGGACTATCCGGAGGAGAAACCAAATGTGGTAAATATCTCCTCTACTACTTTAACGCAATTGCAGATTGAACTGTTATCCAAAGGTTTGACATTCTGTCCTGTACCCAAAATTGATTGTTTTCAGTTAAGCCTCGATTTAAACCAATTATTAGGCAATATTAAATTGAAAGTCTGGTTTACACAACACCCAAGAGACAACATTCACTCCACGGTACCTAGAGGCAGTGAATTGACACTTGACATGTTTGATCTCAGAATTAAGAGTGACTTCAATCCCCAGGTCAAGAGTCCGGCCATTGAAACTTTTATGGCGGCTGTTGAACTGGACATTGATTCCCTGAAAAATGAACATGATAGTTTAGGATTTTGTTCACCTAACATCACCAAGGCAGAAATGGCCGCACTAGTGGAGATCCGTAACAACGACTCCCTCACGGTAAAACCAGCCGACAAAGGGGGAGCCGTTGTTATTATGGATACCTCTAAGTATATTAAGGAGATATTAAGACAGATCACAGATACGGCAGTGTACAGGAGACTCGTACATGATCCTAAATTTGACGTTATTAAGGTAATCACTAATGTCCTAGATAGAGCTAAGATCGCTAGGATTATTGATGGCAATCTATATTCTTTTCTATTGAATAAACATCCACGTACTCCTATAATTTATGTGTTACCTAAAATACATAAATCCTTGAGTGATTTCCCCCCCCCCCCCCCCGGCAGACCTATTGTGTCTGGCAGGGATTCAGTGTTCTCTAATATAGCTATTTTTTTGGACAAAATTCTCTGCGGTTATGCCACTTCTGCCGCATCCTATGTTCGCGATACTAGTGACTTTCTGCAGAAAATCTCTGAAGTTGTTACCACCTCTACCACCATCTTGGCGTCATTTGACGTAGTCAGCCTCTACACCTCTATTGATCATGATAGGGGTGTGGAGGCGACACGCAAATGTCTGACCAAAACTGATTATACGCCAGAATGTAAGGACTTCATTATTGAATTACTTGACATAGTGTTGAGGTATAATTATTTTGCTTTTCGGGACAAGTATTATTTACAATTGCGTGGAACCGCAATGGGTTCAAACATGGCACCTACCTATGCCAATGTATTTATGGCTGCCCTTGAGACGGACCACATCTATGTGTCCCACCACTACCGCCATGTCCGCGGGTGGTGGCGATACATAGATGATGTTTTCGTCATTTGGGAGGGCTCTGAAGAGTCGCTACAAGAGTTTCACGGTTTTTTGAATGCTATAGACCCTGATATTCAGTTCACATTGACCTATTCAACACAGAGTGTACAATTTTTGGACACTATGGACTCTATTTGTAATGATAGGCTAGTGACAGATTTCTACATGAAGCCTACTGATTGCAATAATCTGTTGCGATATGAAAGCTGTCATCCCAGACCTATGGTTCGATCACCCCCTCGTAGTCAGTTTCTCCGGGTGTCAAGGATATTGCAGGATCCGATTAAGAGAAACATGAGATTGGATGAGATGTCCAAAAGATTCACTAACAGAGGGTATCCACACACTCTTGTTCGCAAACATCTAGGTAATTTAGTGACTTATACACAGACAAGAAAGGATAGGGCTACCGAACGGATTAAGTCTATTTCTACATATACCCAAAAGAGTCCTGAGATAGCCAGAATTGTGAGAAAACACTGGCCTATTCTGAGGAGTATTATGCCTAATATCAAGGAATTTCATAATCCCCCGGTGTTTGCATACAGGAGGTCTGATAACCTCCGCGACAAGTTGGTAAAAACTGAGACACCAAGCCAAGGTAAGGTACAGACTTACCTAGGCCCCAAGAGGCTTGGCTGTTACCCATGTCTAAAATGCATAAATTGTAAGAAGATGCTCAAGGGCGACAATTTCCCTCACCCAATGACTAATACTATGTATGAGATACGTCATTTTTTGACGTGTAGTTTATCTATTGGTATGTCCATGTAATTTGTTTTATGTGGGGGAAACTACCCAAGATTTCAAATCCCGTTTTAATTACCATCACTATACGATTTGCCAAAAGAGGAAAGATTTACCGGTGTCAAAGCATTTCTTGGAGGCCATCACAAGGAATCAGATCTTAAATTCCGAATTATTGATCATATTCCACCCTTGAAGAGAGGTGGCAACAGGGAATTGATGCTAAAAAAATGTGAAGTAAGATGGATTTTCGTCTTAATACACTTAAACCAATGGGTTTGAATACTGAATATAACGTATCCCTCTTCTGATGAGCTTGTTGTCTTCCATTGCTCAGCCTCTATCTTTGTCCTGTTTGGTGTATGCATATATCACAGTGTCAATTTTTGAATTTGATATTTCTTTATCTTTATTTTTTAGAATGAAGACCTTTGCCTTCAACCAGCCAGATCCTAAGTGGACCCTAGCATCCGCGTTCATTTACACTGCTATATATCTTCTCTGTTAGTTAATATTTTTGAATTTGAACAGGGGCTATCAGGGGATTGCACCCATGTGAGAGTATGGATGCATGAGTGGCCAACATGCGGCTCAACTGTTCATCTATCTAAAGGTTAATCAAATTTGTTTTGTTCCCCAACGTGGACCTATACACTGCTGCTAATATAAGGCCGTGGACATGTGGGGTGATTAATGGAGGTTGGGTCCGTACTGCGACACGACACTCTACTCCAGGAATGCGTGATGGTGTCGCACGGCAAGAGGGACTCGACTCCTGCTGTTTTCAGTAGGGACTCGTGCCCGATCGGACCCTCCCCCTATACTATCACCGGATATATGTGTCTTAAGATGATTTGGGAAATCTCCTGATGCCCTATATATACACTGTAGTCCATCACTTATTTGTTTGTTATCTCCATGGTTACTTACTTTCATTTTGATGCGGTCACTTCCCTGTCGTGGTGCACTTGCGTGAGTTGATCACGTGACCAGTGACGTACTCCGGTCACATGGAGTGGTCGCTTGGTTACCGGACGCTCGTGCTGCAACCGCTAGAGGTATAGTGATCCTACGCATGAGCACACAGTAATGTGAGATGCCATTCCCATGCGGCTGATGCGGTCCACTTGCGGTAGGCTGTAGTCTATTTACGACTATTGTATATGATATTTGAACAGCGGCGATCGCCAGTACTGTTCATATTTTAATTATAACACACTGGTGATAAGTATTCACACAACACACGTGTACACCGACCTTTCTGGTCACTTCGTTATTTTTGAATACCTTTTTGATTATGCATACAGATGGATACACTTTTTTATTTAGATGTATATTGGATCCCATGATTTGATGATGTCACTTTGTAACGCCCACATCACATGATTTGATGATGTCACCTTGTAACGCCCACATCACATGATTTGATTGTATGACTATATAAGTTTGCTTGTGGCACTGTTGTATTGCTTGACAAAGGCCTCATGGAGTAGGCTGAAACATTGACTTGGAATAAATTGGGTCATCACCACTTATCTCAGGAGTGCTGCCTCTTTTCTGGAATTTATATATATATATATATATATATATATATACAGGAGTATACAGGACGGGAGTATATATTGTATGTATATTGTGGCAGTGGAGCTGCCAGAAGGCCATAGGAAGGCCATTCAAGTGGTGTATCTCACCCAGAGCAAGCAAGGTTGGGAAATAGTTTTTTTCCCACTGTCTGCAGCAGTCAGCTGAGGAGCTTGGGTTAATCTGGGCTGAGCTCCTCAATCAGGGCTCCCAGTTTGGCAAAGCAGCAGGCTGTGTCAAGACCTGTGGGAGCCAGGACCCTCTAACCCTGTGTGGGGGTAAGCACTGTGGTGTTTTGGGGAGCTGGGTGGTAAACCCGGATCCCACTAGAGAGGGAGTGTATATATACTATGTAGTCAGTGGCCAGACGGCTGAGGTTTATTTTTATGATTTCGTTGCACTGCTGTGATGACAATAAAGCTGGTCATGGCCAGTTTGCACCCGAACCTACAGTGGTGGAGTGGCTTCTTGATGTGTGCAAACCGTCTAAGGTGTTAAGATGGCGATCTGGAAGAGCTAAATGACCCCGTGTTGTTACAATATATATCTATCCAGCAGAATACAGGACAGGAGTATATAGTGTGTATATATATATATATATATATATATATCCAGCAGTATACAGGACAGGCGTACACTGAACAAAAATATAAATGCAACACTTTCGGTTTTGCTCCCATTTTGCATGAGCTGAACTCAAAGATCTGAAACATTTTCTACATACACAAAAGACCTGTTACTCTCAAATATTGTTCACAAATCTGTCTAAATCTGTGTTAGTGAGCACTTCTCCTTTGCCGAGATAATCCATCCCACCTCACAGGTGTGGCATATCAAGGTGCTGATTAGACAGCATGACTATTGCACAGGTGTGCCTTAGATTGGCCACAATAAAAGCCGACTCTGAAATGTGCAGTTTGATCACACAGCACAATGCCACAGATGTCGCAACGTTTTAGGGAGCGTGCAATTGGCATGCTGACTGCAGTAGGGTCTACCAGAGCTGTTGCCCGTGCAATGAATATTCATTTCTCTACCATAAGCCATTTCCAAAGGCGTTTCAGAGAATTTGGCAGTACATCCAACCGGCCTCACAACCGCAGACCACGTGTAACCACACTAGCCCAGGACCTCCATATCCAGCATGTTCACCTCCATGATCGTCTGAGACCAACCACCCAGACAGCTGCAGCAACAATCGGTTTGCATAACCAAAGAATTTCTGCACTAACTGTCAGAAACGGTCTCAGGGAAGCTCATCTGCATACTGTCACACCTGTTACTGGTGTTAGACGGTCTGATAGACTCATTACACATGAGTGATCTGACAGCCTGTTTTGGTTTTACTTTGTCTGTGTGTTGCTGGACAGGATCCTGTTCAGGTGTGGATTATGTGACCTTTACCTCTTCCTATTTAGTCTGACTTTACCCAGCACTCCTTGCTCTAGATAGCTTCATTTGGTTTTGGAAGAGCTGGAGTGTGGTTCTTGTAGAGGTCCTGTTTATCCATCATCCTTAGAAGTTAAGTGTTCCACTTGTGTTTGGTATCCCCCCCCCCTCCCCCTTCCCCCCCGGTTGTTTACTAGGCCTCAGCGAGTCGCTGGTTCCTTCACCTGGGAAAGAACGGTTGACTTCCCCGTCATTACCTTGAGGGCTTCCGATGGTCACCAGGGTTTTCTAGGTTCCTGTGTATGGGCATCTCTACCATCGAGAGGTGCTCATACGGATAGGAGTTAGGGCCAGGAGAAGGATTTTATAGGTGGTGACCCTTTTCCTTCCCTATCGGTGAGACCTAGTGTCTTTCTCCTTCTATCTTGTTGTCTTATTGGGGTTTTACTCTACTACATCCATGTCATTATCCAGAGCCTATTACCGCCATTTTTGTTCTGATCTGTGCAACTATGGATACTATATCTGCACTGGTCAAACAGCTGCGGAATCTGACTTTGGAGGTAACAGACCTCTGTGCAACTGTCTTGCAGATTCAGAACACACAGGCTGCTGGTACCGGTGGTGGGTGCCAGGCCTTCCTTGAACCGAAGGTGGCTCTCCCGGACAGGTTTTCCGGGGGTAGTGACAATTTCATCCGGTTCAGGGAGTCATGTAAATTATACTTTAGGCTGCGTCCATACTCTTCTGGGGATGAGTGTAAACGTGTGGGTATAATTATTTTGTTGCTTAAAGTTGAAAACAAAAAGAAAATAACGTTTAAATCCCAAATTACTATTGATGGTTTGGGTAGGGAGCAAGGAAACCTACTTTTGTCTTTTACTGGTAGTACCCATTTTCTCCTGTCTGCCGAGGTGGCGCTAGAGTCCAAAACTGTGAAAATTGAAGCATTTTTCGACAGTGGGGCAGGAGTTAACTTGATTGATGGACAGTTTATTCGCATCCACGGGTTGACTTCTACTGCATTAGAGAAAAGTATTTTTGTCTCACCCCAAAATGCCTGTCGCAGGTGGTAAATGACATTCATTTAAGAGTGGATGATTTTCATCAGGAATCTATCTCATGTTATGTGTTGGAGGGTCTGCCTGCTCTGTTGGTGTTAGGTCTACCGTGGTTGAGCAAATATAACCCAACCATCGACTGGCAAGAAAGACAGATTCTCGATTGGAGTGATTTTTGCATGGACAACTGTCTTAATACATCGATCTCCATGGTTACCACTAAACTGTACCCGCGTTCATTTTTGAATTTTCTGATGTATTTTCGGAGACTGGTAATCAAGAGTTACCTCCGCACCGGGAGTATTTCTAGCTCTGGGAATAAGATTGACGGGACAAACCGCCCAAATCTCGGTTGTATAATCTTTCGGAACCCAAAAGAAAGGCTATGCGAGAGTATATTACTGAAAGTTTGGTAAATGGACATATTAGACCATCCAGGTCCCCAATGGCTGCTGGGTTTTTCTTTGTAAAGAAAAAAAATGGCACCCTGAGGCCATGTCTGGACTTCCGTGAGCTCAACTGTATTACCGTCCGTGATCTTACCCCCTTTCTTTGATTCCGGATTTGTTTAGTCAGATTGTCGGTGCCAAGGTGTTCTCTAAATTAGATTTGAGGGGGGCATATAATCTGGTAAGAATCAAGGAGGGGGGCGAATGGAAGACTGCTTTTAATGCCCCTGTTGGGCATTTTGAAAACCTCGTCATGCCCTTTGGGTTAACCAATGCCCCTGCGGTTTTTCAGCACTTTGTCAATGACATCTTTCATCATCTGGTGGGGAGGTTTGTCGTTGTATAGCTTGATGACATACTAATTTATTTACCTAATATGGAGACTCATCAGGATCATGTGAGACAGGTGTTACAGATCCTAAGAGAGAATAAGTTGTATGCTAAGATGGAAAAGTGTGTATTTGCAGTTCAGGAAGTGCAATTTCTGGGTTACCTGCTCTCATCCCCAGGTTTTGGAATGGATCCCGGGCTGTGTTGGACTGGGATTGACCTGAAAATCTTAAAGCGCTTATGCAGTTTTTGGGGTTCACCAACTACTACCGTAAATTTATCTTGAACTATTCATCGGTGGTTAAACCTTTAACAGACATGACTAGGAAGGGTGCTGATATTTCTATCTGGTCTGATGCGGCATTTCAAGTCTTTTCTGCTGTGAAAGAATGTTTCGCTTCGGCTCCTATTCTGGTACAACCGGACGTGTCTCAGCCATTCATTGTTGAGGTTGACGCATCCGAGGTAGGGGTAGGAGCAGTCTTGTCACAAGGTCCTTCACCCAGTAAATGGCACCCATGTGCATTTTTCTCAAAAAAAAAAAAAAACTTCAACTGCTGAAAGGAATTATGATGTGGGGAATAGGGAATTGCTGGCCATTAAGTTGGCGTTCGAGGAATGGCGCCATTGGTTGGGAGGAGTAATTCATCCTATTACGGTAATTACGGATCACAAAAATCTGGCCTACCTGGAGTCGGCTAAGCGACTTTTCACTAGATTTAACTTTATCGTGACCTACCACTCTGGGGTTAAGAATGTCAAGACGGATGCTTTGTCACGCAGCTTTCCTGAGGGGGGGGGGGGGGTTTGAGTCTAATGACCGTAGTCCCATTTTGTCTGAAGGGGTAGTCATATCTGTGCTTTATCCTGATCTCGAGGCAAGCGTGTTGGAGGTACAGGAGGATGTGCCTCCGAATTACATCACAAGTAGAGATGAGCGAACTTTAAAAAAAAGTCCGGTGTTCGGCGTTCGGGTTGTGGTAAGTCGCGCATCCCATTATGGATTCCACTATAGCGGCATATGGAATCCATAAGAGGCGGCTGCCACCAACCCGAACTATTGAACAGCCGAAGGATCTGGGGTGACGTCACCGTCATGTGATCAGTGCAGGGGGCGTGGCTCAGCACTGGATTTGATCCCGTGCTGAGCCACGCCCCTGCACTGATCACATGACAGTGACGTCACCCCAGGTCCTTCGGCCTCACTGTGTCAAATACTGTACCACAGGTGAAACCAGTGAATTTTGGGGAAATTTCCATTATTTGTGCAACATTTAGTTTCCACAGCATGTGCCTCTCTATGTCAAATACTGTACTACAAGTGAAACCAGTGTATTTTTGTGGAATTTTCATTATTCGTGCAACATCTACTGTCCAGTTTGTGCCTTTCTGTGTCAAATACTGTAGCACAGGTGAAACCAGTGTAGTTTGGGGAAATTTACATTATTTGTGCAACATCTACTGTCCACAGCGTGTGCCTCTCTGTGTCAAATACTGTACCACAGATGAAACCAGTTTATTTTTGTGGAATTTTCATTATTTGTGTAACATCTACTGTCCACGGCGTGTGTCTCTCTGTGTCAAATACTGTACAACAGATACAACCAGTGTATTTTTTGGGGAATTTACATTATTTGTGCAACATCTACTGTCCACAGCATGTGCCTCTCTGTGTCAAATACTGTACCACAGATGAAACCAGTTTATTTTTGTGGAATTTTCATTATTTGTGTAACATCTACTGTCCACGGCGTGTGTCTCTCTGTGTCAAATACTGTACTAAAGGTGAAACCAGTGTATTTTTGTGGAATTTAAATTATTTGTGCAACATCTACTGTCCACAGAGTGTGCCTCTCTGTGTCAAATACGGTACCACAGGTGAAACCAGTGTATTTTAAGAAAATTGACATTATTTGTGCAACATCTAGTGTGTTTGCATTTCATAGATATCACTGATATATACTGTACTTTATCCGAAGATGGTGTATGCTACTCAATGACTTTACTCATATTAAGAATGAGTAAAAGAATGTAGCTGAGGGCCTGCCGGTGCGCTAACCCTCTAAAACAGTGATGTCAATGGCGAACCTTTTAGAGACTGAGTGCCTAAACTGCAGCCTAAAACCCACTTATTTATCGCAAAGTGCCCACATGCTCATTAACCCTGAATACTACAGTCCAATATAGTATATCTTCCATGTTCCTTATCATTTAGCTATAGCTGTAGAGTGCCAGTTTGTGCCACGTGTCCTGTTTGGACACCCAGTAGTTGTAAGGCACAGAGGGATCACTGAGGACGCTATGTACTCCTTCACCATCTTCAATATTTTTTTTTGTTTTTAGATATATTAACCCCTTAAGGACTCAGCCCTATTTCACCCTAAGGACTCGGCCATTTTTTGCAAATCTGACCAGTGTCAATTTATGTGGTGATAACTTTAAAACGCTTTTTCTTATCCAAGCCATTCTGAGCTTGTTTTTTCGTCACATATTGTACTTCATGACAGTGGTAAAATTAAGTCGAAAATTTTCATTTTTATTTATGAAAAAATACAAAATTTACCAAAAATTTAGAAAAATTTGCAATTTTCCAAGTTTCAATTTCTCTACTTCTATAATACATAGTAATACCGCAAAAAAAAAGGTTTTAGATTTACATTCCCCATATGTCTACTTCATGTATCGATCATTTTGGGAATGCCATTTCATTTTTTGGGGACGTTACAAGGCTAAGAAGTTTAGAAGCAAATCTTGAAATTTTTCAGAAATTTTCAAAAACCCACTTTTTAGGGACCAGTTAAAGTCTGAAGTCACTTTGTGAGGCTTACATAATAGAAACCACCCAAAAATTACCCCATTCTGGAAACTACACCCCTCAAGGTATTCAAAACTGATTTTACAAACATAATTAACCCTTTAGGTTTTCCACAAGAGTTAATGGCAAATGGAGATAAAATTTCAGAATTTCGATTTTTGGGAAAATTTTCCATTTTAATCCATTTTTTCCAGTAACAAAGCAAGGGTTAACAGCCAAACAAAACTTAATATTTATTCCCCCAATTCTGTAGTTTGCAAGAACACCCAATATGTGGTCGTAAACTGCTGTATGGCCAAACGGCAGGGCGCAGAAGGAAGGGAACGCCATATGGTTTTTGGAAGGTGGATTTTGCTGGACTGGTTTTTTGACACTATGTCCCATTTTAAGCCCCCCTGATGTACCCCTAAAGTAGAAACTCCATAAAAGTGACTTCATCTAAGAAACTACGCCCCTCAAGGTATTCAAAACCAGTTTTACAAACTTTGTTAACCATTTAGGTGTTCCTCAAGAGTTATTGGCAAATGGAGATGAAATTTCAGAATTTCTATTTTTTATTACCTTGTCTCAGAAAAAGTATAAAATATAGAGCAACCAAAAATCATATTTACCCTAACATAATACAAACAAAACTGCCACCTTATCCCGTAGTTTCCAAAATGGGGTCACTTTTTGGGATTTTCTACTGTAGGGGTGCATCAGGGGGGCTTCAAATGGGACATAGTGTCAAAAATCCAGTCCAGCAAAATCTGCCTTCCAAAAACCATATGGCGTTCCCTTCCTTCTGTGCCCTGCCGTTTGGCCATACAGCAGTTTACAACCACATATGGGGTGTTTGTGCAAACAAAAGAATCAGGGCAATATATATTGAGTTTTGTTTGGCTGTTAACCCTTGCTTTGTTACTGGAAAAATGGATTAAAATGGAAAATTTGCAAAAAAATTGCTGTTTTGGGACCGTTTTTATTTTTTGTTATTTACATCGTTGAACTGACAGGTTAGATTGTGTACTATTTCTATAGAGCAGGTTGTTACGGACGCGACAATACAAAATATGACTACTTTTTAGAGGTTTTTGTTTCAGTTTTACATAATAAAGCATTTTTGAAAAAAATTATTTTTTAGTGTCTCCACATTCTGAAAGCCATAGTTTTTTTTTTATTTTTTGGGCGACTGTCTTATGTAGGGGCTCATTTTTTGCGGGATGAGATGGCGGTTTGATTGCCACTATCTTGGGGTGCATATGACATTTTGGTCGCTTGCTATTATACTTTTTGTGATGTAAGGTGACAAAAATGGCTTTTGACACCGTATAAATTTTTTTTTTTTTTTGCTGTGTTCAGCTGAGGGGTTAGGTCATGTGTTATTTTTATAGAGCAGGTTGTGACGGATGCGGAAATACATAATATGTATACTTTTTATTTTATTTTTTGATAAGTTTTACACAATAATATCATTTTTTAAAACAAAAAAAAATCATGTTTTAGTGTCTCCATAGTTTGAGAGACATATTTTTTTGGGGGGTAATTGTCCTATGTAGGGGCTCATTTTTTGCGGGATGAGGTAACGGTTAGATTGGCACTATTTGGGGGGTCATATGACTTTTTGATCGCTTGCTATTACACTTTTTGTGATGTAAGGTGACAAATAATGGCTTTTACAGTTTTTTACCGTTTTTACTTGAGGGGTTAGGTCAGGTAATATTTTTATAGAGCAGATTCTTATGGACGTGGAGATACACAATATGTCTACTTTTTAGTTTTTTTTTTTACATTTAACACTAAAAAGCATTTTTGAAACAAAAAAAATCATGTTTTAGTCTGAGAGGCATAGTTTTTTTTATTTTTTGGCCAATTGTTTTAGGTAGGGGCTCATTTTTTGCGGGATGAGATGGCGGTATGATTGGTACTATTTTGGGAGGCATATGCTTTTTTGATCGCTTTGTATTACACTTTTAGTGATGTAAGGTGCCAAAATATGGCTTATTTACACCATTTTTGTTTTTTTGTTTTTTTATGGCGTTTACCTGAGGAGTTCAGTCATGTGATATTTTTATAGAGCAGATTTTTATGGACGCGGCGATACCAAAAATGTGTGGTGTATTTTTTTTTTTTTTTTTTTTTTTATTCAGTGATATGTGTTTTTTTCTTTTTTACATTTTTTTCACTTTTTTACATTTTTTTTTGACCCACACCCACTTGGTTCTTGTAGATCCAGTGGATCTGGTGTCTGTATAATACAGTACAGTACACTATATAGTGCACTGTTCTGTATTTTTTACTTTACAAAATCTGAATAGACCTTCAGCAGGTCTATTCAGACTTTCAGCACCATGGAGAGCAGGACGCTTCTGAAAGAGTCCTGCTTCCATGGCAACCATCACCCGCTGCCATAAGAGAGCAGCGGGTGATGGATGGGGAGGGAGGGGAGCCCCCTCCCGCTGCGATCCCATCCTGTCAGGGGGCTGCAAAGGCATAGCAGCACCCCGATGGGAGAGGCGGCTGGCATCTGATCAAGCACAGATGCCAGCCCTTTCTATCAGAGTGTCAGCAATGTGCTGACACTCTGATAGATCCACTAGACACCAGGGAATAGACAGAGGAGGCGGGCGGGGGATCGCAATCCCGCACCTCCCGCACCGCCTCCCGCCGCCCGTAACCACCCCCCCTGCACCCCTGCAGCCAAAATATGATTGGGGGCTGCAAGGGGGTTACAAATGAACACTTTGGGGGCATTAACTCTCTGATCCCCGCGGTCACAGACCGGGTCCTTAAGGACTCGGAAACCATGACGTACAGGTATGTCATGCATCCTTAAGGGGTTAATGTACAAGTTTGAGATGTTTGTTATGCATGGGACATATGTGCTTGATGATTGTCCTGTGTGCGAGCTTGCTGACCTCAAAAGCTGCCACCAATTTATGGACATTATCAGACACAACTATGCCTGGTTGTAGGTTAAGTGGCAAGACCCACAGCTCACTCTGGTCCCTTATACCCTGCCACAGCTCTGCGGCAGTGTGCTGATTGTCACAGAATCAAATGAGTTTCAGTATGGCCTGTTGCCGCTTCCCCACTGCCGTGCTACACTACTTCCAGCTACTGACTGACGGTTTACTGTTGCTGCAAGATGAGAATTCAGAGTTTGAAGTGTAGGCAGAGGTGGAGAAGGGCGGGTGGGGGGGTTGCAGCCACTAATGTAGGTGATGGGAGAAATCCAGATGGAAGTGGTGCCCGCAATCCTTGGCGTCGGTAGCATCTGTACCATCCCAGGGTACGACTCGTTACCGGACTCCACAAGGTTAACCCAGTGTGCCGTCATGGAAATGTAGTGTCCCTGGCCAAAAGCACTTGTATCTGTCATTAAGTGGACCTTCCCAATAACTGCGTTGGTCAGGGCACAAGTGATGTTGCGGGACAAAATTGTCGTTGTAAGGCGGGGACGGCACACCGAGAAAAATAGTGGCGGCTGGGGACTGATAATGAAGGATGTCCGCTGCCATGAGGCTGAGAAAAGCCTCAGTGTCCACAGGCCTAAATGGCAACATTTCCATGGCCATACATTTTGAAAGGTGTGCATTTAGTGCTATAGCCTGTGGGTGGGTGGCTGGCTATTTGCGCTTACTGGGGTAAGGACATCTGTATGAAGTGCTTGGGCACAGCAGTGGGTGTGCTAGCTGATGGTGCTGGCGAAGGCCCCGCTGCAGGGCGGGAGTCATCCAGGCCTGTGTCTAGGACAGAGTATTGGACAGCACATAACACAGGGGAGGAGGAGGAGGCAGTTGTGTGACCCACAGACACTGATTGTGGACACTGTGGTTTGGCCCGTCTATTAGGGTGCTTGGATGACATGCCGGTGGTGGTGAGGTTGCTAGTGCTCACAACCCCTACTCATTTTGCCTCCAGTGTACAGTCTTCCCCCATTATGTTCCCGGGTTTGAGTTTTTATTGTTATTATGGTTAGAGTTAACCCCTTAATGACCGGGCCATTTTGCATCTTCGTGACCAGGCCCTATTTTCGAAAATCTGACGTGTCACTTTATGTGGTATTAACTTTGGAACGTTTTTATTTATCCAGGCCATTCTGAGATTGTTTTCTGTGACAATATTGTACTTTATGACAGTGGTAAATAGGAGTCAAATATTTCACCTTTATACTTAAAAGAATCCCAAATTTACCAAAAATTTGGAAAAAAATTGCAATTTTCAAACTTTAAATTTCTCTGTTTTTAAAACGTAAAGTGATACCTCATAAAATATTTATTACTTAACATTCCTCATATTTCCACTTAATGTTGGCATCATTTTGTAAATGTCATTTTATTTGCTTGGGACGTTAGAAGGCTTAGAATTTTAGAAGAAATTCTTCAATTTTAAAGAAAATCAGCAAAACCCACTTTTTAAGGACCAGTTAAGGTCAAAAGTCAATTTGTGAGGCTTACATAGTGGAAACCCCCAATAAATGACCCCATTGCAGAAACTACACCCCTCAAGTCACTCAAAACTGATTTTACAAACTTTGTAAACCCTTTAGGTGTTCCACAAGAATTAAAGGAAAATGGAGATGGAATTTCTAAATTTCATTTTTTTGGCAGATTTTCCATTTTAATCAATTTTTTTCTTTAACACATCGAGGGTTAACAGCCAAACAAAACTCAATATTCATTGCCCTAATTCTGCGGTTTACAGAAACACCACACATGTGGTCGTAAAGTGATGTAAGCGCACACGGCAGGGAGCAGAAGAAAAGGTGCGCTGTATGGTTTTTGGAAGGCAGATTGTTTTTTACACACCATGTTCCATTTGAAACCCCCCCTGATGCACCTTACAGTAGAAACAATCAAAAAGTGACCACATTTTGGAAACTAAGGGAAAAGGTGACAGTTTTATTGGTACTATTTTGGGGTACATATGATTTTTAATCGCTGTATATTATGTTTTTTGTGAGGCAAGGTAACCAAAGATTGGATGTTTTGGCAACGTTTATTTTATTTTATTTTTTACAACGTTCATCTGACAGGTTAGGTCATGTGCTGTTTTTTAGAGCAGGTTATTACGGACGCGGCAATACCAAATATGTCTTTTTGTTTGTTTCAGTTTTACATAATAAAGCATTAAAAAAAAATTATGTTTTTGTGTCTCCATTTTCTGAACGCCATTTTTTTTTTCCTGCCGATCATCTTGTGCTGGGGCTTGTTTTTTGCAGAAAGAGTTGATGTTTTTATTGGTACCATTTTTAGGCACATATCATTTTCTGATCATTCATTATTACACTTTTTGGGGCAAGGTGACCGAAAAACTGGTAATTTTGGCACCGTTTTTATTTATTTATGTTTATGGACTTCAACTGAGGGGTTAGGTCATGTTTTAGTTTTATAGAGCAGATTTTTACGGACGTGGCAATACCTAATATGTATACTTTTTGTTATTTATTTAAGTTTTACACAATAATAGCATTTTTTAAACAAAAAAATAATGTTTTAGTGTCTCCATAGTCTGAGAACCAATGATTTTTTAATTTTTTGGCCAATTGTCTTAGGTAGGGTCTCATTGTTTGTGGAATGAGGTGACTGTTTGATTGGTGCTATTTTGCGGGTCATACACCTTTTTGATCGCTTGGTGTTAAAATTTTTGTCACTGTTTCAAATTTTTTTTTTTTTTTACTGTGTTCGTCTGAGGGGTTAGGTCATGTGATAATTTTACAGAGCAGGTTCTTACGGACACGGCGGCATGTTTAGGGTATTTTTTTTATTAATTTTTAACCGATTATAAATGTGCATTTTTGTAAAATGTTAGATTTTTTTTTTACACTTTTTTTTACACTTTTTTTGACTCAGACCCACTTGGTTCTTGAAGATCCAGTGGGTCTGATGGTTCTACAATACACTATGGTACATTGTATTATGTACTGCAGTGTATTTTTAATTCATAGGGACGCTTCAGAGCGGCGTCTCGTGGTTACTATGGCAACTGATGGGAGGGGGAAAGGAGGGAGCTCCTTTCCTCTGCTACATGTTGGGCTGCCAGAGGAGAAGAGAGCAGCGCAGAGCCGGAAGGGGAGGCTTCCTCCCTGTTAACCCCTTCCATACAGGGGTCCCTATGGAAGGAGTTAAACGGCCGACATACACTGATGTCGGCCGTTACAGTAGATTGTCCTGTGTATGTTACACCAGGCAATCCACTAACACCGCTCGGCCATCCTGAAGATCGGGGCACAGAAATATAGTAGAGGGCCCCAAACTCACATAAACTTAATGATGGGATCGGAGCTGCGCTGCTGAACACTGCGATTGGTCAGACAAATCTGACTGACCAATCGCAGTGATTCAAAGGCAGGGACCGCTGTGATTGGGCCTCTGCAGGGTGTCCGGACAGCTCCGCTGTCCGTGACACCCGTTTAGATACCGGTGTTACCGCAAGTGTACTGGCGGTGACACTTTTACCTCAGGATGTACTGTGCACGTCAAGATGCGGTAACTAACACCACATCATGACGTACAAAGTACATCATTGGTCATTAAGGGGTTAACGAATAGGATGTAAGATATGTTATGGTTATTTGTTTATTCATGAGTTCTTATTTTGGTGAAGCACAGTTGCAGTTAGCAAATTAGAATTCTTTTATCGTCCCCACTCTCCTTAAAAAGGCGCCAGACTGTGGAACACCTACCCCTTGGCAAGGGAGATTTTCACAAGGGGGAACAGTTGTGGGCCTATTTGGTGTGGCCCGCCTTCTCCCTTTTGCCACCCCACAGCCTCTTCCAGCTTGTTGCGATCCCTCCCCCAATGTCCTGCTGTCCTTGCCACCTTTCCAGGTTGGGTCAGTGATGTCATCGTCCCCCATCTCCTCTTCCACTTCCTCACTCTGGTCATCCCCCTGACTTGTGTTAACCTAACAAGACCGTCACTCATTGACAACTGTGTCTCATCCGTATCATCCACCAAGTGAAATACTAATTGCCATTCCCCCCTTCATCTTCTTCGGACTGTGGATGTTGAAGAGTTTGGGGATCAGTGCATAAAATATCTTCATGTCCCTCTTCAGGCAGGGTCAGCTCACCTGCAGGCCCTCACTTACAATTTTTTTGGGGGTCAGCTCACATGGTATATTCTTTTCTATGTTTCAGACTTGGAAGGAAACATAATTTGCTTTCCTTCAGTGTGGAACCTGTCACCTCCGAAACACATTTCAAGCTGGCAGCAGTGTGATTCTAATGATCATTGTCTTCCTGAAGCCAGATTAAGGAAAATCTGTAAAAACGTTGTTTAATCTCCAGCTGGTGCGCTTCTCAAGTCAGGTTTGAAGTCAAGGGTGCTTTGGGGTCCGATCACCAGCATCTGACAGGACCCTGTTGATTTCACACGGTTGCCTGCACTGGTAGGGATCGCGCATGCGATCCCTCACAGGAGCCGGCTGGCAGCCAGGAACAGAGAGAGAGAAGGGGATGGGTACACAGGCTCTGATATTTCGTGAAGAGCTGGGCCACTCCCTCAGGCTGTGATTAGCTCGTACACGAAACGTCAGCACAGAGAGCCTGAAGGATGATGTCGGGGGCATGATGACCGCTTCGGCTCCATGGCTTCGGGGGCACGATGACCGCTTCGGCTCCATGGCTTCGGGGGCACGATGACCGCTTCGGCTCCATGGCTTCGGGAGCACAATGACCGCTTCGGCTCCATGGCTTCAGGGGCACGATGGCCGCTTCGGCTCCATGGCTTCGGGGGCACGATGACCGCTTCGGCTCCATGGCTTCGGGGGCACGATGACCGCTTCGGCTCCATGGCTTCGGGGGCAAGATGACCGCTTTGGCTCCATGGCTTCGGGGGCACAATGACCGCTTCGGCTCCATGGCTTCGGGGGCACAATGACCGCTTCGGCTCCATGGCTCGGGGCAAGATGACCGCTTCGGCTCCATGGCTTCGGGGGCACGATGACCGCTTCGGCTCCATGGCTTCGGGGGCACAATGACCGCTTCGGCTCTATGGCTTCGGGGGCACGATGACCACTTCGGCTCCATGGCTTCGGGGGCACGATGACTGCTTGGGACCCATGGCTTCGGGGGCACGATGACTTCTTCGGCCCCATGGTTTCGGGGGACCAATGACTGTTTTTTGTCCTGCCTGGTGTTCTACCTTCTGTGCATCCAGGTTGATTTGGCCCAAATGTCTCACATCCATATCTGCTTTGTTCATCCGGGCGCAGGCCACTTTTCCAAAGTCTGTTGGTGGTGCATCCATTGTCTGCCACGCTTCCCCAGGTGTACTCTTCCTTAACGGAGCTCAGCCTGGTCAGGGTCACCTGCCATGCAGGTCAGGCGAATTTTTCAGTAACATTAGCCTGTCCGGTATTCAGGCTAGACCCTCGGTTTTAATTAGTACGCAGATTATCAAGGCCATTTGTCATAGTTATAACTTCCTGCGGTCTGCCAGTTAGGTATCGTATGTACATATGCATTCGTTCTGCATTCCACAGGCAGTATTGCTGTGCGGCTCCACCCGCCAGGCAGTCCTTTGCATTGCGCTCTCCTGTTCTTCTAGTCCCCTCGGCAAACATAATTTATTATTCTCCATTTTGTTCTGCTTCACAGTCGTCAATTCCTTGGCTGGTCTCTCCTTATCACCACATAGCTTTCCACCAGACTCTCCTCTTATGGCACCACTCTCCCTGCTGGTTCCACCGTCGCTTTGCTCCCTCTGCCGGGCACTTGCTTTACTGCACTGCTCCCTCGGCTGGAGAATCTTTTACTGCACGGCTACCTTCACCGGATAGTCGGATATGCTTACTCTCCGGGTTTAGTCTTTACTACACTGTCCCTCTTCTGGACAGGCTTCTTTACAACACGGCTTCTTCTGGCGGACTTTGGGTGCCGTATGGATTCTTGCCGTTTGCTCCTCATTTCTGCATTGCTTCCTTTGCTGGTCACACCTCGTTACCATTCCGTTCCCTCTGCGGACAATTTAGTGCTTGGCAGGGATTATGGTAGGCCATTTGCGATGCTCGGCAGACAGGGAGCTGATTCCAGAAACATACTAATAGACTTAATTGTGGTATATAAAGGATGGGCGGCGGCGCCACTGCCGCCACATACAACGTATCGTTATTGTCATTAGGAGCGTGGGCCACCCCGGGGAGTCATAGCTCTTGTTCATTTTGTTAGGCCCTTGTTCTCTAACTCAACGTCCTTAGCCCGTTACATTCCAATCATCCACATTCAATTATTTATGTGACACTTAGGCTTCTGTTTTAAACCTATTGTCTGTTCTTGTTGCATTCTTCATCCTACGTTTTCAATCACCATAGTTGGTTGCCCGCTTATGTTTTTCTTAATGTTCAATAATCAATGTGGCCAGCTCACGAACTCCTGCCTGGTCGACAGATCACCTGTCTGGCTATGCTCCCCCTCCAGGACCAGACTTCAATATCCAGAGTTCAAGTCATTAGTGTCTTCGGCCACCTACCTTCAGGTTCTCGTACCGAATGACACTCGTCATTAGGTGTCACCGGCCACGTTGGTCTGGTCTCATGTTCACGATATTCGCCTGTCAGGTTTTTTCAGGAAATGTAGTTATTTTAAGTATCACCTATCAAGTCTGTCAGGCCTATGGTGTAATCCAGCCTGTACTTTCTTCAGGCCACTTTTTTAGTTTATTTTCTTGTTTACCCCTCATATTTGTCATTTGTATTACCATGCCGGTTACGTTTTCAATCAGCCAGGTCTGCAAACTAAATTGCCAGCAGCTTACCGCAATCGCACTCCTTCACTCAAGTGAGGGCATCAACAGGATTCCATATACTACGTTCTTAGCTTATTGCTTTACATCCTCTCCTGGCCTACATGGTATTCTTCGGGCCCTTCTTTGCATAGTCTAGACCAGGGGTGCACAACCTGCGGCCCGGGGGCCACATGCGGCCCTCGATACCATTCTGTGCGGCCCCCAAACATCTGGTAAAAGACATGTAGGTCTGTGTCTTATGGCTTCTTACATGTATCTTTCATGTATTCTCAAATTAGATGGGAGTCCTAGAACTGTAACTAGACATTTATAGTAGATACTGTATGTTCAATATGCCAAAAAAAACAGTATTTCAGTTGGTAATACACCTTAAATTTTTATTTCCGGCCCTTGGAATTGGTTCAGGCTGACAATATGGCCCCCAACCAGAAAAGGTTGTGCACCCCTGGTCTAGACAATTAGGCTCTCAGTTCTCCGGTCTCATAAGGCTCGCACCACAACCAAGTCTTCAGGTTTAGTTAGTATCGTCCACGCTTCCTTCTGAAGCGTTTCCCAGTTCCTCCCTCATGGATTGGGGCAGTATCTGTGACATTTAGCATTCTGTCCTGGCTCTATCCGCAGGATGGATGCAGGCGTCATTATGGTTGACTTATGTACCCAAACTCTCGTGGGAGATATTGCTTCGCAGTTTGGATCAGGGGTTTCTTTGCACAGGTCATTCAAGTCTCTTTTCACCCTACATGGATGGTTTTGCACCCCTTTTATAGGCCTACCCACGGACATGGCTACAGGCACACCACTAGCCATTTAGTTAGGTAAGATGCGTCTTGCAGTTACGGTGGGTCTCGGTGTTTATCCCACTAGGGCTCTTCGGCTTTCGTGTCCGTAGCCCTGACCACAAGTATGGCAGTCTGATTAGGCTGCATTTGTGGGAGGGGCGGAGGCTCTACTTAAACCAGGCACAGCCCCACCTACGGGCGGGTGTTTTCTCAGTTGCCCCACCCTCCCTCCATTTCTATTTTCACTTCTACAGGGTATGCCCCCCTTTTATAGGCCTACCCACGGACATGGCTACAGGCACACCACTAGCCATTTAGTTAGGTAAGATGCATCTTGCAGTTACGGTGGGTCTCGGTGTTTATCCCACTAGGGCTCTTCGGCTTTCGTGTCCGTAGCCCTGACCACAAATATATATATATATATGGGTCCATTCACACGTCCTCAATTCTGTTCCGCATTTTGCGGAACGGAATTGCGGACCTATTAATTTCAATGGGGACAGGCGATGTACCACACGGGTCCGCAATTACGGATCCGCACTTCCGGGTCCGCAATCGCGTTCCCGAAAAAAATAGAACATGTCCTATTCTTGTCCGCAATTGCGGACAAGAAAAGGCATTTTCTATGTAGTGCCGGCAATGTGCGGAACGCACATCGCCAATGTCCTTGTTTTGCGGATCCGTGGATCCGCAAAACACACACGGACGTGTAAATGGACCCTATAACTCAGACAACCCCTTTAAGACGATAATAATACCTCATAAAATACTTATTAATGAACATTCACCATATGTCTACTTTATGTTGGCATCATTTTGGTAATGGAATTTTGTTTCTTTAGGAAGTTAGAATGTTTCAAGAAAATTTCCAAAATTAACTTTTGTAAGGACCAGTTCAGTTCCAAAGTTTTTTTGAGGAGCTTACATAACAGAAACCACCCTAAAAAAGACCCCGTTTTAGAAACTACACCCCTCAAACTACTCAAAACTGGTTTTAGAAATGTTGTTAATGCCTCATTCACACATCAGTGTTTTGGTCAGTGATTTTCATCTGTGATTTTGAGCCAAACAAGGCGCGGTTCGAAACACAGAACGGGTGCAGATATTTCCCTTATCTCTTATATATATAAAAATAAATTTCTGTCTAGACGTCTGTCTGTCTAGACGTTCTTTATGCGCGACCAAACGACTGGACCGATCTTCACCAAATTTGGGACACGGGTACATCAGGTGTCCGGGAAGGTTTTAGACCGGGTCTCAGCTCTCTAGGACTTACCGTTCCTGAGATATTCCCAAAAATGTCCTGCATTATAGCCAATACAAGCCTGCTAGCCTTTCACTTAAATCCAAACTGTCATTTACTGCTCCCTGGCAGTTAGTCTCCACACACACAGTTTTACTCCAGGTAACCATAACAACCCAGCCAAGTTTCCTCACTGCTGTAGATGACGTTTAACCACGTCCCGACTTCCGTACGCAGGATTGAGTCCTGGCGGCGGTCGGTTTATTCCTCCTGGACGCGCGGGCGCGTGATCTCGCGAGATGCGAAATTTCGCGCTCCATGCGTCAGGTGGAACGCAGTGGAACGCACCGCCGGACGCAGAAGAAGTGAGTCACCAGCCTACCAGCCAATGATCGGCGCTGGCAGGCTGGTGATTAGAGATGGCCCGAACTATCCGCCGGCGAACAGTTCCCGGCGAACTTAGCTTGTTCGCGTTCGCCGCAGCGGGCGAACACATGCGATGTTCGGTCCGCCCCCTATACATCATCATTGAGCAAACTTTGACCCTGTACCTCACAGTCAGCAGACACATTCCAGCCAATCAGCAGCATACCCTCCCTCCCAGACCCTCCCATCTCCTGAACAGCATCCATTTTAGATTCATTCGGAATTTGCAGTCTTAGTGAGAGGAGGGAGAGTGTAGTTGCTGCTGATTTAATAGGGAAATTGATAGCTAGGCTAGTGAATTCAGTGTCCACTCCAGTCCTGAAAGACTCATCTGATCTCTGCTGTAAGGACAGCGTCCTGACAGCACCCCAAAAGCCCTTTTAGGGCTGCAACATTAGTCTGCTTTTTTTCCCTTCCCTCCATATATATATTGCAGTTGCCTGGCCTGCCTGTGTGTGAGGAGCTGCAGGCCCACAGACTGTAGTGTGCCCACTGCCAGTGCCCACCCCTGTCATCCCATGCGGCACAGGACTTTGCATCAAAAAAAGGCATTTAATTTTTACACTTTAATCTAAGGTTAGTTGCCTGCCAGTGTGTGTCAGGCTGACTTCCACTGACTGTAGTGTGCCCACTGCCAGTGCCCACCACTCATACCGGCTGGCACAGGACTTTGCATAAAAAAGGCATTTAATTTTTACACTTTAGTGTAATTTCAGTTGCTTGCCTGCTGCTAGTGTGTGTCAGGCCGACTTCCACTGACTGTAGTGTGCCCACTGCCAGTGCCCACCCCTGTCATCCCGTGTGGCACAGGACTTTGCATCAAAAAAGGCATTTAATTTTTACACTTTAGTGTAATTTCAGCTGCTTGCCTGCTGCTAGTGTGTGTCAGGCCGACTTCCACTGACTGTAGTGTGCCCACTGCCAGTGCCCACCCCTGTCATCCCGTGTGGCACAGGACTTTGCATCAAAAAAGGCATTTAATTTTTACACTTTAGTGTAATTTCAGTTGCTTGCCTGCTGCCAGTGTGTGAGGCCGACTTCCACTGACTGTAGTGTGCCCACTGCCAGTGCCCACCCCTGTCATCCCGTGTGGCACAGGACTTTGCATCAAAAAAAGACATTTAATTTTTACACTTTAGTGTAATTTCAGTTGCTTGCCTGCTGCTAGTGTGTGTCAGGCCGACTTCCACTGACTGTAGTGTGCCCACTGCCAGTGCCAACCACTGATACCGGGTGGCACAGTAGCTTGCCGATAAATAAGGCATTTAATATTTAGACATTAGTCTAAATTCAGTTGCTTGCCTGCTGCCAGTGTGTGTCAGCCCCACTTCCACTGACTGTAGTGTGCCCACTGCCAGTGCCAACCACTGATACCGGGTGGCACAGTAGCTTGCCGATAAATAAGGCATTTAATATTTAGACATTAGTCTAAATTCAGTTGCTTGCCTGCTGCCAGTGTGTGTCAGCCCCACTTCCACTGACTGTAGTGTGCCCACTGCCAGTGCCAACCACTGATACCGGATGGCACAGTAGCTTGCCGATAAATAAGGCATTTAATTTTTACACATTAGTCTAATTTCAGTTGCTTGCCTGCTGCCAGTGTGTGTCAGGCCCACTTCCACAGACTGTAGTGTGCCCACTGCCAGTTCTAACCACTGATACCGGGTGGCACAGTAGCTTGCCGATAAATAAGGCATTTAATTTTTAGACAGTAGTCTAAATTCAGTTGCTTGCCTGCTGCCAGTGTGTGTCAGGCCCACTTCCACTGACTGTAGTGTGCCCACTGCCAGTGCCAACCACTGATACCGGGTGGCACAGTAGCTTGCCGATAAAAACGAACTACCATACCACATGAAAAGACATATATTTTAACAAAATTCATAAAAAGTGACAATAAGACAAGTGCAGGGATAAGGCAACATCAACCATAGGGAAGCACACTGGTGCAAATTCATGCTGCTCCAAAATAATATAAAGTATATAAAGTGCAAGGAATGCATAAATTACAGAAGGCAGAATCAATTACCCATGACGTGCTCTCTCAGGGATGGCACCAACCCCGACGTGCGTTTCAGCGAACCTTCATCTAGGGGGTATGTATTGTGAAATTATCTTTAGTAAAGCTGTTCCAGTGTTCCAGAGTTTGTCGCCATCTACCTGCGTACCTTACATGCAGATGCACAGCTCTCACTGATCAGCCAAAGGGGATCATTAACCCCTTAAAGACTGGGCCTATTTAAATTTTGCCATTTTTAATTTCAGTAGCTATAACTTTTTTTTTGTGTTCACATAGCTATATGAGGGCTTTATCTTTGCGGGACAAGATGAATTTTTAATGGCACCATTTAATTTATCATATCTTGTATTGGAAACGGGAAAAAAATTCTTTGTGTGGTAAAATTGGGGGGAAAAAAACAAAAAACTGTATTCCGCCAAGGTTTTGGGGGTTTTGACATCACAGCATTCACTATGCACTAAAAATGATCTGCTGTCCTTATTCTTTTTCTGTGGCTCAATACGAATGCAGCGAGGCCAAACTTGAATATTTTTTTTGGTTGTTTTACTACTTTAAAAAAAATAAAAACCTTTGGAAAAATCCAAATTTTCTTTGAATCGCCATATTCTGACAGCCTTAACTTTTTTATATTTCGGTCTTCAGAGCCGTGTGAGGGCTTGTTTTTTGCATATCGAACTGTAGTTTTTATTGGTATCATTTTTGTAGTACTGTAGTCGAGATACTATGGACCTGTTGGGAAAGATTGATACCTTATCCATAAATGCTGGATGCTTTCTGGCCAGTATAGATGTTGAGGCCCTATATAGTTCAATCCCACATGATAAAGGCATGGAGGCAGTATCATATTATCTAAGAACGAGGGGTACTCAATTTTATACTCATAATGGGTTCGTTTTATCCTTGTTACGGTTTATTTTGACCCATAATACCTTTTTGTTTAGTCACAAGTACTACCACCAGCTCAGGGGGACAGCGATGGGGAGACCTTGTGCCCCATCGTATGCTAATCTCCTCCTGGGCTGGTGGGAGGACCTGTTTGTCTTCCCTGATACAGAATCCTGGTGGAGTGGCATGATCTCCTTCTGGACACGATACATCGATGATGTATTCGTGATCTGGGAAGGTACAAGGGAGGAGTTTGTGAAATTTGTGGAGACCCTCAATGATAACACTATTGGTCTAAGTTTCACGTATGATATCCATGATACACAAATAACATTTTTGGATGTACTGATTATCAAACAGCGGGACAGACTACACACGACTCTGTTCAGAAAGAGCACCGCGACTAATTCGATACTCCACTGGAGCAGTTGCCATCCCCCAGCACTCAAGAGGGGCATCCCAAAGGGTCAGTACCTTAGAGTGTGCCGTAACTGCTCCAGTGAAGTAGCATTCCACGCGGAGGCTGGAGACCTTCGTGACAGGTTGGCACATAGAGGATATCCGATGAAGGTTTTATCGAATGCATACAAACAGGCTAGGTCCCTTGATAGGACACAATTACTGGTACCTAAGCCTGTTGTAGACGAAAAACCTCAAATTCGGCTAATATCCACCTTCGACAGGGGTGATTTTGAAGTAAAATCGCTGCTACGTAAGTATTGGCCAATACTGACACTGGACCAAGATCTGTCATCAGTGATCTCACCGCATTTAAGTATCACCTATAGACGTGGTAGAAGTCTGAGGGACAGATTGGTCCACAGCCATTATGCTACCCAATCATCGGGGGACACTTGGCTGGACCGCAAACCTTGTGGAATCTTCCGCTGTGGTAAATGCAAAGCATGCAAATATCTCTCTATAGGAAAGACGGTATGCTGTTCAGTAACTCAACAGACGGTATCCATCAGGGACTTTGTGACGTGTAAAACTGAAGGTGTCGCTTACATCTGTCAGTGCCCGTGCCCTATGGACTACATAGGTAAGACAAAAAGAGAATTAAGGAGACGGATTTTAGAGCACGTGAATGATATCACGAAGAAGAGGAATACCCCAGTGGCTAATCACGTCATTGCATGCCACGGGGGTACTCCAGATGCAGTACGTTTCTCAGTTCTAGAAGTGATACCAAAATCTCCGAGGAAGGGTGACTGGGATCGCAAAATCCTACAAAGGGAAACAGAATGGATTTTCAAATTCCGATCCCAATCTCCCAGAGGTCTTAACGAGCGTCTTACTTTTGGATGTTATTTGTGAGGGATTACAAAATGACGTCACCCTACGTGTATTGGCTGGAGTAATTCCCCTTCTGGGAAGAATAGCCCTGAAAATAATTAAGTAGAATGCCATACCGACCTGGGATGCCTTTTAGCTATCCCGAATGTATAATAGATTATTGTTCTTTATCTTTAATTATCCTTTTAGCCACTTAAATAATTTGCTGTTAACATTGGTGGTTTTTCTTCATCGCGGTGTTATCGCATAATGTTACTTATTCTTAGGTTAGCTTAGTTGCTATATACGCTGTATTCTGGTCATTTGACCAATCGATCTTCTATCTCCTAGTATCTTTACCCTGTGGTATATAATATGACTGGACGTGTACCTTCGGTATGGGACAATTATTCTTATTATACTTAGGGTCCCATTAAAGGAATATTATATCATAATACCTGTTGGAGACTATGTTACAGAGTCGATCCCGAATACCTCACTTCCGGTTTTTACCGGAAGTAGTTGCGTTCCAGCGTGGGACGCACACTGTAGTTAGTAGGCACGGCAGCCAGCGGATGTGACGCCAGTATGCACTGGAAGTATGTGCGTTCCAGACGGGCGTGCGTTCCACCTTTGACAAAGTGTGGGCTTCATTAACTGTAAGTAGTGGGGTATTTAAGTCCTCAACAGCACACTCTTATAGTGCCGCCCTAGACCACGGGCGGAACAGGCAATATTATCGACACAGCGTATGTAAGTGCTATGATTCTATATATTTGATATCAGTGATTTTGTTATAAGTGCACCACTAATGGTATCTTTTATACAGCTTCCTTTTAGGGCCATCTTTATCTGTTGTCTAAGCTGCAATTTCATTAGAAACCGCAAGTACTATCTAAGTCATACTTCTATGTAATTTCCCCCTAATGAACCAATAATACCTTCTTGGGGAAACGCGTCGGGGTACAGGTGCCAGGTCGACCATACGTGGTGCTACCTGGTATTGTGTTCAGAAGTTTTTGTTTATATGTATATCAATTTTGGTGGAGGGCCAAGCAGGGTCTGAACAGGCCTAGGCACGAGGACGGTGGGTCCTCACCATTAGGGGTCTCCTCTGGGCTGAGAGATATAAGTAGGGAAGTATCAGGGTCAGTATAGAGATACACATACCCCCTGTGTTCCCCCAACTCACCCGATTGAATATCCCCTAGGTGTCTAATGTTGTATGATAGGGGCACCCTATAATTATGTGAGTGGTCAACCGTATCTGATATTGTGAACTTCTTTGGGTTCAGTTTTAATAATCAAAGTAAAAGTTATTTTTTAGAGCCTATATTCCCTTTTTCCTCTAATGTATTCTTTAATATAGGACTAGTATATATCATTACCTATCTGTTAATTAAGTGTATGGTATCATTTTTGTAGTATGCAATACTTTTCGATAATCGTTATTCAATTTTTTTGGGAGGGACGAGATGACAAAAAATGGCAATGGAATTTCTCAACTCCAGTCCTCGGGACCCACCTACCAGTCAAGTTTTCAGGATTTCCTTAGCGTTGAGTAGGTGATATTAGGTAATTAGTGTCCATGCATCAGGACTTGCCACAGGTATTCATTCTGTGGGATATTCTCAAATCCTGAGGTGGGTCCCGAGGACCGGAGTTAAAAAACCCTGCGTTATGGCTTTCACCCCACAGGAATTCTTTAAAATATATTTTAAAGGGGTTCTCTGACTTCAGCAAGTGCCATTTATCATTTAGACAAAGTTAATACAAGGCACTTACTAATGTATTGTGGTTGTCCAAATTCCTTCCTTTGCTGGCTAGATTCATTTTTCCATCACTGTTCGTTTCCATGGTTACGGCCGCCCTGCAATCCATCAGTGGTGGCTGTGCTTGCAAACTATAAGGGAAAGTGCTGGACTTTGCGCACTCCCACAATACCAGAGGCATGAGCTTTTTCCTATAATGTGAAAGCATGGCCACCACTGCTGGATTACAGGATGGTCGTGACCGTGGAAACAAGCAGTGTATGTGATGTAAAAATTAACCCCTTAAGGACGAAGGGCGTACATGTACGCCCTTGCGTCCTGGTACTTAAGGACCAAGGGCATACATGTACGCCCTGTGAATTTCCGATCACCGCTGCGCACGTGGCGGTGATCGGAACAAGATGCCTGCTGAAATCAATCAGCAGGCACCTTGGCACAATGCCCAGGGGGTCCTGTGACCCCCCCCCATGTCAACGATCGCAGCAAACCGCAGGTCAATTCAGACCTGCGGTTTGCTGCACTATCTGTAGTCTCTGATCCCCGCGGTCTGTGACCGCGGGGATCAGAGACTAAAATATGCCCCAAACCTATACATTTTAACCCCCGGGCGGTGCTGCGGGTGGGCGGCGCGGGAGATCCCCGCCTCCTTTCAAACGCTTTCCCTGGTGTCTAGTGGGTATAGCAGGGGGTCAGCACATTGCTGACCCCCTGTTATAAACTGCTGACATCTGTGCTGCAGATGTCAGCAGTTTAACCCCTTCTATACCGCGGTCCGTACGGACCGCGGTATAGAAGGTGTTAACATGGAGGGAGCTCCTCCCTCTCCCATCGGGGGGCTGCTGTACCTTTGCAGCCCCCCCGACGGGATAGGATAGCAGAGGGAGGAAGCTCCCCTCCCTTCCCATCACCCGCTGCTCTGTAATGGCAGCGGGTGATGGTTACCATGGCAGCAGGACGCTTTCAGAAGCGTCCTGCTTGCCATGGTACTGAAACTCTGAATGGGCTTTTGCTAAAGGCAAAAGCCTATTTAGACTTTGTAAAGTAACAAATACAGTAAGTACACTATATAGTGTACTTACTGTATTATATAGACACCAGATCCACTGGATCTACAAGAACCAAGTGGGTCTGGGTAAAAAAAAATGTCAAAAAAGTGAAGAAAAAAATAAGAAAAATACATATCACTGAATAAAAATAAAAAAAACTAATACACTACACATATTTACACATATTAGGTATCTCTGCGTCCTTAAAAATCTCCTCTATAAAAATATCACGTGACCTAACCCATCACGCAAATACCGTAAAAAAAACGGCGTAAAAAAGCCATTTTTTGTCACCTTGCATTACAAAAAGTGTAATACCAAGTGATCAAAAAGGCGTATGCCTCCCAAAATAGTACTAATAAAACCGCCATCTCATCCCGCAAAAAATGAGTCCTTATATAGGACAATCGCCCAAAAAAATAAAAAAAATATGGCTCTCAGACTATGGAGACACTAAAACATAATTTTTTTTTTCTAAAATGCTATTATTGTGTTAAAGTTAAATAAATAAATAAAAAGTATACATATTATGTATCGCCGTGTCCGTAAAAACCTGCTCTATAAAAATATCACAGTATCTAACCCCTCAGGTAAATACTGTTAAAAAAATAAAATAAAAACAATGTAAAAAAAAACATTTTTGTCACCTCACATCTCAAAAACTGTAATAGCAAGCGATCAAAAAGTTATATGCACCCAAAAATAGTGATGTCATCTCATCAAACCGTCATCTCATTCCGCAAAAAATGATACCTCACATAGGACAATCACCCCCAAAAAAAATATATAATAGGGCTCTCAGACTATGGAGACACTAAAACATGATTTGTTTTGTTTTAAAAAATGATAATATTGTGTAAAACTTAAATAAATAAATAAAAAGTATACATATTTGGTATCGGCGCGTCCGTCGCAACCTGCTCTATAAAAAAAACACATGACCAAACCCCTCAGGTGAACACAACAACAAAAAAAAAAAAAATACGGTGTCAAAAGCCATTTTTGTCACCTTACATCACAAAAAGTGTAATAGCAAGCGACCAAAATGCCATATGCACCCCAAGATAGTTCCAATCAAACCGACATCTCATACCGCAAAAAATGAGCCCCTACATAAGACAGTCGCCCAAAAAATAAAAAAATATATGGCTTTCAGAATGTGAAGACACTAAAAAATCATTTTTTTCAAAAATGCTGTATTATGTAAAACTGAAACAAAACCCCCCAAAAATAAGCCACATTTGGTATTGCCGCGTCCGTAGCAACCTGCTCTATAGAAATAGCACACAATCTAACCTGTCAGTTCAACGATGTAAATAACAAAAAATAAAAACGGTCCGAAAATAGCTATTTTTTTGCAAATCTCTTTTTTGGAGATTCTACTCTAGGGGTGCATCTGAGGCTTCGAATGAAACATTGTGTCAAAAATCCAGTCCAGCAAAATCCGCCTTCCAAAAACCATATGGCGTTCGCTTCCTTCTGTGCCCTGCCGTTTGGCCATACAGCAGTTTACGCCCACATATGGGGTGTTTCTGCAAACTACAGAATCGGGGCAATGAAAATTGAGTTTTGTTTGGCTGTTAACCCTTGCTTTGTTACTGGAAAAAATGGATTCAAACGGAAAATTTTCCAAAAAATTTAAATTCTGAAATGTTATCTCCATTTGCCATTAACTCTTGTGGAAAACCTAAAGGGTTAATGACGTTTGTAAAATCAGTTTTGAATACCTTGAGGGGTGTAGTTTCTAGAATGGGGTCATTTTTGGATGGTTTCTATTATGTAAGCCTCACAAAGTGACTTCAGACCTGAACTGGTCCCTAAAAAGTGGGTTTTTGAAAATTTCTGAAAAATTTCAAGATTTGCTTCTAAACTTCTAAGCCTTGTAACGTCCCCAAAAAATAAAATGGCATTCCCAAAATGATCGATACATGAAGTAGACATATGGGGAATGTAAATCAATAACTTTTTTGGGCGGTATTACTATGTATTATAGAAGTAGAGAAATTGAAACTTGGAAAATTGCAAATTTTTCCAAATTTTTGGTAAATTTGTTTTTTTTTTATAAATAAAAATGACATTTTTCGACTTAATTTTACCAGTGTCAT
This sequence comes from Bufotes viridis, assembly GCA_033119425.1. Taxonomy (NCBI): domain Eukaryota; kingdom Metazoa; phylum Chordata; class Amphibia; order Anura; family Bufonidae; genus Bufotes; species Bufotes viridis. Next base: position 206,868,393 of record CM065593.1, on the reverse strand, counting down.
GAAGTACAATATGTGACGAAAAAACAATCTCAGAATGGCCTGGATAAGAAAAAGCGTTTTAAAGTTATCACCACATAAAGTGACACTGGTCAGAAATGGCCTGGTCCTAAGGTGAAAATGAGCCGGTCCTTAAGGGGTTAAACTAGCCAGCAAAGGAGGCAATATGGGCAATCACAATACATTAGTAAGTGCCTTGCATAAACTTTCTGTACATTATAAATGTCGTGCTGAATTGCGAATGGTGCTTGATTTAAACTTTTAATATATTGTTTTTTTAAATGTCTGTTATACTTTTTTCACTTTTTTTAAATAACTAATAGCCCGCAAAGGGTGCTAGTACATGGGATCTTTTGATCCCCTCTCCTATTTACCCTTATATAGATCTATTAGGGTGAATAGGATTTTTACTCTATGCATTTGCCTCTTGCATAGCCCAGTATGGAGATTGCCATGGTAGGCCTCCATCACTTCAGCAGCGTCCAGGCTGCCATGGTAACCAATCGGAGCCAACAGGTGTGGGTTACTCGCTCAATGACGTTCGTCATAGGGATCAGGGATTGTAATACTGGAGCAGACTAATTTATTTGTTAAAAGACTAATTTATTCGCTACAAGAATAATGTTTTTGCTAAGAGAAAAGATAAAAGAATAATTTTTCCGACAAAAAACAATAAACTCGTGGGCAACTCTGCTGTGCAAAGATAACATTTATTTGCAATGCCCACAGGGTGTTAAATAAGGCCACTCTGTAATACTAAATCACAGTAACTCTTTGGCTAACAGAAGCAGTTAAATATCAATGTGGACGCCCCCCAAACAGTAGAAATAGACAGGTGTTTGACCACAATTTGTCAATCAGGGCCAAATTGAATTGCTTGTTTATTAATCAATGTGAACACACCACAAACAGTAGAATGAGACAGGCATATCACCCCAATTTGTGAATTAGGGCCTAATAGAAGTGCTTATCCATTAACCCGCACCGTACATGTATGGCGCAGCTGGACATGACCTAAGGACCAGCGCTGTACATATATGGCGCAAGGTCTGCCGGGTGCTGGGGCAGGATCGAGGGGGAATTGGGGCACCACGGCTGCTCTTACCGGCAGGTATCCATGCCAGGTAAGGGCAGCATGGTGTCTTTCCGCCCCCCTGCAGCTCCAAGCGCTGCCATTGATGGGTAAAAGCTCCAGCCAATGGCAGCTCTATAGCAGCACAGTAAAGGGTTGAACCTCTCTGCAGGCAGCCAATCTAGCTGGTGGCTGCATGCAGAGAGGTTCTGTGCTTCTCTGTGCTGATTGTTAACTTTCTGGGACTTGTGGTGCACCAACACTGCGATTTGAGCTTTTCCTGCTGAAAGAAGAAAAGAAGAACATCTGGAATTGCTGCACCAATTTTTTTTTCATTTGCAGCTGTTCCAGATCCATAAACCACCCTCCATCAATGTCTCTTCCCAAACCCCCGGCCCTCCCCCCCAGCCCCCTGTCCTTTTTTTATGGACGACGCCATTTGGTGTGTACTTTTTTTGGTCATTTTCTCTTTTTTTTTTTTTTTCTTTACAATTTTCCAGCTCTGCACCACTTTTTCTGCGTGCGAGCTGATCAGTCCGTAATCCACTATTCAGCATCTGGGCTCATTTTTTTGATGCTGATCATTTTCTAATTTTTTTCATCTGTGTTTTTTTTTTGTTTAAGTAATAGTTAGAAACTATTTTTTGTATCTGCAGTACAATTTTATACTGCAGTGTCTGCATGGACACACCAAACGTCATCAGCTTGCATGCATTCTGCAGCCTTAAGCACCAAAAAGTACAATTTTTTTACTGTGTGGTAAAGTCCTGGAGGGAGTGTATATCTTACCCAGGTTCCTCAACTGGGTGAGGTAGATAAAATCCAGAATAGTTAAAAGGGTCTCAGCAATGTGTAGGTTGCTGAGACAGTTTTGTTTGTCAGTTCTTGGGCTGGATTTTATGGATTGGGAAGGTAGGAGGCAGTGGGACCTCCCAATCCACCCTCCCCATTCCAGGACAGGTTTTTCCCCTAGCCTGAGGGATCTCCAGCTGAAGTCAGCTGGGATTATCAAGGGGAAATAAAACCAGGTCTCAGGCTGTCAGTCTGGGGAGGTGATGTCTGGAAATAAGTCCAGGAGGTTAGCTGCTGTCCTGTCTAAAGATAACCCTGAATGCCTGTGAGAACAGGGTTAAATAGGTGAGCCAGTTACGAACCTGTATTAGATAGTGCTTAGACGAGCAGGATTTGTTAAATGTTTTGTTGCCAAAAGTGAAAGGCTGTTTTATTTCGCTGTTTTTACCACAATAAAGTGGAACTTCATTTTGAACTTATCCCGTTGTCTACACCTGAATCTGTCATCGCCGCCCTCGTTGAAGAATGGCCGACACCGGAAGACGGTTATCAGAAGGAAAGGCCAGTTAAGTTGACGACAGCCAATCCTGTGCATAGAAGAGTTTGGGTTAAAGCAGGTCGGTGAAAGGTCGGGATGAGTGATGTCTAGGTACCTATGGATCAGTGTATACTTCAGTTCCTCCAGAACTATCACTCAGAATGGGGTTGAGTGGGGAAAATATGTCTCAACCCTCCTCCCCTAAGTATTGTCGTATTTCCGACAACAGGGGGATTGTTGAGGAAGGGTTGAAATGTATGTATGTATATATATATAATATGTACAAACACGTGCATGCATGTATAATATATATGCATATCTAAATAGGCACATTATAGGATGATGTCCCAGCATCTGCGCACGTCTGCCAATAGTATTCCACAGGGGCTTATTGTGGCCACTGTGGGGAATATGTGCCCCCTTATATGTCCCCTTTATATATAGATATATATATATATATATATATATATATATATATACACGATATATGCCCACTCTTTCCATAGGACATCCCCCTTTTATTTATATATCAACTTGATACAGGCTCGTGTTTAGCCTGTAGGCCATGGCTTGCATCGTTATCTGTTAAATCGCCCAACTGTCCCTGGGGGGTAGTTAGCATAGATATGCTAACTAGGATGTGGGTCCAGGACAGGAGATTGCAGACTTTATGGCAACTTTTGATCAGCACATGGCTTACATGCTAAACCTGTTCCCCCCCCCCCATCTCCAAACTACTTGGGGGGAGGGCTCACAAGGTACAGTGGAGTGATGTCATATCCCTAATATCCCTAAACCTGATAATAGGGCATGCCACAACAAAGTAGGGTCTCTTCTGAACTCTGCTCCTGAGAGAGAGGAAGGACAGATGGGACCTGGAGATGGCTGAGTACCCCTAATACCCCTGCCCTGATTTTCCATATCCCTACATTCTCATTTACCCCTTCCCTGCCCAGCAGCATCAACTGCTGCTGCTGTGTACTCCTTATTAACCCCTTAACTGCTGCAGTCCTTATCCAGCCCAGCAGCCCTGTAACCCTGAACCCCTTCAAGGCTTCTGTGTGCAGATTGACCCCTGCAACCCAGGTTGTGTTAACCCTTGCAGTGCCATTACCCCTGGACTGCATTGTGATATTGCAGTAGGGACAGTGTGAGTAGCCAGGTGGTTGGGTTACTGCTGTAATGTATGTTAGTGTAATTGTATAGCTAGGTTGTGGGATGGAATTGGGATTGTATGTAGAATAGTTAGGAATATTGTATGTGTAGTAGTGTTGTAATTGACTGACTGTATTACTGTGTGGCTATAAATATATTCATATTCCCTTTTATATGGATATATATAATTATAGACTATAGACATGTAATGTGTTAATAAATAACTTTTATTATCTAAGCACAGCGTGTAGTCTTTTGTTATTGTAGGCGCCGCAGTATATAGTAGCAGTGTAAGTCGCACATAGATGAGTTCAGTGGATAGTGTAAGGCAAAAGGCGGTATAGATTTTTTTTAAGGTATAAATAGGCGGAGTCATCAACAGACGGCCACGCCTATTTATGAATATTATTGATATTTGCATACATATTAATAATATTCCCCTTAACAGTTAGGTAGTGCTAGTGTAGATTTTTGCAAGCACATAATATCTGCGTGCGTGCATGCGTCCTGCACCGGCTGAGCGCTGATCAGAAACATCAATTTTTCTGATCGGTCTGCTCAGTTTACTGTGTGGATTTTTTTTTTCATGTAGCTAGTTATATCTATATTTATAAATCTTCATATAAATATATATAGAATTCAATTTTAGTTAGGTAGTGTTAGTGTAGATTTTTGCACGCATGCAACCTTTTTTTTCTTTACTCCTTTTCTCTATAATTCAAATTTATTACAAGCTCCTTTATGTGTGAAAACAAAACATACACACCCCTCGCACTAAATAAAGGTTTACACATTTCACACCCCAATAAAATAAAAATGGTCCATCCATCCCAACGAGTATAATCAGCAGAAGAGGCATACGCCATGCTTGCCTCTGATAATGTGAGAGAGAAAAGGATGCCACTTTCCTCTTCTCCTCTACCCCCTCATAATCATCATCTACTGATGAGGGACCCTCTAGAAGGCGCTCCAGAACAACAACTGAGGCAGCCCCCCAGAGTGAGCCCATATGGACCCCCACCCCTGACTATTATCGGCCCCAAATTCCAGATTTTGAGGGCAGCTCTGGAATACAGAGACTGTGCAAGCTTCACTAAACTGGATTTTTTCTAAATTTTGTAAATTTAATGATGGCCCAAACCAATTTATACACCCAACAATTCAGAACCCTACATAGGCATACGCTAGACTCCTATGTTGGACCCCAGTAAGTGCAGCAGAGATGATGAAGTTTTGGGGACTCGTGCTGCATATGGGCGTTTTAAAGAAGCCAAATGTTAGACAATATTGGAGTTTGGACGTTTTCTACCAGACTCCAATTTACAGTAAGACCATGACCCGGAAGCGATTTGAGTCAATTCGGAAATTCCTACACTACGACAATGCAGTGCCCACCTCAAAAGGACCCAACATTTGACCGTCTGTTCAAGGTTTGGCCTGTCATTAACCACTTTAAATCCAAGTTTGCTGAGGTCTACAGTACAACCCTGATAAAAATGTCAGTGTAGATAAGTCCCTATTACTTTTCAAAGGGAGGATTAGATTCTGCCAGTACCTGCCTAGCAAACGGGCAAGGTATGGCATAAAGATTTACAAACTTTGTGAGAGTAGCTCCAGGTACACCCACAAGTTTTACATTTTTATGAAGGGAAAGATTCCCGGATCGAACCCCCAGAATGCCCCTCCATCCTAGGAGTTAGTGGAAAGATCGTGTGGGACTTACTGCACCCACTGCTGGATAAGGGTTACCACCTCTATGTGGATAACTATTATACCAGCATACCCTTATTCATGTTCCTAACTGCCAGAGGTACTGTGGCTTGTGGCACAGTGCGTAAAAATGTGAGAGGGCTCCCTAGATCCCTGGTAGGGCAACCACTGAGCATGGGTTAAAGTAGGGCTCTCCTCTATGAGAACATGCTGGTGGTTAAGTACAAGGACAAAAGGGACGTCCTTGTACTGACCACCATTCACTCTAACACCAGCTCCCCTGTTCCTGTACGAGGTACCACAACCACTACCCCCAAACCAGTTTGTATCCTGGACTACAACAGGCACATGAGAGGGGTGGATCTTTCAGATCAACTTCTGAAGCCCCACAGTGCCACACGAAAAACGAAAGTGTGGTACAAAAACCTGGCCATACACATTGTACAGATGGCAGTGTGCAATGCGTACATGCTATTTCAATCTACAGGCCACACAGGAACTTTCCTTTAGTTCCAAGAGGCTCTATTTTTTTCTAAGCCAGGCCGGGGAGGGTCCCAGTACTTCAGGAAGTCATGGTGCCCATGTTGTACCAGGGCAACATTTTCCAGGTCAAGTCCCCCAGACAGCAAGGAAGGGAAGGACCCAAAAAAGATGCAGGGTGTGTTCCAAAAGGGGGACAAGGAAAGACACCATTTATCACTGTGAGTGTTTAAAAACTCATCCATAGAGTATTAAATGGGTTTTCCCATCTTGCTAATTCATCCTCACCTCAGCCAGCTCTGCAGTTAACTTCCTGGTTTGCTGATTCTAAGGCTGGGGGGGCTGAAGGGAAAGCAAGGGACTCCATTTTGTCTTTATTGCCTAGCAAGGATGTAACTCATAAGATTCTAGAAAATGTCATGTACTTTGCCTAGTAACCAACTACATTTTTAGCACATTGCCTGAGCCTGTCTAAATAAGTATTCTTCTGTTTGTGTCTACTTCCCATTGGAGTAAAAGCCAACTTCCTCTTTTAGTTAAGTAACTTTCATGTTATATATATGAGTGTAATGCCAAAAATAAACAGAGCTTTCTTTCAGCATACCCTGAGTTGGTTGTCTGATTGTGAGCTCTCCTGGTACCAGAAAGGGCACGGTTTCATCCAGGGAACGATTGAGGGACAGAATGCAGATAAGGAGGTTAACAAGGAGTTATGGACATAGCTTTTCTTCCTTACAATTTGGTGGCAGCGGTGGGATTCGGAAGGTCACCCCTGTGTCTGGTGAGTAATATTTACTTGCCAACCCAGGGACCCTGACCAATTCCGGATCTTTGAGAAACCCCTCAGGCGTCCGGGACGCCAAGGACATATGGTTCTGTGACGACAGACCATCAACATAGTATCAGGGATACTACGAGTCTCAGGGAGACTAAGAGTCCTTACATAGTATCAGGGATACTAGAAGTCTCAGGGAGACTAAGAGTTTACTTCCTGGATGAATCCGAGCCAACTACTAACCATTTTAGAGTAATAAGTGAATATTTGTTGTGTGAAATCTGTAACAGGTGGTAAGTGTATGTTGCAGTTTCACGGAATATAGAGTCATAAGAATACTTTCTGTTTTGCATTTGTTGTGTTGTTGTCCTGAAAGACCGTTAGACGCCCCACCACTCTGGCAAGGGGAAACCCGTTATAACCCAGAGACCGGTGAACGCAAGTGGCGGTCTGGAAGGTTCTCTTAGGGAGAATTGATATAAGGTTTTGTGACTGTGGTAGGTTCTAGAGAACGATCCTCTTAGTCCGGTTAACAGGATTTTGTCGGAAGCCTTCACGGCTCAGTACAGCCAGTTCCAGACAGGAGTATAACTCTATCATCAGTCACAAAATGGGAGATAAAGGCTCCAAACATGAATATCCTCCACCTGAAGAGGGTGAGACATGCAAACAAGAGTTAGTCCACCAAACTATTACCTAGTTAATCCATGGATAGACAATTTGGCAGGGTGGACTGAGTTCATGGAGGCTGCAAGTCCGTTTCCCAGAGAGGGAGACAATAGTCCTTATCATATGGATATGGTAAAGGGACTTTGTCTTGGAGACCACAAGGCGTGGCCCCATTTTGATGGCGACCCCTCTTGGGATATGGACTACATGCACAAAGGAGGTGAACAGTGGATAGATATAGCCCCTTACTGGTATGATAGAAAAAAAGAATATGAAAAGTAAGACTAAAAAATCCCCTTATCCAAGGATGATAGTCAATTACATACAATGGAAAAAGAAAGAGATAAAAATGGTAATTTTTCAGTTAAACCACTGAGACCACCCCCTCCTTATACTATTCCCAGTGCCCCGGTAATTACTAGACAACTGTATCCAGTCCTCGGTAAAGAATTTGACGATGATACAGTGGCAGCGGGATACAGTCTAGTACATAGAAATCTTGACCCAGTCCAGGCAGCCGTGGCTCCAGTATATGACCTAGCCCAAGCAGCCGTGGCCCCCGCGGTTCAGTCACAACCGTTAGATCAGTTACCAGATCGAAGTGGAATTGTGACAGAAGACGTCCCTGAAACAATAAGTTCCCCGTAAGTCATCACACAAGGAGGGCCACACAACGTGAGACAGATGCGGGAACTGGGGTATTTCCATTCATGACCATAGGAAATGAGATAATGAAAAAAAAAAAAAAAAAAAACATAGAAATTGAGGACATAAACAGAATAGTGAAACATTGTCCCAAACCCACTACAGCTCCTCAAGGCACCTTAATGTATCTAAAAAAGGCATGTAAGGGCAGAAATTATACACAGGAGGATATGAGACTCATAATAGATGGAGTAGTAGGAAAACATTCAGGTTGGGACTGGACAAAGATACCCTCTGTAAATACTATAGAGGCAAACCCAACAGCAAGTACATACAGTCTGAACACTGAGGCAGGTAGGACTACTATGTGGGGCCAGATTGAAACACATATGTTGGAGGTTTTCAAACAGAGATCATCTCTGCCCGTTGCTGTAGCATGCAAAATGAAAACAGGAGAAACCGTTACAGAATTCTGGAAGAGATTTTCTGAATGTTGGGTGCATGAGGCTGGGTTACGAGTCCTAGAAAATGACAGTCTCCTCATCTCAACTTTTGGTAATAACTTATTACCCTCACTGGTACTCACCGTGAAACAGTTAATCTCTTCCTGGACCTCTGACACAATTTCTGACTTTAAAAACATCTGTATGAAAAGGAAGCAGCTGGATGCTTCGGTGACCTCTTTAAGAAAACCTCCACCTCTACACACGCTTACAACCACATCCGAAATGAAAATGACAGAGCATACAACAGAAATCATAATAAAAACAGTGCCCCGAGAAAAATGACAGAGACAAGAGAGTACAGGGGGATGTTGTTACAATTGCAGGAAAGAAGGACATTGGGCCCGTAACTGCCGAGCTGAGAGAAATCCCCGCCAGTCCCCTGCACGTAACTCACAAAATCCAAACAATAATGACTGGACGTTTGGATATCCATACCCTGAGTGGAGATTATGTTGCATCACACTCTTTTCATGTCATTCCTGAGTGTCCTGTTAACCTTCTGGGTACAGATCTGATCTGCATACTCAGACTCCAGGTCAAAGCTACTGAGTATGGACTCGATGTTCAATCTGAAGTGATGGAAATAAGTCCCACTCGGAGACTTTTGTTGTCTGTCAACGGAACAGAAACTTCAGAATTAGATCAGATCAACCCCAGACTGTGGCCACAGGATGACTATGATACCGGACTGATTGACTGTACGCCTTACTATGCCACTCTCAAACCTAACATCACCCCCGTATACCATAAACAGTATCCACTGTCTAAAGAGAAAATCGAGGGTCTTAGACCGATGATAAAAACTTTCCTGGCTAAGGGTATATTGCAGGAAGTAGTGTCACCATACTGTACGCCCATCAACCCTGTTACTAAGGCTGATGGATCTGTGAGATTTGTTCAGGACTTGAGAGTCATCAACAATCTTATTGTGCAAATAGCCCCATAGTCCCAGATGTCACGCAATTACTCACTGCCATCCCATCAGAAGCAGCATGGTTCTCCGTGATAGATTTGAAAAATGCATTCTTTTCTATCCCGGTGGACAAACGGACCAGACTTCTTTTTGCTTTTTCTTTCGAGGACGTCAACTGACCTGGTGCAGAATGCCCCAGGGATATGCTGATTCGCCCGTTGTGTACAGTATTGTCCTCCAAATTACATTGAAATCATGGCACCCCCAGGGCTCTGTGCTCCTCCAATACGTGGATGATTTGTTGTTGTGTAGTCTGACAAAGGAGACATGTAAAACTGATGGGCTGTCACTGTTACAATGGTTGTTTGAATGCGGACACAAGGTGTCACTAAAGAAAATGCAGTGGTGTAGGGAGCAAGTTGATTACTTAGGGTTTGTTCTCACAAAAGGAGAAAGGAAAATCAGTCCTGAAAGGGCACTGTCAATATCGGGCTTGGTCACCCGAAAACCAAGAAGGAAATGCTATCCTTCCTTGGTATGATTAACTATTGCAGACAGTGGATCCCCGATTGCTCATACTATGATAATGTACTGAGACAAACCACTCTGTCAGAAATGCCAGATTTTATCAAATGGTCACAAGAAATGCATGATGCTTTTGAATACTTGAAATGTGCAATGATGACAAGCCCAGGGTTGGGTCTCCCAGACTATAAGTTAACATTCCACGTATTTGCACGCCAAAATTGTAAAACCATGGCGGGGGTACTGACGCAGAAACATGGAGGAAAGTTGCGTCCTTGTGCTTTTTACTCGAAAGTGATGCCAGTCTCTGTCCAGGGAATGCCATCATGTCTGCGGTCCCTTGCTGCTTGTGCTATGGTCATTGAGTTAGCTGACCCTATTACTTTAGGACATCAAACCGTCCTACACACCACACATGACGTACTCGGACTTCTGAAGGTGTTGCATACACAACACATGTCTGCCCAAAGACTGTCAGGTTATGAAATCCTCCTCACTGAGCAACCCCTCCCTGCAGGTCAAATACTCAACCACTGCCGCTGGACCTGCCCCTATCCTAAACGCCCTGTTAGGGTTAAAATGGTCAGAAGACTTGATATCAGACCCTCATGACTGCAACAAATGCATCTCTTATGAGACCTCCCCAAGATGTGACTTGTCCTCGGTTCCAATACCTGATGCACCTGAAATCTTTGTTGACGGTTCATGCAGCCGCCCGAATGACACAACGTACTATGCAGGGTATGCCATTGTACAACTCCCAGACACTGTACTAGAAGCAAAACCTATTCCATACCAGTCTGCACAAGCTGCTGAGCTCATTGCACTCACCAGGGCATGTCAACTATATGCAGGTAAAGCAGTCACCATCTACACTGACAGTAAATATGCACACGGAGTAGTATGGGACCATGGTATCATCTGGCAGAGGAGAGGGTTCATCACCGCAGATGGTAAGAAAATTGCCCACTCACAGTTGGTCACTGAATTGCTAGCTGCCTTGTTGCTACCAACACATCTGGCCATCATACATTGTAAAGCACACACGGGTTCAAAAGATCATGTCTCACAAGGAAATGCTTTTGCTGATGTTACTGCTAAAAAGGCGGCATTGCAAACCACAGCTTCTTTGTGGTTGCCCCTTATACTTCCTCCCTCACTTGAAGAGTCTCAAATGTTGGTAGATTTGCAAGCCTCAGCTACTGAGGAGGAAGTGAAAGACTGGTGCTACCCTGTCTTGCAGAAGAATCCAAGAAATGGATTACTCTGCAAAGAGGGAAGCCATGCATACCTCAGCACAGTGCATCTCTTTTTATAGCACATTTTCATGGAGTAGGACACAACAGTGTACAAACAACACTTATGCTCCTCAAACAAGGATTTTACATCACCAATATTGACGAGATAGTGAAGGATTACATAGGAAGGTGCATCACATGTCTTAGAAACAACCCAAACAACAAGATCAAAGTGCCACATCAGCATTTGGACTATTCTACCTCACCGTTCACTCACCTGCAGGTAGACTTCACCCACATCCCAGGTAAAGCAGGAAAGCAGGAGATTTCCCTGGTAATAGTGGATATGTTCTCAAAATGGCCAGAAGTCTTCCCCACTAAAACAGAAAATGCTAAAACTGTTGCAAGGGTGTTGACACAGAACATAATTCCCAGATGGAGGTTCCCTACCAAAATAGACTCGATCAGGGCCCCGCATTTACTTCCAAATTTAATAAGGAACTAGTAAAGTTCCTTGAGATAGAATGGAAATTCCATATCCCATGGCAATCAGGAGTAGTAGAAAAAATGAACAGAACCATTAAAGATAAACTCAGAAAAGCTACTGCAGGGACATTTGAGAAATGGAAGCAAATTTTGCCCATAGTTCTTGCAGAAATCAGAATGACACCAAACAAGAGGACAGGACTGTCCCCTTTTGAAATCCTTATGGGAAGGCCTTTCCCAACCCCGTGGGCAAGGACGCCAGGCATTATCCTTGAAGGAGACCTGGAACAAATCCAGAATGAATATGTGAGAAAGCTGGTAGATACCTTGTCCAAACTTGAGGAAAAAGTTGCTTGTAAGTCTCCCTCTCTCCCACAGGAGCCGACACATCCCTTCCAGGTTGGAGATGAGGTTCTAGTGAAGACACTCAAGAAGGGGAGAAGACCGGGAGATTTCACGTTTGGCCTCCCGACCACCGTCATGGCCATTACCTGCACTGCTGTCCTTACTGACAACTCACCTACCTGGATACACGCCACAAGAATGAAACTCATAAACCGACCAGGAGAACCAGGTGACAAGGAGGTACTAACGGGGCAGACAGCCCTGACCTCGAAGAAAGAAAAACAAAGGAGGTACTAACGGGGGCAGACAGCCCTGACCTCGAAGTGATAGCCCGACATTTCCGGGAGTATGCTGACCAGCGGACTCATCTTACTGGGCCTCATTTTGAAACTAATACTTTTATGTTGTTTGATATATAGGAATGCTGCAGAGGTTGACATCACTCGAAATAATGGTGTTGTTACCTTTTGGTTTGGTTTGTGTGAAATCATCACATGTAGTCATTACACCCTAGGCTCAGGACATTTCTCAAGCAGCGCCTCTCAGGTGTACATTTGTGTCACAGGGGGATACTGGGGAGAAGAGTGTTATACTTGGAAAGCAGTAGGATGGAATGTGGGGATGGATTGGGGATACAGGCCCTCTACAGCAGTGAACAGAATACTGGCTGAGAAAGGGGGGTCTGTAAGGTCCTCACAGACCCCACCTCCTGTTGCACCTTTATCCCCAATAACACGGGCCCTGATGGTAAGGTAACCCGAGCCATTACTAAGCTCACAGAATTATCTGAGGAACTGAAGAGAAACCCATGGGGAAAATATTTTGATTGGCTTGGTAACTGGAAACAAGCTTTAACACAATTATGCATCATCATTCTTGTAGTAATCCTTTTAATTGCTGTTATTATGCTCGCTATACCATGCATAAGGAAATTATTGACTAAAGGGGCTGCCAACCTGACTATGTACAACCAACTTCCCCAGGCATCCGACAACTCCCCTAGAGCACACAAACGCTACCTACAGGAATACAGGGAGGCTAAGCAGAAGAGAGATAATAAGAATCATATTGTATGAAATAAAATATGGTTCTAAAGAGGGATTGAAGGAAGGCAAGGGACTCCATTTTGTCTTCTATTGCTTAGCAAGGATGTAACTCATAAGATTCTAGAAAATGTCATGTACTTTGCCTAGTAACCAACTACATTTTTAGCACATTGCCTGAGCCTGTCTAAATAAGTATTCTTCTGTTTGTGTCTACTTCCCATTGGAGTAAAAGCCAACTTCCTCTTTTAGTTAAGTAACTTTCATGTTATATATATGAGTGTAATGCCAAAAATAAACAGAGCTTTCTTTCAGCATACCCTGAGTTGGTTGTCTGATTGTGAGCTCTCCTGGTACCAGAAAGGGCACGGTTTCATCCAGGGAACGATTGAGGGACAGAATGCAGATAAGGAGGTTAACAAGGAGTTATGGACATAGCTTTTCTTCCTTACAGGGGCTTAGGCTGTTTGAGTGAAGACCTGTCACACCTCTTTATGACATCACACGAGAGCTCAGTCCTTGCGTGCTCATTCATGTGGATAGTATGAGTCATCAGCCTGCAGTGTCTGTGAAGCCCATCCCCCTGCTGTGGAATCATCACTCAGAGAGCAATGGTAAGTGAGCTAAGTAGACAGTACATGCTGCTTTTTAAGTATTCTAATACAGTTTTACACACAGAACCTATCTTATCTTTTACAAACCCATTCTGTGCAGCAAAACAATAATTCACCACTATGCATTAGCACAAATGCATGATAGCTAGTAGTCCTATGATCTGTGCTTTAGACTCCCATAAAACATGACCGACTCCCACTGACCAGCACTGATGCAGATTTGTTTCCATTATAGCTGTATCATAGTTGAGTATAAACTGTAGACTATGTATCTGTATAGATGCATCATATACACCTCTGTTACATCTGTCCATTGCCCTCCCCCACTAGCACTGTATCTGAACAGCTTTATATACAGCTCTGCTACATCTGTCTATTTCTCTCTCCCACCTGCACTGAGACTGAACCTCCTCATAGCTCTGCTACCTCTGTCTATTCTCCTCTCTAACAAGCACTGTGTCCAAACAGCTTTATATACAGCTCTGCTACATCTGTCTATTTCTCTCTCTGATCTGCACTGAGGCTGAAGCGCCTCATAGCTCTGCTACATCTGTCTATTCCCCTCCCCCACTAGCACTGTCTGAACAGCGTCATATATAGCTCTGCTACCTCTGTCTATTCCCCTCCCCCACTAGCACTGTCTGAGCAGCGTCATATACAGCTCTGCTACATCTGTCTATTCCCCTCCCCTGCCAGCAATATGGTTTTGTAAGTATAGCAACAAATACTGCCCTGCTGTATGTCATAGATAGAAACCTACTAACTCATACTAGTAAAGTAATGTGCTACATCACAATACACAGTACTGCTGCATTTTCATACAGCAGAGCTGGGTATGCCAATGTAGCACCTTACTTTAGAAATTAGAGTATTTTTGTGTTTCTATCTACTACAGTGGATATAAAAAGTCTACACACCCCTGTTAAAATGTCAGGTTTCTGTGCTGTAAAAAAATGAAGATAAATAATCTCAGAACTTTTTCCACCTTTAATATGACCTATAAACTGTACCACTTAATTGAAAAACAAACTCAAATCTTTTAGGTGGAGGGAAGAAAACAAAACAAAAAACTAAAATAATGTGGTTGCATAAGTGTGCACACCCTCTTACAACTGGGGATGTAGCTGTGTTCAGAATTAAGCAATCACATTCAAAATCATGTTAGATAGGAGTCAGCAAGTTTAGCTGCTCTAGATAGTCATAATCAAGTGGAGAAAATATGGCACAACAATGACATTACCAACAACTGGACGTTGCTCCAAAATTGATGAAAAGGCAAGAAGAAAACTGGTCTGGAAGCCTACCAAGAGGCCTACAGCAACATTAACATTGGCAATTACTGACTGTGTGGTACATGTGAGAACAATCTCCCATATTCTTCATATGTCTGGGCTATGGTGTAGAGTGGCAAGACTAAAGCCTTTTCTTACGAAGAAAAACATCCAAGCCAGGCTACACTTTGCAAAAACACATCTGAAGTCTCCCAAAAGCATGTGGGAAAAGGTGTTATCCTCTGATGAAACCAACTTTTTGGCCATAATCCCAAAAGATATGTTTGGCGCAAAAACAGCACTGAACATCACCAAAAGAACACCATACCCACAGTGAAGCATGGTGGTGGTAGCATCATGCTTTGGGGCTGTTTTTCTTCAGCTGGAACTGGGGCCTTAGTTAAGATAGAGGGAATTATGAACAGTTCCAAATACCAGTCAATATTGGCACAAAACCTTCAGGCTTCTGCTAGAAAGCTGAACATGAAGAGGAACTTCATCTTTCAGCATGACAACAACCCAAAACATACATCCAAATCAACAAAGGAATGGCTTCACCAGAAGAAGATTAAAGTTTTGGAATGTCCCAGCCAGAGCCCAGACCTGAATCCGATTGTGGGGTGATCTGAAGAGGGCTGTGCACAGGAGATGCCCTCACAATCTAACAGATTTGGAGTGTTTTTGCAAAGAAGAGTGGGCAAATCTTGCCAAGTCAAAATGTGCCATGCTTCATAAAATATATATATATTTTTAAGACATGGCAAACGATAACAAGTTTTACTTTTTTACATTAAAATGAAATTCAAAGTTATTCATTTGAATAATTATAAATATTTTATTTTTTCAGGCTGCTTGTAAAGAATTCTATTTTGAGGATTTAAACCTCAATTCATCTCCTACATTAAATGTATCCATGTCTTCTCTCAAGGTAAACACATTTTTATTACAAGATGAAGCATACTTATTCTAATGTCAGTTGTGTCATCCGGTCTGATATTGATCTGTGATATTCATTATAGATAGTTCTTTGACAAGAGATTTTGTGCTTATGTAAAAATATAAATAAAATGTGTGGCCCGTTGCCGCATTGTTATACCGCATATGCGGATCCGCAATACATGGGCACCGCTCCGTGTGCATTGCGCAACACAGATGCGGACACATTCACTTCAATGTATCCGCAAATCCTGAGATGCGGAACTGAATCATGGAACGGAACTCTACAGAATCAGTATGGAGTGCTTCCGTGGGTTATGTTCCGTACTTTAATTTCGCCAAAAGATAGAACTTGCTCTATCTTTTGGCAGAACGCACGGATCACGGACCCATTCAAGTGAATGGTTCAGCGATCCGCATGCTGCTGCACATGGATGGTGCTAGTGCATTGCAGACTGCAATGCGTGGTCCGCAGCACGGTCCCACACATTCGTGGGCATGAGCCCAAAAGAAGAGATAGATAACCTGTGGTACTCCAGCCATTATAAGGGCTCATGCAGACGAACATCTTAGGCAGTCTAAGAAAGGTGGCATTTGTAGTTTGGATAGCGCTGTAATGCCACAAGATGGCCAGCCTTCGAAAACAGTATTAGTAAACGCTGTCCATTGTAATGAAAGGTTTACAATGTAAAATAAATATTTTTGTAATCAGATTTCAGAGACAGAAGAAACTATGGATGAATCTGATACAAGTTTAGTAGATCAGGAGCAAGAAGATGATGAGGTATGCATTACCCTTGATCTCTTGAGTATTTACCCAACTAGCCTTTGGTGCTCATGTACTGTCCTTTATAAAATTCATTTCTTCTTTGTAACTAAAAATGTTTGTTTTCTTCTAAGGAAATGAAAGAATTACTACCGAGACTTAAAGCTAAAGCCAGGGCATCATGTCCAGGAGCAGATAATTGTTTTCAAACAGACCCTGTCTCGCCCCTGGTGAAGAGCGTCCAGGACCAGAACCTGACCCTGAAAAAAGGCTAAACAATGTGACTTGGTGTAAATGCCATAACTGTAGCCCCATGACCTTGATACAGAATCAATTTGTTGCTGTGAGTTGGAAGTCTTTGAGCATTCTGTGACCGAAAATTTCACATGTGTAACGGAACACCTAGAATTTCACTCTTGGTGTCTAGATCAAGAAACTCTGGTGACATGTATGATTTCACAAACCATGCATCATAGAAGAGCGATTGATTATAACAACCCTAAGTATGTTCACTAATCATATCTAGTACACTTTGTTTTTGTCATCCAAATCTTTGGTTACTGCAGTAATACACATAATGGTTAAAATAAATGTAAATGTGTTGGTTTATTATTAGCTCGCACTTTAGTTTTCACATTTGATTCAATTACATGTTCTTCTTGAACTCCAACTACAATCTAATGCAGTTTTATAGAAATGCATTCCCCCAAAAAATAGGTAACCAAAATGTAATATTCAATCAAATATTTATTAATTGTGTCATTCGAATCAGTTATAGATTATACTCTTTTACCCTGGCATACTGTCGAAAGCAGGGTTCACTTGCATAATGGCCTTTCACCTTATTTTATATGTTATTGGTTCCAAAAATGATAGGTAATTTGTCACATAAAACCGACAAATAATTTCATATACTAAAATGGGAAGCATTTGGTTATCATAATCTCTATTTTGTCGTACCCTATAAAAACTTAAACTTGCAAATTCCATACTAGTTTAGGTGGTCAATTGGGTCCATAAGTGAGCCTATCTATTCTTTCTTCTATTCCTATCATGGAGCAGACAATAGGGAAAAGGTCGAGCAATTGTGAAGTCTCCTTTGAATAGTATACTGTATTGATCATTTACCAATACATGTCATTTTCAACAAATACTAATATCAATTTGCTTGACTTACAACTTCAAATATAATCAATTGTGTTACTTTTTTTTTTAAAAAGCCTGTCACGAGGATAGTATGTTATCTTTCACCTAGTCGAGGTAAAGATGGTGTTAAAAACTTTCCTCAATCAACTTAATTTTTTATTTTTTTATTTTTTTTAGTTGTCTTCGACTTACCGCTTATCGTCAATTTATAACCTGGATTTATGGATACCTAGGAAAACAAGTACGGATACTGATTCCCTCCTGTGTAACAAGAACAATAAGGGAGAGTTTTCAAGACCCTAAAGGGTGATACACTGGTTTTAAATACTATTAGGATGTTCCACTGGCCTCTGCTGATTTTGATCTAAATTTTTAGAATATAACTTCAATTTACAATTCTATTTACATTTTTTTTATGTTCTAGTTTAACCACCTCAGCCCCCCTAGCTTAAACACCCTTAATGACCAGGCCACTTTTTACAATTCTGCACTACACTACTTTCACCGTTTATTGCTCCGTCATGCAACTTACCACCCAAATGAATTTTACCTCCTTTTCTTCTCACTAATAGAGCTTTCATTTGGTGGTATTTCATTGTTGCTGACATTTTTACTTTTTTTGCTATTAATAAAAATTTAACAACATTTTTGCATAAAAAATGACATTTTTCACTTTCTGTTGTAAAATTTAAAAAAAAAACTACATTTCTATATAAATTTTTCTCTAAATTTATTGTTCTACATGTCTTTGATAAAAAAAAATCCAATAAGTGTATATTTATTGGTTTGGGTAAAAGTTATAGCGTTTACAAACTATTGTGCAAAAAAGTGAATTTCGGCATTTTGAAGCAGCTCTGACTTTCTGAGCACCTGTCATGTTTCTTCAGGTGCTAGAATGTCAGGATAGTAGAAATACCCCCCAAATTACGCCATTTTAGAAAGAAGACACCCCAAAGTATTCGCGGAGGGGCATGGTGAGTAAATGTATCATTTCATTTTTTTCCACAAGTTAGCGGAAAATGACACTTTCTGAGTAAAATAAATAAATAAATAAATAAAGTTTCCATTTCTGCTAACTTCTGGCAAAAAAAAAAAAATCTCAGACGGACTCACTATGCCCCTCAGTGAATACCTTGGGGTGTCTACTTTCCAAAATGGGGTCATTTGTGGGGTGTGTTTACTGTTCTGGCATTTTGGGCGGGGCTAAATTGTGAGCAGCCATGTAAAAGCTAAAAGTACTCGTTGGAATTTGGGCCCCTTTGCGCACCCAGGCTGCAAAAAAGTGGCACACATGTGGTATCGCCGTACTCAGGAGAAGTAGGGAAATGTGTTTTGGGGTGTATTTTTACATATACCCATGTTGGGTGAGAGAAATATCTCTGTAAACTGACAACTTTGTATAACATTTTTTTAAAAGTTGTCGTTTACAGAGATATTTTTCACACAAAGTATGGGTATATATAAAAATACACCCGAAAACACATTGCCCTACTTCTCCTGAGTACAGCGATATCACATGTGTGACACTTTTTTGCAGCCTGGGTGCGCAAAGGGGCCCTAATTCCCATGAGTACCTTTAGGATTTCACAGGGCATTTTTACGCATTTAGATTCCAGACTTCTTCTCACGCTTTAGGGGCCCCTAAAATGCCAGGACAGTATAAATACCCCACATGTGACCCTATTTTAGAAAGAAGACACCCCAAGGTATTCCGTGAGGGGTATGGTGAGTTCATGTAAAATTTTATTTTTTGTCACAAGTTAGTGGAATATGAGACTTTGTAAAAAAACAAAAAAAATAAATAAAAATATCAATTTCCGCTAACTTGTGCCAAAAAAAATTCTGTGAACTCGCCATGCTCCTCACAGAATACCTTGGAGTGTCTTCTTTCCAAAATGGGGTCACATGTGGGGTATTTATACTGCTCTGGCATTTTAGGGGTACTAAAGCGTGAGAATCCAAATGCGTAAAAATGCCCTGTGAAATCCTAAAGGTACTCATTGGTTTTAGGGCCCCTTTGCGCATCTTGGCTGCAAAAAAGTGTCACTCATGTGGTATTGCCGTACTCAGGAGAAGTAGGACAATGAGTTTTGGGGTGTATTTTTACATATACCTATACTGTGTGTGAGAAATATCGCTGTAAACGACAACTTTTTAAATTTTTTTATTCAAAGTTGTCAATTTACAGAGATATTTCTCTCACCCAGCATGGGTATATGTAAAAATACACCCCAAAACACATTGCCCTACTTCTCCTGAGTACGGCGATACCACACGTGTGCCACTTTTTTGCAGAGATATTTCTCACACAAAGTATGGGTATATATAAAAATACACCCCAAAACACATTGCCCTACTTCTCCTGAGTTCGGCGATACCACATGTGTGACACTTTTTTGCAGCCAAGATGCGCAAAGGGGCACTAATTCCAATGAGTACCTTTAGGATTTCACAGGGCATTTTTACGCATTTGGATTCTCACGCTTTAGTACCCCTAAAATGCCAGAGCAGTATAAATACCCCACATGTGACCCCATTGTGGAAAGAAGACACCCCAAGGTACTCTGTGAGGGGCATGGCGAGTTCACAGAAAAAAAAAATTTTGTCACAAGTTAGTGGAAATAGATTTTTATTTTTTTTACAAAGTCTCATATTCCACTAACTTGTGACAAAAAATAAAATTTTACATGAACTCACCATACCCCTCACGGAATACCTTGGGGTGTCTTCTTTCTAAAATGGGGTCACATGTGAGGTGTTTGTACTGCCCTGGCATTTTAGGGGTCTCCGCAATCATTAACGTATGGCCAGCATTAGGAGTTTCTGCGATTCTCCTTATATTGAGCATACGGGTAATGAGATTTTTTTTTTCCGTTCAGCCTCTGGGCTGAAAAAAAAAAAAAATGAACGGCACAGATTTTTTCATTCGCATCGATCAATGTGGATGAAAAAATCTCTGCCAAAATCAGTGACTGCAGTGCGGTGGGCTGGGCGCTAGCTACCTTACAAGTAGCTATCTAACTGGCGGTGATATGGGACCCTTATGCCCCATTCACACGTCCGCAATTCTGTTTGCAGAACAGAATTGCGGACCCATTCATTTCTATGGGGACAGACTTTGTCCCGCTCGGATCCGGAATTACGGATCCGCGCTTCCGGGTCTGCACTTCCGTTCCGCAAAAATATAGAACATGTCCTATTAGCATTTTCTATATAGTTCTGGCAATGTGCGGATCTGCAAAATGCAGAAAGCACATTGCCGGTGTCCGTGTTTTGAGGATCTGCAGATCCGCAGATCTGTGAATCCACGGATCCGCAAAACACATATGGACGTCTGAATGGAGCCTTACAAGGGGTGTGATCAATGACAGGGGGGTGATCAGGGGGTCTAGATGGGGTGATCAAGGGGTTAACAAGGGGTTAATAGGTGAGAGGGGGGGGTTAGTGTAGTGTTTGGTGCAACTTTACATAGCTACCTGGCCCTCTGGTGGTCGATCCCAGCAAATGGGACCACCAGAGGACCAGGTAGCAGGTATATCAGACGCTGTTAACAAAACAGCGTCTGATATACATGTTTGATGCTTTTTATTTAGCATCTACAGCCTGCCAGCGATGGATCATCGCTGGCAGGCTGCAGTATAACTGCCGAGACGCGCGCCACTGTGAACGCGCGTGCGTTCACTGCAAATCTCGCGTCTCGCGAGATGACGCGCGGATGCGTCCAGGAGGAACAAACTTGCCACCGCAGGACTCATCCGTGCGTTAGGCGGTCGGCAAGAGGTTAAATGTTTCGTTATGTTGATAAAACAGTATTTATTATATATTATTTTTTAATAGATATGTTAATTGTATATATTATTTATTTTAAAATTATTATAAATAATTTAAAGTGAATTATTTGTTGGGACTTTAATTATATGCAAATTTTCAATGTCAATATCTGAAACTATGTAGTACAATGCCGCTAGAACTGTTCAACTGTACAGGACTTTACAGGGTTCATTTAACAGGTGGCTGATTGTTCCTTTGGTGCTAGACCCACACCTAACATTCCGTGGGGATATATCCTACTGATGCGTCACCAGTGTATGCTATAAGAATATACTTGTAACAAAAGTATGTCTGGTATTGGCGGAACAAAAGTGGGTTTCCAAACCAATAACGTGCATATATAAATTCCTCGGTCAACACATCCTATCACACTTGTACCACCGTGGAAATCTATAAAAATGTGAAAATTAATTAGACTTTTTTTTTTCTAACACTTTTTTTAATAAATTGAAAAAAATTGAACAGTTAAAATATACATGTAAAAATAAATTTTCATTCTACAAGCAACAAAATAATATTATGTAACAGTTCAGTTATAATATCTTTACATAATTTTTATTTTCTAAACAAAGGTCTTCGAACCAAGTCTTCTTTTAGTGGCCTTTCAATTGGGGCTATGTTTTTAGGTAAACCAGGCATGGTTGATTGCCATGTTGACTCTAAATTTCTCTCGGCAAAATTAAGAATGCAAGAAATTATAGGCTTTAAAAATTCTTGCGTACGTGGTTTGTAGAGTATCTTGACCACCCAGGCTTTACGTGCTTTACTGTACTCGAATCTGTATCTCTTCTCTGGCTCCTCACCCTCTGCATCGACAACTTTTTTGAAAAATGCTTGTGCTCTGCCCACATTTGAATTGTGGTCCAAAACTGCGAGCGTTGCATTATAATAAAAATGTACCCGTTTAGGCCGGTACTTGAGTACACTTGAATGGAAAACCTCGAAATCTCCGGTATGGCAAAAAAAAAAAAAGATGTTCAATATCCTTTAGAAGTGCTTGATTTAGAACAATACTTTTTAATTTGTCACATGCGGTGGAGTCGTCACGGAGCCACTTCGTATCTTGTATTTCGTTTTGATGATGGCATCTTGAGTACTCATTTGATCCCATTCATGAATATTTAACACATGTTTTAAAAGGGACTTCCATCTTACTACTAATTCATCTGGGTCTGCATCACAGTTTCTTGAACACCACCAAAGATGATATTTTACAGATGGTATCCATAGTGACAGTGAGGCACAATGTCTGCTTTTCAAAGCAATTAGGCGCTTCTGTCCAACTGACTTGGCCAGATCCATACATAGAATTGATGCTTGATACAGGGGTATTCTTCTTTGATTATTTTCCGTATGCCAACATGTCGATCAGTTTCCACTATTCGAACATTTACATTGCTTGCAATAATTCGGTGAATAGTATCTTTAAAAGCTTGTTTTTCAAGGCTTACAGAATTGGTCGGTGGAATAATTTGTTGTACACTGAAGTTGATTATTTTTCCATGGTCTGTCTCCATCATTGTGTAGATGCAATATTTTGCAGAAAAACCAGGACTGTCGGATTGACCGTCCCCTGCCAAGCATACCAGTCTTCTTCCCAGTGTCGATATTATTTGGGCACATTCTTTTTGCCATTCTTCACTTATCATTGGAAATATATATTTTGGCTGGTGATGGTAATGACTTGACTTTGATATCATAAACACATTGATTAGCTCAAACCAATTTTTTATTTTCAGGAAATGGCTACCACTAAGAACAATTGCATTGGACAAGATAACATTGCCAGCCGCAATTCGATTTACTAGTGGCTTGCTGGTCCACAGTTGTTGAATGTGTCCCCGTACAAACTTTACATCCAAGTTTATCGCTGATCCTATCTGTCGGAGCTTCATATGTATTAGTTTTGTCCCACATGATTTTCTGTACTGACATGGTATCATATAGATCAATCTTTCCAGGCAACTTTGGAAGACAACAACTGGGTCTTTTATCTCTTCACCTATAATATCCATCTGATCCGGATTTGTAGGAAGTTACTACAAATCCCAGTGGTTCAATCTCATCATCAAAGTCATCAATGAATGCAGATAAATGCTTATCTTCCTCTTCTTCTGATTCAAAGTTGTCAACTGTGTGTCTTCCTCGATTTAATTGTTTTCATCATGAACTTCATGTCTCCGTGCCAGCTCAATTTTATGACAAAGTTTATTATTTGTATCTTTACAAGGTGACATATGTTTGATTTAAAATCTGCTTCACTGTTTGGCTGCACTCAATGGGGTGGAGCAAAATACACTTTATGACATATCTATGGCTTCTATGTCTTCCTGGAATGAAACATTATTGTCATTGTCAGATTGGTTTGAGTGTTCAATATCTTCTTCAGAAGACAGTTCACTGTGCCCCTTATCAGAACTGTTTCATTCAGCCATGCTTTAACAGTTTCTAGTGATGGTTTTGCAATAGTTTTTCCTTTTCTTTTAATGACTCTTGAAACTGATGCTTTGCCAATTTTAACATGGTCCACTAATAAACGGCACTGTGTTCCACGTTGTCGATGGTAATTTTTTTTAGTTTGAATACCAATATTGACTTTTTTTAACAAAACTGGTGTAAAAAACAAATGTATTCAGATATTTTGACCAATACAAATCAGTATTTGTCTCCTTGTCCACCTTTGATGGCAAACTATGACTATCAATCTGAATATCAGTATCTGTTACGGCTGCAGTCAGTGGTAGGTGCAGTTGGTTCGTGCTCCCAAGTAGATTCATTTCACCAGTCAGAATGACGTTGCCAGTTAAAATAACAGGATGTGACCCAACTTGTGAACTTGACACATTTGAAACCCTTCTTTTTTTTTGTTCTCCTTCTGACAGATGGCGTAGTTGGTAACGTGGGCAATGTTTAAGCTGCAGCTTGACTTAGTCCACCGACTATTTTTCTTGAACTATGTTCAGAAAAAGTAGCAGAGAGCGAGTCAGAACTCATGAATTAATCTGAGGTTCATTGGCTTTCTTGTGCTGTCCCTGCAGTTGCATCTGATGACTCCAGGATACTGTCAAGTGGTTTAGGGAAAATGGTGAGCACAGCATCAGAACATAATTTTTTACGTAAGCCACCTTCTTCATAAGCAAAATACTCAAAATGCTTCGAGCACAATCGATAATTATCATGTTTTTGTCTGGAATCCATTCTTTTTTTCTACCCATTCATCCACGTTGGGAAAATGATCTGGAGCCTACTCAATCCATTTACGGATAATTCTCTGATCTTTGGGAAAAACCTGCATTATGACATTTTTTCCTTTGTCCCTCCAGGTGTGGGTACATCGCTATATAATGCACGAGGGCATGTTCTCATTACATTTACATTTCTACATTTTTATTTTTTTAAATAAATTCTTCCAATGTTCTAATAAATCAATATGATTTTTAATTCTCTCAGGCACAGGCGTCATCTACATTTCCATATACCCCCAGTAGACCATAGGTGTTGTTTTTGCACCTATGGAAACATACACATCCATCTGGTACACGGACCAAGTAAAGTCATAAAAAATGGACTCCCTTCACAGCAGTGAATAAATATAACATAGGCAAGATATGTATGTTGGCCGAACCAAAGTACATGGCGGTGGCATCCGCACATGCCATTAAAACAACACCTATTATCCAATGGGGTCATATCCTAGCAATATATTTGGTAAAGTAATACATATTTTCATTATTTAGTTCAAATATTAACAAAATGTATTTGGTGAATTACATTTTTTTTGATAATTTACCATTGAATTCAGGAACCGGGTGTACTGTTTTCTATAACAGATGTCAGTATTTGGATCAGTTTCACGATACAAGACTATGACACGCTGTAATTTGAGAAGGAATCGCAGCAATCTGGTACTGGATAATAAAAATAATAAAAAATTCAGTTTATGTACGTTTTATTTCCAGCGCTTTACATACTAATCAAATTTATACATACTAATCAAAATCTTCGTAAAGAAACACTTGTAGGTATGTGTTTCTTAGAATATGTTTTGGCACAAAGTGGTTTTCTAATAAACTGTATAATCAATGTATCTGACTGCAGTGTTCAAGATTATCAATTACATCAAAATTGCGACAAATAAACTGATTGATCCCCAGACTGTGCAACACGTACACATAATGATTCGAGATTACACTTCTTTCACATCACCATTCAGCCTTTCCATTCTACTGCTTTGTTTATGACCAGGAGAACAAAAATGACGGATTAGGCACATAACGTAGCCAAACAGAGCATACAGACACCATAGGCTATAATAGGGTCCATTAGGTTTCCGCTCAGAGGAAGATTTTTGAAGCGTAGACAAAAGTCCTGCATAAACAACTTTTGGATACCCTTTGAAATCTTCTTCTGAGCAGAAAACAAACAGACCCCATTATAGTCTACAATGTGTTTAGTCTCCATTTGGCTCAGTTATGTGTCAAATCCATCCTTTCTAAACGGTGATGTGAACGAAACCTAAGCAAATTTCTTATTTTGAATTTTGTTCTATGTTAAAAGTTGAATTGAGTTATGAATACCTTTACCACAGACCATAACTGGGATGCATAAAGGATGCGTCCCGTTTCCGTTATACAGACGAGGACTCCACTGCATATTGAAAATGGGACGGATCCATTATTCAAGCGATAGACTTCTATTAAGACAGAATGCCTCTATGCATTCCGTCATTGAATTCTGTTACGGTCGCTAGTAACGGAATCCATAACACAATTTACCTTTTAACAGTAAAAGAAACAAAAATGAATTTCATAATCATAAATTCAATTATCTCTGCTAACGATCAACAAACAGTGGAAAATATAGAAATAAGCTTCCCCTGATTGTGCTACTTCCACTCCAAAATGTCCACCCCCAGCATCCAGGCACTTCATAGTGACCTCCCCCTGCGTCACTCCATTCCATATAATTGTCCCCAGCATCCCTACATTACATAGTGCCCCCCCAGCGTCACTCCATTCCATATAATTTTCCCGAGCGTCCCTGCATTCCATAGTGTACCTCCAGCATCCCTCCATTCCATATAATTGTCCCCAGCGTCCCTCCATTACATAATGCCCCCCTAGCATCCCTCAATTCCACATAATTGTCCCCAGTGTCGATCTATTACATGGTGTCCACCCAGAGTCAATGCATTCCACATAATTGTCCTCAGCGTCCCTGTATTCCATAGTGCCCCCCCCCCCAGCATCACTCCATTCCATATAATTGTCCCGAGCATCCCTGCATTTCATAGTGTCCCCCCAACATCCCTCTATTTAATTTAATTGTCCCCGGCGTCCCAGCATTCCATAGTGTCCCCCCCAGCGTCCCTCAATTCCATATTATTGTCCCCAGCATCCCTGCATTCCATAGTGTGTGTCCCAGCGTCCCTCCATTCCATATAATTGTCCCCAGCATCCCTGCATTCCATAGTGCTCCCCCAGCATCCCTCCATTCCATATAATTGTCCCCAGCGTCCCTCCATTACATAGTGACCCCCAGCGTCCCTCCATTCCATACAGTTGTCCCCTTTGTCCCTCCACTTTATATTGTTGTCCCCTTTGTCCCTCCATTCCATAGTACCCCCCCAGCATCCCTCCATACCATATAATTGTCCTGAGTGTCTCTGCATTCCATTGTGTACCCCCAGAGTCCCTCCATTCCATATAATTGTCCCCAGCCTCCCTGCATTCCATAGTGCCCCCGAGCGTCCCTCCATTCCATATGATTGTCCCCAGTGTCCCTCCATTCTATAGTGCCCCCCCAGCGTCCCTCCATTCCATATAATTGTCCCCTGCGTCCCTCTATTACATAGTGCCCCCCCTGTGTCACTCCATTCCATATAATTGTCCCCAGAGTCCCTCCATTACATAGTGCCCCCTCAGCGTCCCTCAATTCTATATAATTGTCCCCAGCGTTGATCCATTACATAGTGTCCCCCCCCCAGTGTCACTATATTCCATATAATTGTCCACAGCGTCCCTGCATTCCATAGTGTCCCCCCCAGCATCACTTCATTCCATATAATTGTCCCCAGCATCCCTCCATTACATAGTGCCCCCCCCCAGCATCACTCTATTCCATATAATTGTCCCGAGCGTCCCTGCATTCCATAGTGTCCCCCCCAGCGTCACTGCATTTCATATAATTGTCCCTAATTGTCCCCAGCGTCCCTCCATTACATAGTGTCCCCCCTGCGTCCATCAATTCCATATACTTGTCCCCAGCATTGATCCATTACATAGTCTCCCCCCCCCCCAGCATCACTGCATTCCATATAATTGTCCCCAGCATCCCTGCATTCCATAGTGCTCCCCCAGCATCCCTCCATTCCATATAATTGTCCCGAGTGTCTCTGCATTCCATAGTGTAACCCCAGAGTCCCTCCATTCCATATAATTGTCCCCAGCCTCCCTGCATTCCATAGTGCCCCCTAGCATCCCTCCATTCCATATGATTGTCCCCAGTGTCCCTCCATTCTATAGTGCCCCTCCAGCGTCCCTCCATTCCATATAATTGTCCCCAGCGTCCCTCCATTACATAGTGCCCCTCCACCGTCCCTTCATTCCATACACTTGTCCCCTTTGTCCCTCCAACTTATATTGTTGTCCCCTTTGTCCCTCCATTCCATACTGTTGTTACCTGTGTCCCTCCCTTCTATATAGTTTTCCCCTTTGTCACTCTATTTCACATTGTTGTCACCTGTGTCCCTCCTATCCATATAGTTGTCCCCTTTGTCCCTCCACTTTATATTGTTGTCAATTTTGTCCCTGCGTTCCATATTGTTGTCACCTGTGTCCCTCCATTCCATATAGTTTTCCCCTTTGTCACTCCATTCGATATTGTTGTCACCTGTGTCGCTCCATTCCATATAGTTTTCCCCTTTGTCGCTCCATTCCATATTGTTGTCACCTGTGTCCCTCCATTCCATATAGTTTTCCCCTTTGTCACTCCATTCCACATTGTTGTCACCTGTCTCCCTCCATTCCATATAGTTGTCCCCTTTGTCCCTCCACTTTATATTGTTGTCCCCTTTGCCACTCCATTCCATATTGTTGTCACCTGTCTCCCTCCATTCCATAAAGGAGCTTCTCCTGAATTCCAGAGGAACCCCCTTTATTGTACATTCTTATCGTTTGTGGATTTGGTGGATCATTTATTTAGTAAAAAAATTATACTTACCGACTTTGAACTTTGCACCCGATTCTACGAGAAACTCAGTCTCCAGGCACATCCCTCTCTCCACTCCGATGACCGCGCTGAAAACAGAGCATGTGCGGCTCTGTTTCTGAAGCGGCACATAGTAATACCAGCGGCGTGCGCGCTCATGTAATGAATGAGTGGCCGGCAGGGGGTAAGGAGAGGAGCTTGTGCGCAAGCGCGGCCCAGGGAATCGCTCCAGAAGCTGTGGCCGTATCTAGGGGAAACCAAACCCAAACACTGGGGTGCAATGTAAGTAATTTTAGCTAGAAAGGTTGGAATTTAATAATACATCTTATTTGCAAAAATGATCATTGTCACATAATTAATCAATTAAACTATGATCATTGTGATGGGAATACCCCTTTAATTTAATTTTATCCATGATGTACCCTGTAATTTTACCACCTGTGGCAATGTGAACACTGGGGTGTGCAGTGAAACCCCAGGGAGGCCGTCAGAGAGAGCGTGTCACCAAGGTGCCTGGCCTTGGGGGAGTGAAAGCCCAAGTACTAGTGTTAGTATAGCTGGCTCAGCCAGTTCCAGGGCGGGCTTTTACTGGGAACAGGCAATGTGCTGGGTGGGTGCCTGTTCCCCATGCTCCAGTCCAGGATTTTGGACAATGCCCATGTCCAGGGAGGATATTTAATCCTCTTGTTGGACATGGGTGGGGCCCCACTCTGGAGAGAGCTTTGGAGACAGAGGCTCTGTGTGAGTGGTCTCGGCTGAGTTGGCTGAGGGGCCACGGGGCTAAGCGATAGCCCGGAATTGGGGGACACAGCGACGCCTGGAAGGGTCGCAGGGCCACAGTCAGGAGGACTGGTGAGCCTGAATTCCCCAACGGACACTGATCGGAGGCTGTGTGTGAACAGTGCTCTGAACAGCCAGGAGGCTGTGGGACATTGGGCTGGAGAAAGCCGCAGCAGTTCACAGGGTGTGAACTGTACCCACTAGGTGAGTGAGGGACCCAACTAATATGTTTAGTTAGAGCCTAGCCGGGCCAGTGTTTATTGTTTTGCACCTGTTGTGTTGTTTCTGCTATAATAAACGCACTGTTTGGACGTGAAATCCGTTGTCCGGAAGGAAGTTTTTGTGAACGATCCTCGAGACCAGAGCTAACCCCCCACATTTGGTGTCGGATGCGGGCAAGTCGTCCCTGCTGGATAAAGGTAAAGTGTTGCTGGGGGCAACGACAGGACAGAGGAAAAACTGTGCGATTGCTGTATTGGAGCTTAGGGCCGGAAGCCTGTTTGTTCGGTGGAGCAGGTGCTGCTTGTGTGGTCCTGGACACTTTGCTGGGTTGCAAAAGAACTGCTGTCTGGACTGTTTTTTCCCTGTGGTGCAAGCGGTGCGAAGGTTTAAAGGGCCAGAAGCACAAAAGAGGGAAAAAGGAAAAAAACTGACCTGTGGAAATTTTTTTGCTCAAAATGGCGTCCTGGGTGAAAGATAGTCAGGTGTGGCGGAAGCTGCTTATGCCAAAGGTGATGCCATATGTGAGAAGTGGCCCGGTTTGGCGGAAAACCAAGGCCACTGAGGGTGTAATGGAGCAGCTGGTGCTGGAGACTGATCGGTTGGTGAGAAAGCCGAGTGCGGCACTTGGAGAGGCGGCTCTGAGTGGACTGTTCGAGGTTATATGTGCCGTTGCCAAGGGCAACCGTCGGGAAGACAAAGAGGTGGAGAGCGGTGCGTTTCTCAGGAGTGCCTATTTTCCCTGCGACTGTGCACAGAATCCTAAAGGGTGCGGCTGGAATGTCCGTCCAGAAAAAGACAGGAGACAAGTCCAAGGCGTCTCCCGTGGCAACTACTGCATTGAGGAGAAGGGTGATGACCGTGCTGGAGATATTCCTGGACTACCCTTATCTTCCGGGAGTGCCGAGTCAGTGACGACAATCGGTAAGACTGTTCCTATTGATAATTTTGTGGCAGACCCTGTGACAATGAGCCGGCGGCAGCTGCTACCTGCCGGGCTGGTCAGTGATAAAGCGCTGCGGCGTGAAGATGTCTCAAAAATGAGTGACTATGGGAAAAATGTTGTGTCTGAACAGGCTGGTAAGCCTGTTGCGGTTGCTCTCTCGCAGGAATCTGCAGGGGAGAAGCTCAAGATGTTGTTTAAAGTGCCTGTGACCAAGGCTAGATTTGGGATGGTGAAAATCAGAGATCCCATGCTAGCCTGGGTAAGAGGTAGAATGATGTTTGTCCGGGACAATTATGTGAATCCTGTGGACTATCCAGTGGTCCGCACGGAGGGTGAGACCATGGTGGGAACAGAGACTGATGGACTTGATGTTGGAAATAGGCTCATGCGTGATGTAATGTGGGGCAATGGAGACACTTCTGTAGGAAGTAATCAAGCTCCTACAGAACCTGTACCTGTCCCTTTAAATGAAGGTGTAAGGGAAATGCAGATAGGAAGCAATGGTTTAAGTGAAATGACCATTGGAAACAATGGTGCCGACACGGTGCCAAGTGAAGGTGCAGAGTTTGATGAAATGTATAATGATAATGTGGGTCTATGTGCAAGAAGTGATGAGGATGATGACAGTCCTTTTCCTTTGCAGGCTGTGATTGGGGAAAAAGCTCCCCTGTTGGTAAAAATGTGGATGGTATAAAAATGCTAATTGATATTGAGAGCTCACAACTGAGGGAACCCACTGTGACAAATGTGCAAGTACATGGGGCGGTCCTAGAGGGTGTACCACACGTACTAGAAGTGGATATGCAGTCTCCACAGGTTTCTATGGTTAATAAAATGTCCCAGGTGGGGATTAACTCATCGGTGCCCCTAGAGGACGGAAATGAGAATGACATGAGCAGT
Organism: Bufotes viridis; assembly: GCA_033119425.1. Lineage (NCBI taxonomy): Eukaryota > Metazoa > Chordata > Amphibia > Anura > Bufonidae > Bufotes > Bufotes viridis. The sequence continues at coordinate 206,836,886 of CM065593.1, read as the reverse complement.
ATATATGAAGCAGGTGCTATGACCGACAGCAACTCTGAGAGAGAGGCTGCCATGTTGAGGTCTTGCCAAACTGACGTGGTTACTGGTAGCAACCAGACGATAGTTATACCTGATGTGACGAGAGTACAGTCGGGTGACGTCAGCCTAGTGTCTGAAGCTCATGTCCAGGCAGTCTTAGATGACCTGACAGGACAGTACAGCGGCAAACAGGAGGCTGCCCTCCCTCTCGCCACACGGTCCCTAGATATGATAGAGAAGGGACAAGCTGTCGTCACAGGGTCACCGAAGAAGGCTGCAGAAGGGTCAAAAGAGGAGACCCCAGAAAAGATGAGTGAACTGAAGGGTCTACCTCCTGGTGTCCTGGGGAGGGGAAAAGACTCCAGAAAGACACAAAAGTCTATAGTAGACATCAACAATGGGCTTGAAGAGTCCCTGGGTGGAAATCCCACAGAGTGTCTAAGAAAGAATGGTGGTACTCCTACAACTGCTGTTACACCAGAACAGAGTGAAGAGCAGCTGGACCAGAAGGCCCAAGAGCGGGGCGCTGCTAACAAGCTAGTGCGAAAAATTAAGAAGAAGACCAAGGCCCTCTCCTTGACTAGAGCCCTTGGAAAAGTGCTTAAGGAGCAAGATGAATTGGAGAGGCTGAACAAGCAACTCAGAGCAGAGATGGAAGATCTCAGGAGCTCAAAAGATGAAGTCTATGAGTTGGAGAAGCCTAAGCGTGCTCCTGCGCAGCAGGTGGAAGAAAATGAGATGCCTGAAGAGGAAGATCCTCTGAAAGATGCCAAGAAGTCAGAACCCGTTAAGAATGGGTCTGGAGGTGGTTGCGCTGTGGTGCCAGCCGAGGCAGAGAAGATGGAAGATGTATCTGCTGAACCAGATGGTGGTGCTGAGGTGGATGCAGAAACCCAGAGACTCGTGGCAGTGTGTGGCCAGGACCTGGTCATGAAAGACATTCCCTCTGCTGTCAATGCCTGCCAGAAAGCCAGCAGTCTGCTGGGGAAGAAATACGAGGGGACCGACAACCAGTATGAGGGTCCTGTCTACTCCGATGGGCTGGCTCCCTGAATCCTGCCCGAAAGGAGAACCATGTCCCGGGTGAACCTCTGCAGGGATTGCCAGAAGACGACGAGTCTGGCGAAGGTCCTGATGTCCCCGGTGCCTCCAACCTTGATGAGAAAGAGGAGGAGGAGTTAAGAAGGAAAGCATATGATGCCATGTCCGTGAAGCATAAGACGGCTAATAAAGTGAATGGAGACTCCAAAGAAAAGACTGGAAAAGAGTCTGCTGAAGTGGGGAGTACCACTGAAGAAGCAGAAGATTCTGAAACTGAAGCCAAACCTGACATAACCCCTGGGGGGAGTAAAGGAAAAAGAAAGATGCTATCTGTTGATAAAACAAAGAGACAAAAAGAGGCTGACAGGTCAAGGTCCGCTAAAACTGTGGTAGTTGCTAGTAGCGACCAGGTGTCTCTAGTATGGGACAAGATGACTGGTAGGGTAGTAAGCTTCGTGTTTGTGACGAACTGGGTTCTGCTGGCGTGGTTGTGGCAGAATAAGGGGAAGCCTGTGAGGCTGGCCACATCTTCCAGGGGGACCCTTGAGCTTAAAGATGGCAAGATAATGCGGGTGCCCTATCACGAGCGACCAGGCGGTACATGTGTTCACCCTCACAGGTGTGAACAGAGGGGGGATATGTGGCAATGTGAACACTGGGGTGTGCAGTGAAACCCCAGGGAGGCCGTCAGAGAGAGCGTGTCACCAAGGTGCCTGGCCTTGGGGGAGTGAAAGCCCAAGTACTAGTGTTAGTATAGCTGGCTCAGCCAGTTCCAGGGCGGGCTTTTACTGGGAACAGGCAATGTGCTGGGTGGGTGCCTGTTCCCCATGCTCCAGTCCAGGATTTTGGACAATGCCCATGTCCAGGAGGATATTTAATCCTCTTGTTGGACATGGGTGGGGCCCCACTCTGGAGAGAGCTTTGGAGACAGAGGCTCTGTGTGAGTGGTCTCGGCTGAGTTGGCTGAGGGGCCACGGGCTAAGCGATAGCCCGGAATTGGGGACACAGCGACGCCTGGAAGGGTCGCAGGGCCACAGTCAGGAGGACTGGTGAGCCTGAATTCCCCAACGGACACTGATCGGAGGCTGTGTGTGAACAGTGCTCTGAACAGCCAGGAGGCTGTGGGACATTGGGCTGGAGAAAGCCGCAGCAGTTCACAGGGTGTGAACTGTACCCACTAGGTGAGTGAGGGACCCAACTAATATGTTTAGTTAGAGCCTAGCCGGGCCAGTGTTTATTGTTTTGCACCTGTTGTGTTGTTTCTGCTATAATAAACGCACTGTTTGGACGTGAAATCCGTTGTCCGGAAGGAAGTTTTTGTGAACGATCCTCGAGACCAGAGCTAACCCCCCACACACCTTATATCTCTGATTTAGTACCGATAGCGAACAGATCCACTTTCCACCAACCACTACATATTCATTTCTGTGAAACACCTGTTAGGTCAAAAGTGCCCTTTCCACCCCTTAAAATATTCATACGGGAGTGCACTTTCAAAAATGGGGTCACTTCTTGGGGTTTTTAATTTCTGGGGAGCTCAGGCATTTTTTTAATGAGACATGACACCTAAAATCAATGTCTGCCAATTCAGGTCAGCAAAATCCATATCTTGTTGTTTGACTCTAGAGCCCTGCTGTGCGCCAATACATCATTTTTTGAGCACATATGGGGTGTTGCCGTATTTTGGGGGAAATGGGGAACAAAATGTTGGGTGCATTGTGTCCTGTTACCCTATGGGAAAGTCAAAAATGCGGGTGTAAAGCAACTTATTCTAGAAAAAAATGCAATTTTTCAATTTCACTGCCAAGTGTTCCCTAATTATAGGAAACAGCTTTGAGGTCAAAATTCTCACTACACACCTTGAAAGATTCCATGATGGGTGTAGATTTCAAAATGGGGTCTCTTTTTGGGGGTTTCCACTGTAGGGCCACCTCAGGGTGTCTTCATATGTGACATAACTCCTAATTACCATTCCAGATAATTCCGCTCTCCTAAAGCCATATGGTGCTCCTTCCACTCTGAAGCCTGCTGTGCACCCATACATCAGATTTTGAGTACATATGGGGTGTTGCCGTATTCAGGGGGAAATGGGGAACAAAATGTTGGGAGCATTTTGTCCTGTTACCCTTTAGGAAAGTGAAAAATGTGGGTGCAAACAACTTTTTCTAGAAATATTTTTTTTTTTTTTTTTCACTGGCATGTGTTTCCTAATTCTAGTAAACACCTTTGAGGTTAAAGTGCTCACTACACAACTTGAAAGATTCTTTGATGGGGTGTATTTTCACAAATGGGGTAACTTTTTGGGGGTTTCCACTATAGGGCCACCTCAAGATGTCTTCATATACGACATGCAGTGCCTTGCAAAAGTATTCACACACACACACACACACCCCCCCTTGACTTTTTTCATGTTTTGTTACATTACAGCCGAAAGTTCAATGTTTTGTTATTCTGAATTCTATGTGATGGATCAGAACACAATAGTCTAAGTTGGTGAAGTGAAATAAGAAAAAATATATAAATAAAACTATTGTTTAGAATAGAAAACAGAAAATCGGCATGTGCGCATATATTCACCCCCTTTGTTAGGAAGCCCATAAAAAGCTCTGGTGCAACCAATTAACTGCAGAAGTCACATAATTAGTGAAATGATGTCCACCTGTGTACAATCTAAGTGTCACATGATCTGTCATTACTAGAGTTGAGCGAACACCTGGAAGTTCGGGTTCGACGGGTTCGGCGAACTTCACAAAAAAGTTCGAGTTCGGAACCCGAACTTGACCCCGAACCCCATTTAAGTCGAACTTTTGGGCACAAAAATGGCTCTAAAAATGTCATGGAAAGGGCCAGAGGGCTGCAAAAGGCAGCAAAATGTGCTTAGGAGCCTGGCAAGTGCTCTGCAAACAAATGTGGATAGGGAAATAACTTGAAATAAAATAAATAAAAATTTAAAATAACAATCTTGAAATAGGAGGAGGAGGTGGATGTGGAGAAGGAGGTTGAGGAGGCGGTGACAGTGGCGGTTTAGGTGGAAGTGAGGGTGGAGGTGGAGAAGGTAGCCAACACAGTTTTTTTTTGTTTTGTTTTGTTTTTTTAATTGTGGTAGCCTCCAAAATATTGGGACATATAAAAAAATAAAACAAAGAACAAGTGCACTTGAGTACAAGAATGGATGGTTGAGGCCGGTATAAAGTTTATTCTGCACAAGGTACAGACAAGTCCTGTGGGATCCATGCCTGGTTAATTTTAATGAACGTGAGCTTGTCCACATTAGCATTGGACAGGCGCCTGCGCTTGTCTGTGATGACGCCCCCTGCCATGCTAAATACACGTTCAGACAATACACTGACTGCAGGGCAGGCCAGCACCTCCAAGGCGTAAAGGGCAAGCTCAGGCCATGTGCCCAATTTGGAGACCCAGAAGTTGAATGGGACAAACCCATCAGTCAGCATGTGTAGGTGTGTGCACACATACTGCTCCAGCATGTTGCTAAAATGCTACCTACTGCTAAGACGTTGCATATCAGCTGGTGGTGCTGTTTGTTGTAGCGCGGTGACAAAGCTTTTCCACATTTCGGCCATGCTAACCCTGTCTTCTGAGGTGCTGGCGGTGCCCTGGCTGTGTTGGCTTCCTCCTCTTCTGCCTTCGCATTGTGCTTCCACTGAGGCCCTGGTGTCAGGTGGGAATGCCATCAGCAGCGTATCTACCAGCGTGCGTTTGTACTCGCTCATCTTCCGATCACGCTCAAGTGAGGGAATTGAGAACAGCATCATCAGCACTGGCCATGTTGGTGGAGTAGTCGAAACAGTGCAAAAAGGCACACAGGTCTCGCATGGAGGCCCACTCAGTGGCGGTGAAGTGGTGCTGTTCCGTAGAGCCACTCATCCGTGCGTGCTGCAGCTGAAACTCCATTATCGCCTGCTGCTGCTCGCACAGTCTTTCCAGCATGTGCAAGGTGGAGTTCCACCTTGTGGGCACGTCGCATATGAGGCGGTGAGCGGAAAGGCCGAAGTTATGCTGCAGCGCAGACAGGCGAGCAGCAGAAGGGTGAGAACGCCGAAAGCGCGCACATACAGCCTGCACTTTCTGCAGCAGATCTGACATATCGGGGTAGTTTTTCAGGAATTTCTGCACCACCAAATTCAGCACATGCGCCAGGCAAGGGATGTACTTCAAACTGGCTAGGCCCAGAGCTGCAATGAGATTTCGCCCATTATCGCACACCACCAGGCCGAGCTTGAGGCTCAGAGGGACCAACCACTCATCGGTCTGTTTTTTCATGCCCGTCCACAGCCGTGTGGGGTTTGTCCCCCAAACAGATGAGTTTCAAAACTGCCTGCTGTCGTTTTCCCTTGGCTGTGCTAAAAATGCTGGTAAAGGTGTTACACTGACTGGATGAGGAGGTGGTAAGGGAGGAAGAGGAGTAGGAGGAGGAGGCAACAGGAGGCAAAGAGAAATGCCCTGCAATCCTCACTGGCGGAAGGATATGCGCCAAACAGCTATCCGCCTCAGGCCCAGCCACCACTGCATTTACCCAGTGTGCCCAGTTTGCTGTTAGGGAGATATAACGTCCCTGCCCGTGCTTACTGGTCCACGTATCGGTAGTTATGTGGACCTTGCCACAGATGGCGTTGCGCAGTGCACACCTGATTTTGTCCCCCACTTGTTTGTGCAGGGAAGGGATGGCTCGACAAGAAAAGTAGTGGCAGCTGGGAAAGACGTACTGTGGGACAACCAAGGCCATAAGGTTTTTAAAACTCTGTCTCCACCAGACGGAATGGCAGCATCTCAAAGGCCAGGAATTTTGAAATGCTGGCATTCAGGCCAGGGATTGTGGGTGGGTAGGGGGACACTTCCTCTTTCGCTCCATTGTTTGGAAGATGGACAGCTGAACCCTTCCATGGAACATTATGGTGCTGCTTGTTGAAGGTGATGGATGTGGTTGCATTGCTGACACATCCTCTTTTTGAGGGGTGGCCGGTGCCACTGTGACTCCAGAGGTGGAGGAAGAGGCAGAGACAGCAGCAGAAGAGGAAGCAGGAGGAGCCTGAGAACTTTCTTGGTTTTTAAGGTGTTTACTCCACTGCAGTTCGCGCTTTGCATGTAGATGCCTGGTCATGCAGGATGTTCTGAGGTTTTGAACGTTTATGCCTCAATTCAGGCTCTGATGGCACAATGTGCAAACCACTCGTGTCTTGTTGCCAGGACATTATCTGAAGAACTGCCATGCCAATGAACTCCTTGGAGCTGGCTTTGGTGTGCTAGGTCCCTGGGTGCGGTGGGCAGTAGCAGGCATACTGTCTTGGGGACGGCCGCTCTGCTTTTGCAGCCTGCTCCCTCTTTTGCTGTGCTGTTGCCTCTGTGCGACCACTGCCTCTTCCTCAGAACTGCACACGTCAATAGCATGAACTTGAGTCCAGTCGTAGTCTAGGACCTCACCGTCCTCCACATCATCTTCCACCCATTCTTGACCCCTGCCCTCCTTGTCGGTCTGCACACTGCAGATAGCCGCAGCAGTTGGCACCTGTGTTTCGTCATCATCAGAGACGTGTTGCGGTGGTCCTCCCATGTTCTCATCCTGCAACATAAGTGGTTGGGCATCAGTGCATTCAATGTCTTCCACTTCTGGGGTAGGGCTATGTGGATGGCCCGGGGAAACCCTGGCAGCAGAGTCATCAAAAAGCATAAGAGTCTGCTGCATGACTTGGAGCTCAGGCTGCTTGGCTCCTTTGAAAGGGGGTGAGGTGAAAGACTGATGGGCATGGGCTGCAGGTGTCCACTCTGAGCTTTCTGCAGAGGACTGGGTGGGAGATACTGTACTTGTTCTGGCCTCACAATCCATAGAGGCATTCGGGCCTACCAAATAACACTGCAGGTTCTGTCGCCTACTCGCACCTGAGGAAGGTGTTTCACTTGGACCTGTAGTTTGCGCTGAACGGCCACATCCTCTCCCAGCAAAAGGAGCTCCACCAATACCACCACGACCATGCCCACATCCCTTATTTGATGTTTTACTCATTATTTGCTTTCACCCACCAAGCTGACAGATGGTTTATCTCTGGTGTCAATTTTACTGCCAATAGTCAACAATTAAGTTCACTAACACTAAGCACTGCCCGTGTCATAAAAATGCTCTGTGGACCAAGAATACTTTTTTCCCCAAAAATACACTAATACACTATTTCACTGCATAAATGTAAATTAGGTATTTTTATGCTGTATGCACAATTGCTTTTTGAAGCAAGAATACGGCTTTTTTCCCCACAAAAATACACTAATGCACTATTTCACAGAAGAAATGTAAAATAGGTATTTGGGCAGTGTATTTTAAACTGCTTTGTGGAACAGGAATAACCTTTTTCCCCAAAATTCACAAATACAATATATATAACGGCGGAAAATTTAACGTAGGTATTTGTACAGTGTATGCACAACTGCTTTGTGAACCAAGAACACGGCTTTTTTTTCCCTAAAACACACTAATGCATTATTTCAGTGCTGACATTTAAAATAGGTATTTGTACACTGTATGCACAACTGCTTTGTGGACCAAGAACACAGCTTTTTTTCCCTAAAACACACTAATGCACTATATCAGTGCTGAAATTTAAAATAGGTATTTGTACGCTGTATGCACAACTGCTTTGTGGACCAAGAACACTGCTTTTTCCCCCAAAATTCACAAATGCACTATTTAACGGCTGAAGATTAAACATAGGTATGTGTACGCTGTGTGCACAACTGCTTTGTGAACCAAGAACACTGTTTTTTTTTCCCTAAGACACACTAATGCACTATTTCCGTGCTGAAATTTAAAATAGGTATTTGTACGCTGTATGCACAACTGCTCTGTGGACCAAGAACACTGCTTTTTCCCCTTAAAACATAGTAATGCACTATATCAGTGCTGAAATTTAAAATAGGTATGTGTACGCTGTATGCACAACTGCTTTGTGGACCAGGAATACCGCTTTTTTTCCCACAAATACACTGATGCACTATTTCACTGCAAAAATTGAAAATACGTTTTGGTGCGTTGTATACACAAGTGCTCTATAGCACCACAATACAAATTTTTGCCCAGACTACAGAAATGGACTATGTCCCTCCTAAATTATACAAAAGGTAATGTAGGGGACTTGACCTGCCAGAAAAAAGTTTTTTTTCTTTCACTGAGCTAACATAAAGGATTAGACTGATGTCCTTGGCAAGCTGGCACACATGCGGGTCACATCCAGTTCCAAGGACACTGCAGTGGCTAAAATGGCCACCTCAGTAACAGATGGATTTAAAAAAAACACTTTGCAGTATCACTGGGCTCAGGGCTGGGTACAAAAATGTAGGATTGCAGTAGCCCCCTCCCTCAATAATTGCTGTAGCTTGAAGATTTCACACCACCAGGTTCAACAGATTTCTTTCCTAATCTCTCCCTGGGAGCACCGGCAGCAACCTTTCCCTATACTAACAGCAGCAGAGTGATGTGCGGCACTTACGTGACTCCAGCTTATAAAGAGGCTGGGTCACATGCTGCACTCAGCCAATCACAGCCATGCCATTAGTATGCATGGCTGTGATGGCTTCTTAGGGCAAAGATGTAAAACACTTTCAAAAAGTCGGAAGAATCGCCGAATAACGGACCTGAACCCAAACTTTTATGAAAATGTTCAGGTTCGGGTCTGTGTCCCGAACATCCTAAAATTCGGTACGAACCCGAACTATACAGTTCTGGTTCCTTTAACTCTACTTATGTATAAAAAAAAGTGACCACCCAAAAATCTGAAGTATCAGCCCGCAATTTTACCCCAATTACGCAATTAGGGATTAAAGGATTTACTTACATTAAATAGAATGCGAGCACCCTAAAATCTGTATCAGGCCGCATATTCACCCCAATTACACATTTAGGGATTAACAGATATACTCATGTATAAAAGAACTTAAACACCCTAAAATTTGTTGTACCAAGCCCCAATTTCACCCCCGAAATAAGGATGAATGGATATACTTATACATAAGAGAACGTGAGCACCCTAAAATCTGTAGTATCAGGCTGCTATTTCACACCAATTACACAATTCGGGATTAACTGATATACTTATGAATAATAAAATGTGAGCACCCTAAAATCTGTAGTATCAAGCTGCAATTTCACCACAATTAGGAATTAACATATATATTTATGTATAAAAGAATGTAATCACCATAAAATCTGTAGTATTAGGCCGCAATTTTACCCCAATTACACAATTAGGGATTAATTTAACAGATATACTTATGTATAATTGAACTTCAGTACCCCAAAATCTGTAGTATCGCGCTGCAATTTCACCCCAATTAGACAATCAAGAATTAACGGATTTAAATATATATATAAAAAAAATGCAAACACCCTGAAATCTGTAGTATCAAGCTGCAATTTCACACCAATTAGACAATCAAGGATTAACGGATTGAACTATATACAAAAAACACAAACACCCTAAAATCTGTAGTATCAAGCTGCAATTTCACACCAATTAGACAATCAAGGATTAACAGATTGAATCTGTAGTATCAGACCACAGTTTCACCCCAATAATAGAATCAACTATTACTGGAATTACTTATGTATCAAAGAATTCAATTAGTGCAGCAAGGTGTAATAGAATAGCTCCTATTAGCCAGGCTTTACACTGTTCAATTTGCGCCTGCCTTCTTCCCTATAGTGTGGATAATGCCTTCCTATTATATCCCTACACTATCAATAAGCTGAACTGAACTGCTCAATATAAATTTTCTGTGACTAAAGTCTTTCCTAATCACTGTCCCTAGTGCCTGTAGTGTCTCTCTTTGCACTAAGTTCACTGGAAAATGGCGGAGACGAAGCAAGAGGAGACTTTTTATAGGGCTGTGACATCACAGGGGATGGCTATCTGCTGATTTTAAAAAATCACAGAAAGAAAATAATAATAATGCACTAACAAAATAGATGCAAGCATTATATACAGGTTAAAGCCTCATTCTGATACTATAAAAAAAAGGCAGGCCTTTCGCTAAACCTACCTATACCATTGGGCATCTATGTTCAGGAGCGCAGACTCTGTACACTCTGCACATATGACCTGAGGGCTTAGTCTATATATAATGGTTGCATCTATTTTGTTAGTGCATTATCATTTTCTTGTTGTGATTTTTTTCACAAATGTAGCCATTGACATCCGCATATTTATTGATCATATCGTGCAGGATGTTTTTATCTTTGTTTTTTTAATCTTTTTCTGTGATTTTTGCTTAGTTTGTAGTATATGCTTGAGGGAGTGGTACATTCAAGTGTCAATGCACTCCTATTTTAACTTGAGTACCATTTCTCAAGTTGTGCACTTTTGCCTTTCCTATCAAACAGACCACCTTGATTAGGTGGTACATATAGGTGTGCTTGCTCCTCCTCTCATTGGTTGCTGGATGCACATAGAGGTGACTAGGAGCAGCACACTATATGTCCAATACGTCCAATGGCATAGGTAGGTTTAGCGTAGGGCCTGTCTGACCTGACACCACCTTGGTAGGGGTAGGTAGGCACAGATGTGTTCTGATCAAAATATATTGGCTAAGAGTCTCAGATATTATCATATCAGAATAAGGGCTTAGTCTCTATATAATGCTTGCATCTATTTTGTTATTATTTTCATGGCATTATGGATGAGCACTCAATCCCGGACCTCTTACTTTCTCTTTCTAACATGTGCAGCAGCCATTTTAGAAAAAATATGATTCGTTACAATGAAGTGCAAGTAAATTTGACTTTGGGACTCATAGAGTTTTTTCTGAAATTTGGATCAAATTCCACTTCGTCAACTTCGATTCACTCATTTCTACTGTGAAACACTCAGCTTTTTAAAATCTTTTTGAAAAGAAAGCTAAAGTTCACATGTTTTTAATTGTGGATTTCTCTCTTAATTTGTCTGAAATAAATTGCTGAATATTTGGGTCCACTAGAATAAAATTAGTATATTTATACATACCAACTTGTGGTATAAGGTCCTATTTTTTACCCCCTTTTCCAGGTTTTTGCAGGTGGCCTCCAAGTATTCAATCAGGGCTTTTTCATAACAAAACATTTACCCCCTGGTGGTACCCTAAAACTGTTCAATCAGTGGTTTTTCATAATAAGATAGTTTATCTATTGCTGTGCTGATGTCCCCACATAATGTGTATCTGAAAAGAAGACATGCAAGCTAGTCTCCTTTCCAACAGGAAGGGAAAACACAGTATCTTATACCAGGAACACAGCTCTTTTCTGGGTAATGCTTCTGTGGGTTTCTGTGAAAAAATAGCACATCTTACATCTGCCAGCACCAGATAGGCTTAGGAATACTAATGTGTATATTTTCCCGAGAAACCCAGAGGATTGTTGCCTGGCCTACAATACTCTGCGCACATGCTACACATACTAGGTGCTGTCTGTAATGAGAAACAGTATCTATATCTCTGTCTCTCTTGACTCATCTATAGGCTGTAGCCCCAAGGATACTCAGAATACCAATCAGTGGCTCAGACATGGTAGGCCTGCCATTTGGTGAGACAGATGGGTTGTTTAGCTCTCCTGTTATTGCTGCTTTATTATAGTATCTATTCTTTTCTATACTCAGGGGGACCAAGCCATGCATTATCCACATATCAGTCCAAGGAATTATGAGGAACACAGCTGACCGACTTGACTATTCAGAAGATCAATGACTCCAACCAATTAAAAATTGCCTCCCGGAAAGCAAGAGAGTTTTACGGTTGTTGGATCAGGCCATGCAAGTTAGCAATCGTTAGGGGGAACCCACCAGCTGAAGAGTAGGTTCATGGCTTTCATAGATGGAGCAGCATCAATCCACAAGGCACAGTTTTTTCTGAGAGGGGAGACCTAAAATTGGCCAGAATTAGTAGCAGGATGAATGCAGATTTGGATAAAAAAGTAGGGGCTTACCAAAGATGCATCTCATCAAATGATGTGCTAGACTTTGCACCCACAATAAAGTTATAATAAATGTTTTTTTTTTTTTAAAGATATGCTTATTCTTACCTCTCTAATTTCTTTTATTTTTGACCCCCCTTTTCCTATAAGAGATCCGCACTGGCTTGCAGGGACAACAAGGCGCAATGTTACAGGTGGTTTGCTTGTGACTGTGCTATTTGTCATGGAAGCATTGATATCCTGCAATGACAATGGACATACAAATTCAGTTGCTTTATTTAAAAAATAACAAAATAAAAATGTAATGTAAAACTCCAATAATTCCCTGTCGTCGAGTCATATAATATGATAATATGGACTGTTACAACAACAGAAGTCAAAGGCTGAGCATAACTATGAAACAAATAATTAAAGGGGTTGTCCAAGTTATTTTTATTGATGACCTATCCTCAGGATAGGTCATCAATATCAGATCGACGGGGGTCCAACACCGGGCACCCCCACCATCAGTTGTATGAAGGGAAGGCGTGTGTATTGTACACGTGCCATCTCCCATCTTTCTTCCTGCTCTGCTGCTGCTTTGACATAGGCATAACAGCAATGGATAGGAAGAGAGATGGGAGAATGCATGTGCACACTGTGCATGCCTTCCCTTCATACAACTAATCAACGGGGGTGTCGGACTCCAACCAATCTGATATTGATGACCTATCTTGAAGATAGGTCATCAATAATAAAAGCTCTGAGAACCCTTTTAAGTTAAAAACAAAGAGTACTGTACACTAGTGCAGATGTAGTAAAGCCAAAGTTACTGTTTCATGAGAATATGATTACCAGCCAGACTCTCAGTCCTATGACCACACAAAATATACCTAGCAATATTACACACTCATTGTGATGCCTTCAGCAAGTTTATTGTTAATTTATTAATCGATTTTCATGTATGGTTAATTTGCTTTATGTTATAATAATTACAAATATATATAATTGTCTGTTGATTGTGTAACAGCACCCTCTAGTGGCCGTTTTACATATAATTGCATATAATTGCAGCTATTCATACTAGAAGTTTGGTCCACTTCAGCTTCCATAACTTGTGACCCATGAACTTAGTGACTTCATCATCCCTGCACATAGCAGCCATTTTCCCCATTTTACAGCCATCTTTCCAGAGGTTAGCACATGGTCTGGAAGTCTCTTGAGCCATCCTCTTCATCTAAGCTCACTCGTTGGTATGTCACATAGCCACATTATAGCCTGTTTGCATATGTTTGCAGCCTGTTTGCATATATTTTTCCTCTCTTTTATAGCAGCTTACAGTTAGCAGCTAGGGACCATGCATGTTATGCAGATAGGACAGCATGCTCCTGTTTCTATCTGTATACCCTCATGGATGTCTATCTGCATCTTTTGAATCTGTGTTTGTATGTGCACTGCTATGCACAGAAATGTACTATATGCATTGTTATATGTCAGACTGCATTAGTAAGCGCATTATTTTTCTGTTCCCCAGTTTCACTTCGCTTATATATCCTTGCAATAAAGTAAAGTTGGATGTTGCTCCGTTGTCAATCCATTGCTAGGAAAGGTTCAGCTGTCTGTCAAGCTATGAACCTTCACACATAATGAGGACAGAACACTCATATTATTCAGTAATATTTACTCATTGAGCCATCAGTATGCCCTGAGGCCATTTAGTCATTGTGTTCCTTGTTAAGGGCTCATGCACACAAACGTATATTATTTCCATGTCCGTTTTTTATGCAGACTTGATATGGAACCATTTATTTCAAGGGGTCCGCAAAAAAAAAAAACGGAAGTTACTCCTTGTGCATTCCGTTTCTGTATGTCCGTATTTCCGTTCTGCAAAAAAATAGAACATGTCCTATTATTGTCCACATTATGTACAAGGATAGTACTGTTCTATCAGTGGCCAGCTGTTCCATAGTAACATAGTAACATAGTATATAAGACCTAAAAAAGACATTTGTCCATCCAGTTCGGCCTGTTTCCTACAAGTTGATCCAGAGGAAGGCAAAAAAAACCTGTGAGACAGAAGCCAATTTTCCTCACTTAAGGGGAAAAAAATTCCTTCCCGACTCCAATCAGGCAGTCAGAACAACTCCCTGGATCAACGACCCCTCTCTAGTAGCTGTAGCTTGTAATATTATTACACTCCAGAAATAAATCCAGGCCCCTCTTGAATTCCTTTATTGTATTCACCATCACCACCTCCTCAGGCAGAGAGTTCCATAGTCTCACTGCTCTTACAGTGAAGAATCCTTTTCTATGTTTGTGTACAAACCTTCTTTCCTCCAGACGCAGAGGATGTCCCCTTGTCACAGTCACAGTCCTGGGGATAAATAGATGATGGGAGAGATCTCTGTACTGACCCCTGATATATTTATACATAGTTATTAGATCTCCCCTCAGTCGTCTTTTTTCTAAAGTGAATAACCCTAATTTTGATAACCTTTCAGGGTACTGTAGATCCCTCATTCCAGTTATTACTTTAGTTGCCCTCCTCTGAACCCTCTCCAGCTCTGCTATGTCTGTCTTGTTCACAGGAGCCCAGAACTGTATACTGTACTCCATGTGTGGTCTGACTAGTGATTTGTAAAGTGGTAGGACTATGTTCTCATCACGGGCGTCTATGCCCCTTTTAATGCAACCCATTATCTTATTGGCCTTGGCAGTAGCTGCCTGACACTGGTTTTTGCAGCTTAATTTGCTGTTTATTAAAATCCCTAGATCCTTTTCCATGTCAGTGTTACCGAGTGTTTTACCATTTAATATGTACGGGTGACTTGAATTATTCCTTCCCATGTGCATAACTTTACATTTTTCAGTGTTAAACCTCATCTGCCATTTTTCTGCCCAAGCTTCCAATCTATCCAGATCCCTCTGTAGCAGAAAACTGTCCTCTTCAGTGTTAATTACTTTACACAGTTTAGTGTCATCTGCAAAAATAGATATTTTACTGTGCAGGCCTTCTACAAGATCATTAATAAATATATTGAAGAGAATAGGGCCCAATACTGACCCCTGAGGTACCCCACTAGTTACAGTGACCCAATCTGAGTATCTACCGTTAATAACCACCCTCTGTTTTCTGTCACTTAGCCAGTTACTTACCCACATACAGACATTTTCTCCCAGTCCGAGCATCCTCATTTTATATACTAACCTTTTATGAGGTACGGTGTCAAATGCTTTGGAGAAGTCCAGATATGCTACATCCATTGATTCTCCGCTGTCAAGTCTAGAACTTACCACCTCATAGAAGCTGATTAAATTCGTTTGGCATGACCGATCCCTCATGAAGCCATGCTGATATGGCGTTATTTGCTTATTTTCATTGAGATACTCCAAAATAGCATCTCTTAGAAACCCTTCAAACAGTTTACCAAGATGTTAAACTTACCGGCCTATAATTTCCAGGCTCTGTTTTTGGACCCTTTTTGAATATTGGCACCACATTTGCTATGCGCCAATCCTGTGGAACATTCCCTGTTATTATAGAGTCCGTAAATATCAGAAATAATGGTCTGGCTGTGACATCACTTAATTCCCTTAGGATACAGGGGTGTATGCCATCCGGTCCTGGCGATTTGTCTATTTTAATCTTTTTAAGTCGCTGTTGTACTTCTTCCTGGGTCAGACAGGGCACTTTTAATGGGGGATTTACTTTTACATTCTGCATTTCATCTGACAGTTTATTTTCCTCAGTGAATATAGTGGAGAAAAAAATATTTAATAGTTTTGCTTTATCCTCTTCGCTCTCTGCGACACCCCCCTCATTGCTATGTAGAGGGCCGACTCCTTCAGATTTATATTTTTTACTATTTATATAATTGAAGAACATTTTAGGGTTCGTTTTTGTCACGACTGTGACTGATCCAGACAGGTCTGGGAGGAGAAGGTCGC
The DNA here is from genome assembly GCA_033119425.1 of Bufotes viridis. Classification (NCBI taxonomy): domain Eukaryota; kingdom Metazoa; phylum Chordata; class Amphibia; order Anura; family Bufonidae; genus Bufotes; species Bufotes viridis. The sequence goes on along the minus strand of CM065593.1, from coordinate 206,820,958 downwards.
AGCGACTTTCTACTCGTGATAGCTTGTGAGTTTGCTCCGTGGTTCAGGGTATGTCATCCGGGTTTTGCCTTGTGAACCTTTTTGTCCTGACTGGGAGTTTGTAGGCATTCTTCTCAGGTGAGTGCTGTCTGCCACTCCCAGCTACTATATTAGTTTCAGTTTCACTTGCAGTCATTGCCAGATATAGTCCTTACTTCCAGTGCTATTCTGACCTTTGAAGGAGATCGTTTGACGGTATTGCTGTGGAGCTCTTGTCTGGCGTGGACTGTCGTTATTGCGATCATCTTCTCTGCTCGTGACTGGATAAGTCTATCTCTGCTGGAGATTGTTTGTTTGTTGCTGTCTTCCCCTGTTGTTCTCCTAGACATGAGTGATGGTGACTAGTGCTCCCATCTGCCTTTCCCCAGTCTAGTCTTCTGAGGGTGACTCAGGGTTTAGGCATCCTGCTCGCCGCACTGGTTCACACCCCGTCTAGGGTATCAGGGCAGACAGGTGTCAGCTTAGGGTTTGTCAGGGGTGGCCGTTCTATTTCCGCCCTTTAGAAACTCTCGTTTGAAGGATAATTGGAAGGTTATAACTTTATGGTCACTATTTCCCAGGTGTCCCCCAACCTGCACATCTGTTGTTCTATCAGGTCTATTGGTTAATACTAAGTCCAGTATTGCCCTCCCTCTAGTGGGGTCCTGAACCTTATTTTCCGTTCAGCAAAATAAGGAATGCACACGGACGTAATCTGTATTTTTTATGGATCTGTTTTTTGCAGACCGCAAAATACATACGGTCTTGTGCATGAGCCCTAAGCCTCATTCACACGTCAGTGTTTTGGTCAAGGATTTCCGTCAGTGATTGTGAGCCAACACCAGGATTGGAACCTCCACATACATAAGGTATAAGAGTAAGATCAGCACCTGTTCTGTGTTTAGAACTGTATCTGTTTTTGGCTCAAAATCAGTGATGGAAATCAATGACCAAAACACTGACGTGTGAATGAGTCATAAGCATTTCAAAGATCCTCAGCACAGGAAGGACACATTGTAAAGCTAGTGGAAAAGTGCAGAGAGCCCGTGAGGTGCTTGAGCAGAGGAAGGGAGTGGTAGTGGCTCTGGCTGCAGAAAATCTACCATGGTCTTTTCTCAATCTGATGCTCTATACGACCAGTGCAGTGAAAGGAGCACACACCCTTTCTTCCCTTGAGGAACTTCTCAGTTTTAGATAACCTGCCTAAAGTAGCTTGGGGTGCCCTTGGTATTAACACGTATGGGTGCAAGGTAGGGTGTGAAATGGCTGGCATATAGTGCAGGAATCAGTAGCCAGTCCAAATTTAACAGAATAACCATCTCTGTTAAACTGAATAAGGCTACTGTCACACTAGCGTTTTTTGCGGATCCGTCATGGATCTGCAAAAATGCTTCTGTTACAATAATACAACCGCATGCATCCGTCATGAACAGATCTGGTTTTATTATGTCTTAAATAGCCATGACGAATCCGTTAGGAACATCATTGAAAGTCAATGGGGGACGGATCCGTTTTCTGTTGTGTCAGAGAAAATGGATCCGTCCCCATTTACTTAAATTGCAAACTTATATCGCGGACAGAAAAACGCTGCATTCTGGTGCACTCCTTATTGTTCAGTTCAGTTTTGTCCCCATTGACAATATTTAAGGACAAATTTGAAGCGTTTTCAGTAGCCTAAACCATACCACACAACTTTTTGGATGGACAAAGGGGCACACCTATGGCTTTGTGTGTAAGATCCAATCACTGCTTGTGAGGCAGGTCATGGCTGCAGACAGTGATTGGCTGATCCGCAGCACAGCCTTTCCTACCATGTTGAGACATCAGTGGAAGTGTGATGTCATGAGTAAGGATCACACAGTTTTATATCTGGAACAAGTAGATTTCAGCGCAATTTTTCTGAATTGTGTCACTTTTGGATTTTGGATTTTATGTATTTGAATAGTAAAAGTTAACTATGCATTTATGGGAAGCTGGACCTTCTCGTTTTATTTTGGACACTGCTGAGACGCCAGATCTAGGTATATCGGTGACACCCAAGCGTATACACAAGTGAGCACAGCAATCTTCTGTCGTGTTCCTGAAACAGCTTTTTTCTTACACAGGTATACCCCTTCCAAATTGTACCAAATATTGAAGAATATATAAGTATATAAATAAGAAATAATATATAATACATGTATAACGTGAGGTCTAATATACAGGAACCAGGCAGTTCCTGGAACAGTTTAGTATGTTTATTAATGCACTTATATTTCCCGGGTAGTGTTGAGCGTGAATATTAGAATGGCAAATATTAATCGCGAATATTACGAATATAGTACTATATATATTCGTTATCTCGAATATTCGTCATTTTTTCCCATCTGAACACATGATTCCTCCCTGCTTCTTGATTGTGGGCCAACTGCCTCAACTGTTTCACTGGGCATGCGCCAAAAACGTCACTGGGCTCGGTGCATGCCCAGTGAAACAGTTGAGGCTGATGCCCTCAGTTAAACTGGAAGAGTGCAGGCGCCGGCACTGTTCAGTCCTGTGCCTGTTGGTGAAGCTGAAGGGAAAAGGTAGGCGGGTTTATCGGCTACTAGCGACATAGCCCGGATGAGGGAGGTGGGTGGCGTGACAGCAATGGCAAGGCTGGGGGTGTAGTATATGAGAGGAGAGAGAGGCGTACTTGGGCTCTGTAGGGGGGGCATTCCTGGGCACCTTTTGAATGATGCTCCTCTGTGCACCTCTGACACTTTATTGTCGAGCTTGTGAACTTCAATAGTGATGTGCGGCAATTGAAAACTATTCGCATACTCCTCCCCAACAAGCATCCCCGTCACCACGGGAATGTCTAGAGGTTAGAATATACCTCACTGAGATAGTGAAAACTCAGATCTGATAGTATATTCTAACCCCCAGGAATTCCCATGGTGACGGGGACGCTTGTCGGGGAGGGGTATGTAGAAGTGGAGCAAGCATAGAGATTGGGTATGTAGAAGTGGAGCAAGCGTAGAGATTGAAAAAAAAAATTAATATTCTAAAAAACAAATATACAGCACTATATTGAATATAGTGCTATATACTGGCTTTTAGAATATTCGCGAATAATCACGAATATAACGTATATTCTACAAAAAATTTGCTAAATATTTCGAATACGAATATGGCCCCTGCTGCTTATCACTATTCCCGGGTCAAAAAGAGGGACACTTTGGAGGCATGGAATAAACTGTAGTGCAAAATGAGGATTTTAGTACTTCCAACAGTCTCAAAACGTGGTTCCAGCAATGTACAGTGTAAATCTTTCCCCAAGTGGTTTTGTATGAGAGTAGGCCAGGTTTAGATTCAATGTACTTTTTCGCTCTTCCTCTGCAGAAACAGGCTGACCATAATACTTTTGCTAAGATAGCTGTAAAATGCTTTTGCAACGCGTTATACAGATTTCGTGAAATGACAGACGAGGTTGTGTCTAAGTGGGGAAGGTACCTTACCAGTATTCCACAGTATTCCACATTGCAGCAGCAATGTTGTCATAAAACTCATTCCCTGCTAACACTAGACTCTCTTAGACTAGACTAAGCTAGTGGGGGAATGAACAATCCACACTGCAGCTAGTAGCAGTGCCAGAGTTGGTTAAGTCCGTCGCTCCCACACATTACCATACTGGGGATACAAAGCATAAAACATAAAAATCTGCAGAGTTGTCATTATTCAGTAGGTAACTTTCAGGAGTTAATAGATCCAGTAGTGTCAGTTCAGGTGAACTGGATTCAGCAGGTGTTATAGAGGGGATGCCAGCCGTAGTCAAACTGCACTGGGTATCACAGCAGACCTTCTTGTGTTTGCGCTATCTCACCAATTTCCCAACATAACAGGTGTCTCTTTTTTGGGTACATTTTTCACATGCTCACGGAGGTGGTGCCACTCTTTGGCAGTTTCAGACTGCATAGTAATGATAGTAGGCCCCAGGGCTCCAAAGGCAGCCATGATGACTATGGCCATGTGCAGGCTGACCACATGGCATAAAGTTCAGTCATGGCAGAGAGGTCTAGTGAGGCAGGGTGCCTAATGCCCGGTCTGCACGGGCCCTCTGGGGTCTCCTCTTAGGTAATAGTCACTTCATTTGAGGCTTCTGCAAGCATTCACTTATCAGTCTCTCTCTGTATTGACATACTGTAGGTAAATACAGTATCTTTGTCAGCTGACAACAGCACACCACACTAATTTCCACCCATACTCTCTCAGTTGCACAGTCCAGTGTAAATAGCCGCAAACTTATATTGTACACACGTGGACAAAATTGTTAGTACCCTTCCGTTAAAGACAGAAAAACCCACAATGGTCGCTGAAATAACTTGAAACTGACAAAAGTAATAATTATTTACTAAAATCAGCTAATGATAATCAGACATTGCTTTTGAATTGTGGTTCAACAGAATAATTTAAAAAAATTGTAATGAAACTGCCCTGGGCTAAAATTATTGTACCCGCAACTTAATATTTTGTTGTACAACCTTTTGAGTCAATCATTGCAATCAAGTGATTTTGTAACTCTCAATGACACTTCTACAATTATTTTGGCCCACTGCTCGTGAGCAAACTGCTCCCGCTATCTCAGGTTTGAAGGGTGCCTTCTCTAGACTACACGTTTCAGCTCCTTCCACAGATATTCATTAGGATTTCTATCAGGGCTCATAGAAGGCCATTTCAGAAAAGTCCAATGCTTTGCTCTTAGCCATTCTTGGATGATTTTAGCTGTGTGTTTAGGGTCATTAACCTGCTGGACGAGTCATGACCTCGAACTGAGACAAAGATTTCTGACACTGAGCAGCACATTTTCTCCAGAATGCCTTGATAGTCTTGATAGTCTTGAGATTTCATTGCACCTTCATTGTTAATTGCACAGATTCAAGGCACCCTCTGCCAAATAAAGCAAAGCAACCCCAAAATGTAACCAAGCCTCCTCCATGTTTCACAGTAAGTACAATATTTTTTTCTGTGTATGCTTCATTTTTGCATCTGTGAAAGATAAGATATGTCTTTCCAAAAAGCTCCAGTTGTCTTATCTGTGCAAAGCATATTCTCCCAGAAGTGTTGTGGTCTGTCATTATGCATTTTGGCAAATTCCAGTCTTGCTTTTTTATTATTTACTTTCAACAGTGGCTTCCTCCTCGGTCGTCTTTCATTAAGTTCACTTTGGCTAAGACAGCCATGGATAGTGCGATCTGACACTGATGTACCTTGACTTTAGAGTTCATCTCTAATCTTTTTGGAAGTTGTTCTGAGCTCTTTGGTTACCATTCGTATTTCCCACCGTTTCAATGTGTCATCAATTTACTTCTCGCAGCCATGTAGACCTTAAGCTTCTGAATAATATGTGCAACTGAAGTAACAGGAACATCAAGCTATTTAGGGACGGTCGTATAACCTTTACCTTTAAAGGGTTTCTGTCATCAAGTTTTGACATTATAAGCTGTCTGACATTAGCTATGTGCTAATGTCAGAGCAGCTTGATAATGTCTTTTTTATAAAAATCCGATTAATATTTTGGCTGAAAAACGTACTTTTATAATATGTAAATTAGCCTCTAGGAGCAGGGGGGGTGTTGCCCTGCTCCTAGAGGCTCCGTGCGGCAACCTGCTGGCACGCCCCTTCTTACTTTGAGTGACAGTGCGGGGCAGCGATCCTTTGGCACTGTCTCCTTCTGAAATCCCGCGCTGTCCTTGCTTCCGGGTTACTCAGAGGTATTCAGCGCAGGCACCAGCGTCCTCTGCTCACCGGGCCTGCGCCGAATACAGAGCGGCGGCGCAGGCGCGGGATTTCAGAAGGAGACAGTGGTGGAGGATCGCTGCCCGGCACTGTCACTCAAAGTAAGAAGGGGCGTGCCAGCAGGTTGCCGCACGGAGCCTCTAGGAGCAGGGCAACGCCCCCCCCTGCTCCTAGAGGCTAATTTACATATTATAAAAGTACGTTTTTCAGCCAAAATATAAATCAGATTTTTATAAAAAAGACATTATCAAGCTGCTCTGACATTAGCACATAGCTAATGTCAGACAGCTTATAATGTCAAAACTTGATGACAGAAACCCTTTAACATGTTTGTCTATAATTTTCTTTCTAATCTCCTGAGACAACTCTCTCCTTTGCTTTCTTTGGTCCATGTGCAGTGTGGTACACATCATGACAAAAAACAGCATAGTGACTACTTTTCAAAAGTTTAGAGAATGTCACATTAAGTGTAAAGGTTAGAGTTCAATTTAGGTTCATCCTAAAATTTCACCCTCAAGCCAAATAACCCTTTTTGTGAGCAATTGTATTACATGATTACTACATTAATACACAAGGTATATCAGCAATCTACCTGTGAGTGATAACATGAAATTGAGCAAGAAGCTTTGTCCTTAATCATCTTTTAAGGTTCATTTATTTCTATTTTTGCTGACTTTGGAAAGGCAAAACATTTTAGTTGAGGAGAAATGAGATTGATAAGATTGTGGATTAGATGGCTCACTCTTCCTCTCAGTCACAGCATGATGACGTGGAGTCCAAACCGTGCTGTGGATCCAGGGGTCACAGTGGTCCTCCTGCTACTCCACTTTGCAGCCCTAAAAAGGCTTTCAGTAGAGGCCTCTCAGTCTTCCTTTTACCTAAGAAGTGGCAAGAAGACCCCAAGACATCCTACAGCAGAAAGTCAAGAGAGTCTTCCTGTTGATGACTTGTGTGAGTGCCCTCACCGTTTGGGCTGCCCTGAGGAGATGGTTGGGGAGGAGGCTGGTGACAACATGTGTGTTGATGGTGGCGGTAATAGTGGAGGCAGAGAGAGTGGCAGTCAGGGAAAATGCAGAGCAGGGGAGGGGGGCCCAGCAGCCCATCACAATATCTCACAGTCTGATAAAAGCGACAGGAAGGGTGAGGACAGGAACTTAAGAGCTGGATCTGTGTGCTGAGGAGGAGGCAACATCAGTGAAGAAGGGCAGTGGCAGCATCAAAAAAGAGCAGAGGCCACGTACCTTCCAAAGAACAGCCAGAGACACGTCTGCTTTGGGATATGGTGATGCCACTGACACTGTGGGTGGGTTAGGCCCAAAATATGCTAGCGCTAAGCCCAGCTTGGCAGCCTGTAGCTCTGTAAGCCATGTACCGCGGTGGGCTTTCCAGGATACAGCGAAGTCATGAACGAGGAAAGCAACTCCAACACCAGCTTTGCCAAAACAGTATTTTACTTAAACGTGGTAATGAGCACGACTACAAATGCTGGTAACACACAGTTAAATAAAACTTGTCATCAACTTTATGCTGATTTCAGCAGTGTGTCACTCATGGGCTAAAAGTAAGTGGTTGCTGAGAATCATAATCATTGCAGCAAAGGCCTTGATAAAAGTCAAATGTACCTGAGATCATGGGTATTTATAATCTCCTGCACTCTCACCCATATGCTGCTTATTGGCAATACTCTCCTAGAGAGAAAGGGAGAAAACTAGTTAGAAGCCTGTCAATCATCAGCAGATGGGCAGGGAGAGCAAGAATTCATAAATAACCATGACTCTTCTCAGGTGGCCGTGACTCTTTTCCAGTTCCAGTCTGCAATGATTGTGATATTGGTTCTCAGCAACCACTTACTTTTAACTTTTAAATGACAGATCACTAAAATCAACTCACCTGTCTCTACTTTATGCTGCTATTAGTATGGGCAGCATAAAGTTGATGACCGGTTCTCTTTAAAATTTACATACACCCAGCCAGACGGCTGAGACCCTTGTGCTGCACAGCACGGCGCCCTCTGGTGGATGCTGTAGGTAAAAGAGGTAATTTACCTACTGGCGGGCTCAACTAAAACAGCCACGCTATACCTGTTATTACCCTAAGAAAATCAGTTTGGCTGCGTGGTGCTGGCTAGCCTGCGGTGAAGCACAACAGCTTACAATCTTATCATGCTCTACGGTATTCCACTTCCAATAACTTGTCATGTGGCATGTGCCTTAGTGTTTCTTCTGAATAAACGCCAGCCTGGCTTGATTTTTTGGTGAAGTTTATCTGATCTCCAGTGTGAACTATAACTTTAACTGAGAAGTCCTTGTGATGAATAGTCAACAATCCTTGTGGCCTGACACAAACAGAAACCCTAAATAACTGACTACAGGCCTGATTACAGTCTCTAGGATTCTAGGCACCAACACTATAAAGAGGTCTGTGCACAATCAGTCTTACCGACCAGGGTCTGCTCTGCATCAGCTGGTAACTGTGAACTGAACAAAAGCTTCTACAGCAAGCGTGCAGTACCGCAGTGTATGTTGCTTTGCTACTCAGCTCTCATCAATGTTCCTAGCAGCAACCTTCCTTCCTCTGGACAGGATCAGGGTCACTTGGCTGCAGCTCTGGTCACAGAAGGGGGCCCCGACACCTGGATGTCGATGGATTCTCTCCTCAATGTCTCTCTCAGCTTTCCTCTAAGAAGGAGGATCCTTCACTTCCTTTTTTGGGCTCTGTAACTCCACCTCTCATGAATATGGAAATATGTGGTCTGTTACCTGTTTTTCAGAAAACAGTGGTCTTTTGTGGCCAATTACCAGAATTTCAGTCCAGATCATTTAACTTAATTTACAGACAATGAGAGCTGTTTCCCCATCTCACAGAGCGGGCACACAAAACCACAGCGATATGCAAGATCTGCAGGATTAAAATTAGCCATTGCTGTTCAAACACAATTGTAGGTACCAGAGGTCTATTGCAGCATATGAGATGGCATCACCAGATCCTTCGGGATAATACAACTGGCCAGCATTCCCAATCAGAACAAGTCTGTCCTTCTTTTCCTGGTACTCTTTGTGGCAGACAACCCGCATCCCCAAGCAGTACAGTATCTTTGTCATCATCATCATCACTTTCTTCTCCTGCTAAGATTCCTCATTGTCTTCAGCTCCATTGTGAGACATCTATAACAGAATGTTTGGCCATGAAAAAGCTTTTCTCCACCAGCAATTAGCTTGTCTATGAGTTGAACCCCCACTTGGCCACATTGCTGGCTGTGCAGTTGCTGTAGTACCATTGTAGTAGAGCCTTGTACTCTCACGTTGCAGAGAATGCTGGCCACTCCTTGCGATTCTCTCTGTATGGCAAACTGCACTCCACGGTGGACACTTGGGGCAGCTGTTACAAGCAGGGACAGTATATGTCTTTCATGGCCCACTGGGTCAATGTTTTTTCCGGCAGTGGAGAGGCAGCATCCCAGCAACATGGTCAGGTCCTTTTGACCACTTCCCACCATATCAAGGAGCTGGCTCCCACAGCAGGCAATTATCTGCCATCTCCACCTCCTCCATGGACATGGTCCCGTCCTTAGCAGCAGCAGGGCACAGTGTAACTCACACTACCCATCCTTCCTATCCCATGTGTTAAGTCAAGCATTGCCATGACATGTTGGAGCTGATCGGTCTGGGAGAGAGTAGACACACTAGCGAGCAGTTGCTCAAGTACATCAAACAGCAAACATCTATTGGCTGTCACCTCACCGACTCCAACTGGGCAAAGTGGTCAGTGACTATGGGCTCAACTTCCTGGCTGCCCTGAACCTGGAGGAAATAACACATGCTCCCTGCATGACCTTTTAAAAAATGCACTGGCTTGTGCAAGGTGCTGCCAATGTCCAGGAGACTGTCCTCAGCATGTGATAATAGCTGAAAAGAATGAAAGTCCTCCTGGACTTGCAGTGTCAGAATAGTATGCAGCTACATTGCTTAATCTGCGACTTTCCAACTCGCTGGAAGTCAACATTGCACATGTTATAGTGTCTGTATGAACAGTGGAAAGCTATGAACGATTTGGTCATGCCCCAGACTGCCTCAGCAGGGAACATGTGTTGTTTCCAGGTTGAGCAGTGGCAGCTGATGCTGTTCATGCTGCAGTTGTCCCTTATCCCCCTCATATGTATTTTGGAAAAGATGCTGACGCTCATGCAACAGGAGGCCCTGTAACTTTTGGGGACCCACATTGAGAAACTCCCATGGGGCAGGAGGACGAGGTGCTGCCACTTAAGGAGGAGAAAGAGGATGATACTGATAACAGTGACACCAACCACGACACCCAATAATTTCAGTAGGGGTCGGAGGTGGAAAGAACTGGCTTCTGGGGCACCTTGCCCAGAATGGGGACCTGTAGACACACATTTAGTAAGGAAAAAGGTCTATGGTCGAATGTGCGCGAATGGTGGACAGATGCCACTAGTATTGCAGGTAGGAGGGGTACATTGAGCTGGGAAATGCTAAGGCAGTTGATAAGGAGGGTTCTAAGGTACTTAGTAGGGGCCAGAACAGTTTCAATTTGGACCCATGGAGTTGAGGTGTCTGTCATCCACCATCTCTTGAGTGAGTAGGTCTGAATTGCTAGGAAGTAGTCTGACAGGTTGGGGAGGCCAAGACCTCCTCGCAGTTTAGCCCTAGAAAGGATGCTTGGGTTTGTTACCAGACCAAACAAAACTGCTTAGTAAGCCTTGCTCTTTTGCAAAGAAGTGATTAGGAACTTTAACTTTGAACAGTCCTAAAAATAAACAAAAGTTCGGGAAATATCAGCATTTAGGCTGCACCACGACTTTCTATCGATGATATTTCGTATTTACTATAGGAGGCAGTGTCATGTTTTATCATGTCTAATAAGGGGAGATAATTAAGATGGAAAAGTTGTAAAATTGACGAAGGAATAGCAATGCCTAAGTATTGTACTCAGTTTTGTCTCCAGTCGAACGGAAAATACCTTTTTAAGGGATAAAATATTTGGTCAGGGATAATTAGTGGGTGAATTTGGGATTTGGTCTCATTCACCTTAGAATATGATAAGTGACCAAATTCTTTGATCAGTGAGAGGACAATTGGCAAAGCAGTATGGGGAGAGGACAAAGTCAAGAGCACATCATCTACATAGAGGGATATTCAATGTTGCCTATTGCCAATATGAATGCTGGCGATATCCGGGTGAAGTTGGATTGCTTGAGCAAGGGGTTCAATGGCCAAAATTAAATTCAGGGGGGAAAGGGGGCACCCCTGACGAGTGCCATTCGTCAGAGGGAATGAGGACGATACAGCCCCATTAGCAAAAACTTTTGCCAGGGGTTTTGAGTAAAGAGCTTGTATGGTAGTTATGAATGTCTCCCCTAGTCCCATCACCCTCAGCGCCGAGAAGGCGAACGCCCAATTTAGATGATCAAACACCTTCTCGGCGGCAAGTGTAACCAACAGGGTCTGATTGCCATTTCGGTTGATATAATCCACTAAATTCAGGGCCCAGCGTGTATTGTCTGTTATTTGCCTACCCTTAACTAAACCTGTCTTATCAGTTCCTATCGATAGGGGGTAGAATATTGGACAGTCTGGTGGCGAGGACCTTGGCATAGATCTTCAGATCTGTGTTTAGGGGGGAAATGGGTCTGAAATTCTGGGGTTTGTCAAGAGGTTTACCAGGCTTTGGTAGGGCTACAATAGTGGCTGCGAGCATCTCTTCTGGTACGGAGCCTTCTTGGAATGACTGTGTAAACCGGCAATAAATGGGGTAGGAGCAGGTCCTGGAAGATCTTGTAATATAAGTTAGATAGGCCATCAGGGCCAGTGGATTTATCTCGGGAGATTCAGCTTAGCAAGATATGTGCTGATATCTGAAAGGGGGGCTACATATGTCTCAGTAGAATCTCAAAGATTATATAATGAATAGTGTTGAGCGCGAATATTCGAAAAGCGAATTTTTTTAGCGAATATCGGCACTTCGCTAATTCGCGAATATTTCGAATATAGCGCTATAAATTCGCTATTTCGAATATTCGTTTTTTTTTTTTTTTTTTTTTTAGTTATATTTTTTTCTTTCCCACTTCCCAAAAGTAGTTCTTACCTGTCATGAGGATTCCTGGCTTCCTGGCTGCTCCAGTCAGTGCCCGTTGCCGCTTCTGCCGACTTCCGTGCTCATGGAGCGTCCCCTTCCATGGGAAAATCTCTATATACTAAAATGTACTGTCGGATTTGAGGAATTACGTTGAAATCGCAATGCGATTAATTCAAGTTATATTAATCGCATTGCGATTACAACTTAGCACTGCTATCTTACATAGGCTAGAATTAACGAATATGGAATATATAGCTATGCACTAGCAGTGCTAAGTTGAAATCGCAATGCTAATACTTTAAGTTAAATTAATCGCATTGCGATTTCAACTTAGCACTGCTGCTATATTCCATATTCGTTAACTTCGTTAATTCTAGCAAGCTGACCCATTATAAACCCAGCTCTAAGTTGAAATCGCAATGCGATTAATATAACTTGAATTAATCGCATTGCGATTTCAACGTAATTCCTCAAATCCGACAGTACATTTTAGTATATGGAGACGTTCCCATGGTGATGGGGACGCTCCATGAGCACAGAAGTTATGGTTGGCTTGGTAGAATTAGCGAGGATGACGAATATGACGAATGTATTCGTCATATTCCTCAAAGCGAAGATAACGAGTATTCTACATCTTCGTTTTAGCAACCTATTCGTCAACCTCGCTAATTCTAGCAATCAAATAGGAAGGTTGACTTACCAGACAGCTGTGTTAAATTCGCTATGCGTATTTTTTTTTTTTTTAATAAATAGAATACTTATAATAATATTATCATATCAAGTAATATAATTATTGTATTAAAAAAAAAAATCGCATAGCGAATTTAACACAGCTGTCTCTATAGTCAACCTTCCTATTTGATTGCTAGAATTAGCGAGGTTGACGAATAGGTTGCTAAAACGAAGATGTAGAATACTTCGTTATCTTCGTTTTGAGGAATATGACGAATACATTCGTCATATTCGTCATCCTCGCTAATTCTAGATATGAAACCAATAGGAAAGTAGCCTTAAGTACAAATCGCAATATGCGATTATTTAAATCGCATTTTAATCGCGATAACTAGAAAAAATGACGAATATTCGATTTCGACGAATACGAAACGAATATTCATTCGAATATTCGCGAATTTCGTCGAAATCGAATATGGCACCTGCCGCTCATCACTAATAATGAAGAGTAGTATTCCACAAACTGATCCGCAATTGCTTTCGGGTCGTAGATCTTACTACCATTGACAAAGTGTATCAAGTAGGGTATTCTAGATTTGACCGTGTGAATTTTGAGGCAACGGGCTAGCAACTTCCCAGCTTTATTATCCTGATATCAAGTTTTTTTCATATGTAAAAAGAAGACATTCCCTAAGTTGCATCCTGAGGGAGCGGATCTGAGAAGCTCTCTCTGAAGAGAAGGAAGTCTTATTAAGAGATTCCAGGGAAGTTAATTGAGAAAGTATAGATTGCATCTATTGTTCCCTGTGCTTCTTAGCCTGATGGCCTAGCTTAATGAATATACCCCTGATGCATGCCTTATGGGCATTCCATAGGCTATATGGGCTAGAGACTGAGTTAATATTCAGAAAAAAGTATTCAGATAGGGCGTCTTCTAGTTTGGCGTTGTAAACCGGGTTAGAAATGATATTGCCAAAGGGTTTACCTGATATAGGTTTCAGTTATTGAAAGGGAAATGGCCACATGTTCAGACTACTTAATCGACCCAATGGTGGACTGTGTGGCCCAACTGGAGGAGTTATCTACTTACAAGATCTAAGTCTATACGGGAGTAAGTGTTACGTACTGGCGAGAAGATGGAATATTCCCGCTGAGACGCATGGTGGAGTCTCCAAATGTCGTACAGTTCCTCGGGTGTCAGCAGAGAGTTAAGGGCAGGGTAAAGCCCACTAGTGGTAGCTGTGGAGTTTACTTCGGTATCTGGCACTATATTAAAGTCACCACAGATAATGAGATGACCCTTTTGCACTTTCGCGACTTTATTAAGTTCTCTATTGAGAAAACGCACTTGGTGATTATTAGGAGCATATTTAAAAACTATGGTATAAATAATGTTATTCAGCGTACACACTTTAAAAATGAATCTTTCATTAGTATCCACTATTGTGGTAATAGGTGAGAAGGCAACAGAGTTACTGAAAGCCAATATAACACCCCTCTGCTTCTTACGATAATGGGACTGTACGACATGGGGATACAAATTATGTCGGATCCTATGTGCGTCCTTACTGATGACGTGCAATTCTTGCACACAGATTTAAGTTGTAATGCCTCGGACAATATAGGATTGTTTTTGGGGGCTATTGAGCCACTTAACATTCATAGATATAAATTTAAGAACCATGAGACATGTCTAAGGAGCTATATCCTCCAGCTAAACCAACATGGACCCAATCAAGTGGCCTAACCATTCCCCCCAATCCTCCATGTACTGTATTACACTCATCTGTGACATAACATTGGTAATAAGTACAAAACATAATATGAAAATGTAAGAAATCAGAACAAAGAAAACAGTAAAAAAAAGAGAGGAAAGAGATTCAGGCAAAAACTGGAATGTTGTGGACCACTGGGGGAGGTACACTATCCGGGCAAAAGAACTTCAGGGGGAAAAAGTCCTGTTTGATGCCAAGAACATAAGAGTGACTTCTAAGCACCTTCTACAAGTAGGAAACCTCTGGAGTATGGATGAAATGGAATGGGTAGTGGGAGCTTCAAAAGTTGCGCGCACCTCCGCTGTCTCTGCAGGCTGGAGTCTGGGCCTCTGCTTTTTTGGGCTCCTCGTGGCAGGAGAAGATGGGGTCACTGCCTCAATGTGATCTGAGGAAGAGGTCAGCGCTGGGCGACTGCTCACAGATTTTCCGCCAGCAGGCTAGAGACGGTGAGGTAAGTTTAGGTTGCTGCCTGCAGGCTGTATCCGCCGGAGCTGACCCAGAAGATGGTAGAGAAAGCCGAGGCTCCATCAGGCCCATGGAGTCATGTTCCGCATCTTTTTCCAAAGTAGAAGTCGAGCCTGCCCTGTTTAGTGTGGGCTCTCTTGCCTCTGGGCATCATGGGAAGGTTGTGGGCACAAATTGCCAAAGAAAGGGCAGGAATCATGGGAAACCATGCTGTATAAGTCGCTATATGCAAGAGCTGTAGTTTCATGCAGCCATCAAGCTCGGCTGCCAAGCCACACCCCCATATATTTGTATAGGTTAATCATGTCCCCCCTTAGACGTCTCTTCTCAAGACTAAATAAATGTAATTTTTTTAATCTTTCTTCATAACTAAGGTTACTTTTACACTTGTGTCAAACTTTTTCAGTATTGAGTTCCGTCCTAGAAAAAAAATAAGTTTTATCCTAATGCATTCTCATGATGTCTTCAGTTCAGTCACTGTACGGTTTTGGACGGAGAAAATACCGCAGCATGCTGTGGTATTTTCTCAGTCCAAAATTCCAGAACATTTGCTGGATTTCCGGATCCGGCATTATTTTCCATTGAAATGCACTAATGCCGGATCCGGCCCCAAGTATTTCGGAAAAATGGATCCTATAAAAATCTTTAAAAATGTAAAAAAGATAAATACCGGATCCGTTTTTCCGGATGACAACCGGAGAGACGGATCCGGTATTGCAATGCATTTGTGTCTACAAATGTTATACGTTTGCATACAGATTACCGGATACGGCAGGCAGTTCCGGCGACGGAACTGCCTGCCAGAATCCAACAACGCAAGTGTGAAAGTACCCTATGAACCCCCGTGCCCTTATCAGTTTAGTCACTCTCATCTGTTCTTTTCCCAGCTGCAGAGAATCCTTTCTATGGACTGGTGCCCAGAACTGAACTGCATATTCCAGATGAGGCTGCACCAACACTTTGTAAAGTGAGCGGGGCCGGTGCATTAAAATACAGGGACTGCATCGGTCCCCGCTGTCATTCCTAATGCAGATGCTAGCCCCCACCCCCTGTATTGGGTGTCATTCACACTGCAGGGACACTGTTATGGGGGGGATCTGTGGATGGCACATAGCATAAGATGCTATACTGTATATGTGTCATCCACAGATCCCCCCATAGAAGTGTCATCCACAGATGCCCCCATCACAGTGCCATCCAGATATCCCCATAACAGTGCCATCCACAGATCGCCCATAACAGTGCTATCCAGAGATCCCCAATAACAGTGCCATCCACAGATCCCCCATACCAGTGCCATCCACAGATCCCCCATACCAGTGCCATCCACAGATCCCCCATACCAGTGCCATCCACAGATCCCCCATACCAGTGCCATCCACAGATCCCCCATACCAGTGCCATCCACAGATCCCCCATAACAGTGCTATCCACAGATGCCCCCATAACAGTGTCATCCACAGATCTCCCATAACAGTGTGTCATTCACAGACCACCATTAGTTGAAAACCCACCAAAAGCACACTTTTTAGTTCAAAATTTAGTTTTTTATTATTTTCCTCCTCAAAATCCTAGGTGCGTGTTATGGGCAGGTGCGTTTTATAGGGTGAGAAATACGGTATTTATTTATGTATTGACTTACCTTGTCTTTTACTATATTGCCATTTACTATATTATTTTTTTTAGGCATATTTTTAAATTTATCTATGAAAAAAGCTCCCCCCCATTCTGAAGGTGCATCTAATAACATGACTATAAATTATTTCTTCAACTTCATATTATGCGCTCCACTATGGAACGCATCTAGAACACCTATTCTCCAAATGTTTGCCTTCCACTTTGGAATGCATCTGTACGTCCCCTCCCTCTGCCCCCTAGATGTGTGCTCTCCACCTTGGAATGCATCAGGTGGCCGTTCCTGCCAGTGATAAACGTGACCACAGGACCTAGGCCCTAACCTTAGTAGTTCTCTTATCACCATTGATTTTTTCTTTTTTGACTTCCGATTTATAATTGACTGAATGTGGATGGCCTCCACCCTGACATATGCGTTTCACACTTTGGAATGCATCGGATGGCCACTTCCGCTTCCTTAGACCCCAGGACCGAAACTAGGACACGAATATCGCACCAAAAAGAATTTACACAGACTATCCGTGATTTATGATTTCTATCTTTTATGTATTTATGTACTCCATGTATTTTATCGACTATTATTATCATCTTTTATGCGGACGTAAAACCAGAAGTGACATTGCTTTCACTTCCGGTATCCTCAATGAGCACATTACCTACCATTGGCTAAAGACTGCATGCTGTCCCTATTTATATGTTATTGTACAGTATATTTGTTTTACTATGCTCTTGAAAAAGGGGATTCACCCCGAAACGCGCCGAGCTTTTGATCTAGAATAAAGACTTCTGCTTTCTTCCTTGATGTCCCGGAAGCCGCATAAACATCTAATAAGCGACCTCGGCGGGGGAGGAGAAAGTATAGGTTTATTGAGTTTATCCTATACTTCCCTGCCTGGTGAAGTAAGTCCACAATTTATCTAACGCTATTAACGCTCTGCTGACATTATTGATCATACTTGTATTAGCTCTCACCACCCCTAATCCTCATCAGTACCGATTTACCAATTTACTACTATTGAGAATTCATCTTTATATATTTACTAGCTGAAGGACCCGGCTTCGCCCGGGTATATTTAATCTATTTAATTTAATGTTTGTGTGTCGTTAAAACATATTGACAGTATCCACTATAACAGTGACATCTACAGCACCCCGCCCCTTAACAGTGACCACCACAGCCCCACAGCCCTTAAAGGGTTTCTGTCATCACTTTTTGACATTATAAGTTGTCTGACATTAGCTATGTGCTAATGTCAGAGCAGCTTGATAATGTCCTCTGCTCACCGCGCCTGCGCCGAATACAGAGCGGCCGTGCAGGCGCTGGATTTCACAAGGAGACAGTGCCGGAGGATCGCTGCCCGGCACTGTCACTCAAAGTAAGAAGGGGCGTGCCAGCAGGTTGCCGCACAGAGCTTCTAGGAGTAGGGCAACGCCCCCCTGCTCCTAGAGGCTAATTTACATATTATAAAATTACGTTTTTTGGCCCGAATATAGCTCGGATTTTTGTAAAAAAGACATTATCATGCTGCTCTGACATTAGCACATAGCTAATGTCAGACAGCTTATAATGTCAAAAAGTGATGACAGAAACCCTTTAACACTGACCCCCACAGTGCCCCGTCCCTTAAAACGGGACCTCCATAGCAGTCCACCCCCTTAACTTTACCTTTACAGCAGCCTTCCCCTTTAACAGTGAGTTTCACAGCACACCACCCCCTTGACAGTGACCTCCACAGGGGCCCTCCCCCTTAACAGTGGCCTTTACAGCAATCTGCCCCTTAACACTGACCTCCATAGCGGACCATTCCCTTAACTGTGACCTCCACAGAAGCCTGCCCCTAGGGTGGCCAGAGGTCCAGTTTTAGGCTGGACAGTCTGGCTTTCAGACTCCATGTCCTCCGTCTGGTGCAGGGGCCTGGACGAACACAGAGATATCCTTTTGAACAGCTCACTCTCTGACAGCATTACCATGCTTGGGGTGTTTGGGGATTCTAGCTTCCTGTTTGCGGAACTTCCTGTCAGCTGACCAGTTGCGTGACATCATCGCAGGTCCTGGAAGGTAATATCTACAGGAGGACTGCAGCACTTGGAGACAGGGCCAGGAGGCTAACGGTGTTTGCCGGGGGAAGCGCTGCCCTTTCCCCAGGGGGTGGCGTTCTCTCACGGTATGGACACCCAGGCCGTGGCCGTCCTGCGTTCTATATTGGGCGGCCACAACAGGGGCATGGCAATGGAAGGAATCACAATGGCTCTGACACAGGATACGCCTGCACCTGTGGTGTATGAAGTTGAGGTGGAAATTGAAGGCACAGAGAAACCATGCAGTCCAGAGACATCGAACACAGTGCCAGAAGGTATACAACGATCGGTGGTAGTGTGGCAGCCAGGAGGACGTAAGCGACATGGGACCTTTGCCAACGTTTTGCAATCAAGCGCCCCAGAGAGGAGGTAAAGACGGAGGAGGTGAGGGCGGACAAGGTCGCAAAAAGGGCGGACAAGGTGGCTCCTTCTGCGGTAGAGGGGGTGAAGGTGCCTGCAAAGGCACCACTGAGGTCTGGAGAGACAACAGCAAGGACAAATAAAAAAAGTGAGGACAAAGTGATGGAGCCAGTGGTGATTAAGGGTAGAAGTGGGGAGAACCCGGCCAGTCTAGGGGGAGTGAGTGGTGGTACCTGGGGAAAAAGGGATAAACATGTGGTGAAAAGTGGAGTGAATGATGCAAAAAGAGATGTGAAAGGTAGTATGAAAGAAGGGGAGAATGGAGTCAGTAATGCAGGATCAAGTGTGGATGCAAGTGTGGATGCAAGTGGGAATGCAAAAGTAAGTGAAAATATGGAAGTAAGTGGAAATGATGGAAGTGGGAATGTTGTAGGTGGTGAAAATATGGATATGGAAGAATATGATGAAAGGATTTTGACTGCTGAGGATATGGCGAAGTTGAGAAAAGAGGAGGAGGAGGAGGAAGAAAAGGAGAGACAATTAAAAAAGGCAAAACATACTTTTTCAAACATTGTCCAGAAGGGAGCAAGGGACTCTTTGCCCACAGGATCTGGCAAGGGTAACTTGCAACGGCGCCTCTTGGGGGCCTTGAAAGAGGGTGCGGAGATCTCCATACAAGTAAAGGGTAAATCGGTTGACCTGTCTTTCTGGACGGAGAGACACGGGCTGAGAGCCTTCCAAGAGGAAAAAGGGGGTGAGACCGTCTGGACTCACCCCACAGCCGGGGGACCGTTGGAATGTGTGTTCTGTCTGTTTTGGAAAGGTAAGGAAGCAACACCTTCCAGGAAGACTGTTGTGGAGCTTTTCCTGCAGATTAGTTTTGAGGCAAAAGACATCTATGCCCTCATCCATCCATATGGGACAAAGTTCTTTGAAGTCAGCTTTGTCCGGCCAGAGGGGCTTGAGCTGTTCTGGTCCAGATATGAGCTGACAAAGAGTACCCCGGAGTGCCAGGGTTTTGCCGTCCAGGCCATCACCCGCCAGAACAAGGAGAAGAAAGTGACTGTGTTAATTTGTAATGAGTCTCTTTCTAGTGCAGACATAGCGACCTGGCTGAGTCGCTATGGTGAAGTGGACTACCCAGCCAAGGTCCTGGACGAGCATAGTATGTGGTCAGGGGCCTGGACCTTTTAACATGATGTTGAGGGCCCAGGGAGCATCTGTTACCCATATCTCCTCCTCAGCCTATATAGGGAAGGATCGGATAATGTTTTTTTTTTACCAGGGGCATCCAAAGGTCTGCCACAGGTGCGGCGACCCCACACACTTCAGTGCACAGTGTAAGACCCAGAGGTGTGTGAGGTGTGGAGGGAGTGACCATCTTGCTGCAACCTGTCGGAAGATCAGGTGTAACCTGTGTGGAGACCTGGGTCACTCGTTTAGTTGCTGTCCGCTTGCCTTTGCCAACCAGGCTCAGGGACAGGCTCAGAACCAGGCAGATACTAGCCGCAAGGCTGGGCCTGCAGTTGGTGAAGAGTCTGCTGCTGGGACTGGGCAGGCTAGTGAGGGGACAAGTGCTGGGGATCTCAGCCCTGGAGGAAGCAAAAAGGATTCTGATAATGTAAAAAATATTACGGCAGCTAGGGCCAGGCGGCAGGAACAACGCCGCAAACAGAGGGAGCAGGAGGCAGCTAATCCCTAAACTGGTACCCTAGTTGAGAATCCGGCCAATAGTGGCCAAGATGACAGTGATGATGATGGGAACCTCGGAGTTCATCCCGAAGAGACTGACCTCTGCGCTGTCTCTGTCTCCTCAGGTGGGGATAGTGTAGATGAGGAGGACAGTGAATAGTTGGTGAGGAGGAGGAACAAGCAGGGTAGGAAGAGAAACAGCAAGAGAGAGGGCAGGAACGCCTCTCTTGAGTGGGATCCGTCCATCCCACTCTCCCTTGACCAGATACCAAGAAAGGTTTCGGCTGGTGCCCCTCTTGTGGAGGTCTCCAACCGGTATGGCATCCTAAGTGATATCTCCGAGGCTGGCTTGGCTGAGGGGTAAGCGAGGGATGCAGTGCCGGAGGGTGAGAAGGCCTCCTTGCAGGTTGCTGGGCCCTGCCCTTCAGAGGGGAAACCTTCTGGAAGGGGGGCCAAGTCAGATCCTGTGGGCAAAGAGAAATGTGATATGGGTGTCTCCCAATGCCTGAAAAGGCAGAAAGAAAGTGAGGAGTCAGATCATTGTGATAGTGAGGGTGGCGGTGGGGTTAAGAAGAAAGCTATCTAGTTCAATCACTTATGATGACGCTAGCAAGCATTAACGTTGCTAGCATTAAGTCAGACGTGGCTCGTTATGCGGCCTTCGATTTTTTCAGCCATCTTGATGCTGATATTTTATTTTTGCAAGAGACCTGGTTGACTTCCACGGAGTTAATGGAGAAAGCAAAGAGAGAGTAGAGGCATGGTCCATCCTTCTGGTCTCTTGCGGCTGAGCCATGTAGCGGGGTAGCGGTACTTTTTAAAAACGCTGGAAGTGTGGAATGCAGGAAAGTAATTGAACTAGAAATGGGAAGGTGACTGATCCTGGATCTGCTCATGGGATTACAAGAGCTGAGGCTCATTAACATCTATGGTCCACAAACCAAGTGGGACTGTACATGTCTTCTCATGAAGATTAAACCTTACCTTTTTTCCAGCTGTCAGGTGATCTTTGGGGGAGACTTCAACAATGTGACAAGAGTCTGTGATAGGGGAGGCCCCAAAGTCAGGCTGGATACTGATAGAGTCGTATTGAGTAAGATAGTTGAGGAAGCTAGTCTGGGCGATGCTCACTTAATGCATAAGCCAGACCACATGGACTTCACCTTTCATCAAGGAAGCCAAAGGTCTAGGACAGATAGGTTTTTATTTGAAGGGGGAAGCTGTTTTTTCAGTTTTAAAAACTGAGGAAGTGGTTTTCTCCGATCACTGTTTAATTTGTTTTTCTTTGAATGTTGCAGAGACCCCCTGTATGGGCAAAGTTTTGTGGAAGTTGAATTCATCTCTCCTGGAAGATGCGGCAATAAGACAATACTTCGAGGAGTTCTTTCAGGGCCAGGAACTGTTAGTGGACCTCTGCAACAGTAAGTCAGAGTGGTGGAGATGTTTAAAACAAGGATGGCAAGGTTTTTCCGAGAGCTTTCGTACCTCAGGTGCCAGGACAGAAATAATCTGTACCAGGAACTGAGGAAGAAACTTGAAAGTCTGGTCTCGACTGGAGGTAGCCGTGAGGATATCTCTTGTGGGAAGTCCTTACTTAAGAGGTGTCAGTACGATTGGTTGTCGAGAGGGATTTCGGGAAGTACCGCTCACCCGACCCTTACGGCAACTGTAAGATGTCAGTAAAACGTAAGCTGGTGACAGGCCTGATTGATAGTACAGGATCCCTGAATAGGTCCAAATCAGGGATCCTGGAGGTGGTCAGGTCTTTCTACTCTCACCTCTTGGGTAGGAAAGAACTAGATCTGGACAAGTTTTCAGCTTTCTTGGCTGAAGCTGTTCCCAAGTGTTTTCCCGGCAAACATCGCTTGTTCGCGTTCGCCGGGGCGGGCGAACATATGCAATGTTCGATCTGCACCCTATATGTCATCATTGAGCAAACTTTGACCCTGTACCTCACAGTCAGCAGACATATTCCAGCCAATCAGCATACCCTCCCTCCCAGACCCTCCCACCTCCTATCAAAAAGCAAGGACAGCATCCATCTTAGATTCATTCTGAAGCTGCAGTGTTAGTTAGAGCAGGGAGAGTGGTGCTGCTGCCAAATTAATAGAGAAAGCGTTAGCTAGGCCAGTGTTCTGTGTCCACTCCAGTCCTCAAAGACTCAACTGCTGTAAGGACAGCGTCCTGAGAGCACCCCAAAAAGCCCTGTTTAGGGCTGGTACATCAGTCTGCTTTTATTTATTTTTTCTATATATATATTGCAGTTGCCTGCCCGTGTGTGAGAGGCCGCAGGCCCACAGACTGTACTGTGTGCACACCACTCATATAGGGTGTCACAGTACCTTGCAGATAAAAAAGTCATTTTATTTTTACCCTTTAATATAATTTCAGTTGCCTGCAAGTGTGTGTGTCAGGCCCACAGACTGTACTGTGCCCACTGCCAGTGCCCACCACTCATATCGGGTGGCACAGTACCCTGCAGATAAAAAAGTAATTTAATATTTACCCTTTAATATAATTTCAGTTGCCTGCCAGTGTGTGTCAGGCCCACAGACTGTAGTGTGCCCACTGCCAGTGCCCACCACTCATATCGGGTGGCACAGTACCATGCAGATAAAAAAGTAATTACATTTTTACCCTTTAATATAATTTCAGTTGCCTGCCAGTGTGTGTCAGGCCCACTTACTGTACTGTGCCCACTGCCCACCACTCATATACGGTGGCACAGTACCTTGCAGATAAAAAAGTCATTACATTTTTACCCTTTAATATAATTTCAGTTGCCTGCCAGTGTGTGTCAGGCCCACTGACTGTACTGTGCCCAGTGCCCACCACTCATATAGGGTGGTACAGTACCTTGCAGATCAAAAAGTAATTTAATTGTCACCCTTTAATATAGTTTCAGTTGCCTGCCAGTGTGTGTCAGGCCCACAGACTGTACTGTGCCTAATACCACATACCCTGAACTCGAAAAATTCTCAGGACATAGTTGACTGGCTTACACGGGACACCCAATCTTCTACAGCTTCCGCTTGGAACCTTGACGCACCATCCTCCTCCAGCTCATCTTCGGGCACCTCTCAAGTTACCACTCGCTCGCCCACCGTCACAAACAACACTAGCACCACAGCCGCTTTACTTGATCTGTCAGAGGATTTATTTACACATCAGTTGGAAGAAATGAGTAATGCGCGACCATTATTGCCAGATGATGTAGATAACAGGGATATGTCTCAGTCAGGCAGCATTACACACATGGATGTACGGTGTGATGATGATGATGTTGTACCCGCTGCTGCTTCCTTTGCTGAGTTGTCAGATACAAGTGAAGCGGTTGATGATGACGATGTGTCCGTGGATGTCATGTGGGTGCCCGCTCGAAGAGAAGAAGAACTGGGGGAAAGTTCAGATGGGGAGACAGAGAGGAGGAGGAGACGAGTTGGAAGCACGGGGAGGTCGTCGCAAGGAGCTAGTGGCACAGTCAGACAGCATGTATCGGCACCCGGGGTCAGCCAGAAAGAACGCCAATCAACTCATGCTGTTGCCAGCACCAGAATGCCGTCATTGCAAAGCTCAGTAGTGTGGCATTTTTTTTGTGTGTCTGCCTCTGATAACAGCGATGCCATTTGCAACCTGTGCCAAAAGAAACTGAGTCATGGGAAGTCCAACACCCACCGAGGTACAACTGCTTTGCGAAGGCAAATGATCTCACATCACAAACGTCTATGGGATCAACACATGAGTACAAGCAGCACACAAACTCAAAGCCACCATCCTCCTCCTGGTCCAGCATCTTCAGCCACGTCAACCACTGCTGTCCTCCTTGCCCCCTCTCAACCAACCGCCACTCCGCCTCTCACCTTCAGCAGTTCCTGCTCATCTCTCCACAGTCAGGTGTATGTCAAGGAAATGTTTGAGCGTAAGAAGCCAATGTCACAGAGTCACCCCCTTGCCCGGCGTCTGACAGCTGGCTTGTCGGAACTCTTAGCCCACAAGCTTTTACCATACAAGCTGGTGAAATCTGAGGCCTTCCAAAAATTTGTAGCTATTGGGACACCGCAGTGGAAGGTACCCGGCCAAAGTTTTTTTCACAAAAGGCAATCCCCAACCTGTACTTTATTGTGGAGAAGGAAGTCATGGCATGTCTGGCACACAGTGTTGGGGCAAGGGTCCATCTGACCACTGATACCTGGTCTGCAAAGCACGGTCAGGGCAGGTATATCACGTACACTGCGCATTGGGTAAACCTGCTGACGGCTGTCAAGCATGGAATGCGTGTGTCTGCAGCGGAGTTAGTGACACCGCCACGACTTGCAGGCAGGCCTGCTGTCACCTCCTCTACTCCTCCTACTCCATCCTCTTCGCTAACCTCCTTGGCTGAGTCCTCTTCTGCTGCTGCCTCTTGCTCCACATCAACTGCACCCCCCCAGCTCACCAGGGGCTATTTCACATCCCGGATACGACAGTGTCACGCCGTCTTGGGGTTGACTTGCCTGAAAGCAGAGTCACGCCGGACCAGCACTCCTGTCCGCCCTGAACGCACAGGTGGATCAGTGGCTGGCAAGTTGCTGGCAGTGGCTGGCATTTGGGCAAGTTGACACATGTGCCGTGCATGGCACATGTGTTGAATGTGATCGTACAACACTTTGTGTGTAAGTACCCAGGCTTACAAGACATCCTCAAGCAGGCCAGGAAGGCGTGTGGCCATTTCAGGCGTTCCTACGCGGCCATGGCGCACTTTTCCGATATTCAGCGGCGAAACAACATGCCAGTGAGGCGCTTGATTTGACAGCCCGACACGTTGGAATTCAACACTCCTAATGTTCGACTGCCTGATCCAACAAGAAAAAGCCATCAACGAGTATTTGTATGACCGGGGTGCTAGGACAGCCTCTGCAGAGCTGGGTATTTTATTGCCACGTTACTGGACGCTCATGCGCAATGCCTGTAGGCTCATGCGTCCTTTTGAGGAGGTGACAAACCTAGTCAGTCGCACCGAAGGCACCATTAGCGACCTCATCCTATTTGTTTTCTTCCTGGAGCATGCCCTTCGAAGAGTGCTGGATCAGGCCGTAGATGAGCGTGAAGAGGAAGAGTTGTGGTCACCATCACCACCAGAAACAGCCTTATCATCATCGCTTGCTGGACCTGCGGCAATGCTGGAAGAGGAGTCTGAGGAAGTGGAGTCAGAGGAGGAATGTGGCTTTGAGGAAGAGGAAGACCAACCACAGCAGGCATCCCAGGGTGCTCGTTGTTGTCACCTATCTGGGACCCGTGGTGTTGTACGTGGCTGGGGGGAAGAACAGACCTTCAGGCCTCATGCACAGGACCATATGTGTTTTGCGGTCTGCAAATTGCGGATCCAAAAAAATACCGATGACGTTCCGTATGGCATTTTTTTGCGGATCCGTTATTTTTGCAGATCCATTGTAATAATTCCTATCCTTGTCCGCAAACTAGAAAAAAATAGGACATGCTCTATTTTTTTGCGGAACGGAAAAACGGACATATGAAAAACAGTATGCAAACAGAGTTTCTTCAGTTTTTTTTGCGGACACATTGAAATGAATGGTTCCGCATATGGTCTGCAAAAAAAACGGAACGGACACGGAAAGAAAATACATTCGTGTGCATGAAGCCTCAGTGAGATCAGTGAGGACGAGGAATGGGAGATGAGTAGCTCGGCATCCAACCTTGTGTAAATGGGATCTTTCATGCTGTCATGCCTGTTGAGGGACCCTCGTATAAAAAGGCTGAAGGAGAACGACCTGTACTGGGTGGCCATGCTACTAGACCCCTGGTATAAGCAGAAAGTGGCTGAAATGTTACCGAATTACCGGAAGTCGGAAAGGATGCAGCAGTTCCAAAACAAGTTAAAAGTATGCTTTACACAGTGTATAAGGGTGATGTCACAGCACAACGGGAATCTAACAGGGGAAGAGGTGAAAGTAATCCTCCTCCTACCACGACCACGCCGGCAAGGACAGGACGCTTTACAGACGTATTGTTGATGCGCAAGTCCTACGCATCGCCACAGCCCTTCGGGGTCCACCCTCAGAGAATGACTCGACCGACAGGTAGCAGACTACCTCGCCTTAACTGCAGATATCGACACTCTGAGTAGCGATGAACCCCTTGACTACTGGGTGTGCAGGCTTGACCTGTGGCCTGAGCTATCCCAATTTGCGAAAGAACTTCTGGCCTACCCCGCTTTAAGTGTCCTGTCAGAAAGGACCTTAAGCGCAGCAAGAGGTATTGTCACTGACAAGAGAAGTTACCTAGGTCAAAAAAGTCTAGATTACCTCACCTTTATTAAGATAAATAAGGCATGGATACCGAAGGGACTGACAGTGGTGGATATATTTGACTAAAAAAGGCCCGATGAGATGCCTTGGGCTAAAAATGGTCCCCATGCTGCTGAATGCCGGATGACTTGTGTGACTTCTCCGCCACCAACTAGGGTTCAAGATGCAATGTTTTAGTACACTTTCTGCCTGGAAAACAACAATTTTTCCGGCTACTGCTACAGCAGCGGCGGCAACAATACCTAATTTTTCAGGCATGTGTACATGCCTAATTTTTCTGGCCTCTGGTGCTGCACTGTGGCTGCAAAAACAAAAAAAAAGGCACATACATGTGTCAATTCCCCTTCGTGATCGTTACCTTGTTGTGGTGAAGGGGCTTGCGTATCACAATAAAGCGATCACCTCTATGAGTGTGTTGGCAATGTTGGCACACCCCAGATGATAAGGTCGTTGCTTCATTGTGAACAGACTAAAAGCAATTGGCTGGATAATTTTTCATAGAAAAAACTTTAATTTTCATCTAAGGTGATCATTAAAGCCTACTAGGTCAACAATGGGCCCACACTGCAGAATCATTGTTTTCTGGGTCACTTAACTGTCACTGAACTACCTCAGCACGACCATAGGCTTTGAAAAACCGCCATCGCCTGCAATCTCCCGAACGTGCGCACAAGCACAGTCATCATTACACCAAGATTGACGCATAGAGGAATAAAATTTATGTCATGAGTGTGTCAACTATTGACAACTCTTTGCGGTTGTTTGCTGTGTGTTAAACGGGGAGTTTGGTCTGTCAGAGTTTGGTCTGTCACTGTGAAGCGGGCGTAACCCTTACACTACCTGATCGATACAACATCATACCTGATCGTATACACACACTGGATGTTTTAAAGCACGTTATTCCAAACAATTTAGGAATGTTAGGTGATTTCTGCCCTTCATGGATTAATACCCGAATCTGCGTCAACTACGTAATTTTCCATGGGAGTTTTTTTTGCCATGGATCCCCCTCCGACATGCCACAGTCCAGGTGTTAGTCCCCTTGAAACAACTTTTCCATCACTATTGTGGCCAGTAAGAGTCCCTGTCGGTTTTAAAATTCGCCTTCCTATTGAAGTCTATAGCGGTTCGCCCGGTTCGCCAGTTCGCGAACATTTGCAAAAATTCGCTTTCGCCGTTCGCAAACGGAAAATTTTATGTCCGCGACATCTCTACCAGGCAGCTCATCTAGCTGTTCTATCACCAGTGTGAAAACCAGGGGAGATAATGGGCACTCCTTTCTCGTCTAGTAATTTGGAATGGGGAGGAAAGGAAGCCAGAGGTCAACACCCTTGTTGAGGGGAAAAAATAGAGGCCCATAATGGCAGTAAGTATGTTTTGATGAAAACCGAACTTGCAGAGAACCTGTTCCAGGAACCCCTAGTGGCGGCGCTCAAAAGCTTTCTCTGCGTCAAGGGATACGAAGATCGAGAGGGTTCTGGAATTTATTAACCGGGTCAGATAAGGGAGCAGTTCCAGGTGGAAGGCTTTATTATATTCAGCCATAAACCCATCAGGGCCTGGAGCCTTATGTGGCTTAGATGCCAATATAGCTTTTGGACTTCTTCAGGGAAAATAGGACTATTAAGTAGTGTTGGGCGCGAATATTCGGATTGCGAATTTTAATCGCGAATATCGCCATTTCGAGATTTTGCGAAGATTTGGAATATATTCGTATTCGGGAATATTCTAGAATCTTTTTTATCTGAACCCATGATCCCTCCCTGCTTCTTGCTTGTGGGCCAATGATAAGGCTGCAATGTTTTTGTCTGAGCTTAGCAACATCCCTAGCAACCAATAGGAAAGTTGCCTACCCCTTACTATAACTATATAAGAACCATACATTCTACAGACATAGTGCTGTGTTGTCACAGGTTCACAATAATACTTAGTGCACCAATCAGTAACTTGTAGTCAGATCTGCTAAAATGTGAAGTTGCACGTATCGTGTCAAAATATGCGCATCAATAATTCCAAATTTGCGCAATAGTGAATATACTGGAGCACTCTATCTGCAAATAAAGCTATTGTAATGTTCTGCCGTGCCAACTATTTTCTCCAGGAAACTTCTAGCAGCTTGAAAAATGTAGCAAAAGTGACCCACTCCTGTATTGCGTGCACAATACGCACATATTACATTGCCGATTATCGCAATCAAGAAAATAATGGTGAATTCTCGAATTTATGATGAGTATTCGCCAAAATATTCGCGAAATATTGCGAATTCAAATATTGCCCCTACCGCTTATCAATACTATTAAGGGCCTCCGCCTCCAAAGATGATAGAGAAGGCAAGGAAATATTCTGTAAGAAGGCCGCAATGGAGGCATCTGTGGGTTGGGTAGTGTCACTATCTTCTTTTATATTGTATAAGGTAGAATAATAGGACGCAAAGGCATCAGCTATCTACTGAGGATGAGCGACAGCGATTCAATCTTAGTGGCAGCTGTTCTAAGGTTAAGGCTTCTAGCTAGAAGGGCACTGGCCCTGTCCCCCATTTGATAGTGGTTAGCTCTCAATTTCCGCATGGCATATTCATGTTTATATAATAATAGTTCCCTCAATTGAGTATGAAGCAGCAGTATTTGCTGTTGCAGTGAAGCGGTCGGGTGTGCCTTATGTTCTGCTTCTAGAACTGATAGTTTATTTGTGATATGAGTCAGTTGTTGTTCTGTCCCTTTTTTAAGTCTGGAGGCCTCTTAACAGTAGACCTCTCACATAGGCCTTTTGAGAGCACCATAGAGTCGACACAGAGACTTCGGTGGTATCATTAAGAGTGAAAAAGTTTTGCACTTCGCGTATAAGCATATTCGACCGCTCCTTACTACGTAGCAAGAACAGATTGAGCCTCCACACAGGAAGAGGAGGTTTGGGGAGACCTGTGTCGACCGTTAGACTAATAGGCGCATGATCCGACCATGTAATGATCCCAATTCCCGTCTCAGACACTCCAAACAATAGGTTTTTAGAAACCAAAAAGTAATCCCTCTCCCCAGCATGTTGATATCTCCAGATATCGTGATTATGGGTGAGCGAATCGACTTTGGATGAAACATCTGAAGTTGATTAGCATAAAACTTTGTTTCAATACTGTACGGAGCGAGTGCTCCATACAGTATTAGAATGTATTGGCTCTGACTTCAGAAATTGATTTATACTGTAAAAAAACATTTCCCGAACTCGGGTTCGATTCCAAGTCGGGATAGACCAAAATTCCAGTAAATAATTCCGATGGTGTGTCATTCCCATGGAGTTTGCAGAGAAAGGGGCTGGCTATCTGCTGATTGGCTGGATGCACGGTATTATGAGTGATCCCTTGTTCCCGGGCTTCTTACTTTCACTTTGTAACATATGCACCAGCCATTTTAGAAAAAATCTAATTCATTACCACGAAGAGTTAGGAAATTCGGATTTGTTGCGTATCGAATTTTTCCTGAAATTTGGATGGAATTCCACTTCATTAACTTTGATTAGCTCTACACTAGTTGCAGTATATGTTCTTAGATATCTTTCTCGGCCATGTCCTCATGTTCTGAGTCAGGTTTTCTACTAACATGCTATGATTAAGACCTTCAGGTTGAAACGTGTAAGCAATTTTATTGTAATCCTGCCCATGTATGTATATGCTCCAATAAAGGATTGAAAACTTTTATCCTCCAAAATAGCTGGATTAATATTCCAGGGCTCTCCTGGTAATAACCTCAGTAGAAGAAGAAACTGTTTTTCCTTGTTAACCGCTTGCCGACCGCCTCACATGCGTATGCGACCAGGCAGCGACAAGTTTTTTCCTCCTGGACGCATCCGTGCGTCATCTCGCGAGAGGCGAGATTTGCTGTGAACGCGCACGCAGTGATTCTACAGCCTGCCAGCGATGATCAATCGCTGGCAGGCTGTAAATGTAAAATAAATTAGATCAAAGTGGTATATCAGACGCTGTTTTGTTAACAGCGTCTGATATACCTGCTACCTGGTCCTCTGGTGGTCCCATTTACTGGGATCGACCACCAGAGGACCAGGTAACTCTGCAAAGTTGCACCAAACACTACACTAACCCCCCCCCCACCCTCACTTTATAACCACTATTAACCCCTTGTTAACCCCTGATCACCCCATATAGACTCCCTGATCACCCCCTGTCACTGATCACCCCCCTGTAAGGCTCTATTCACATGTCCATATGTGTTTTGCGGATCCACAGATCCACAGATCCGTGCCGCGGATCCGCAAAACACGGACACCGTCAATGTGCTTTCCGCATTTTGCAGATCCGCACATTGCCAGAACTATATAAAAAATGCTTTTTCTTGTCCGCAATTGCGGACAAGAAAATGGCATGTTCTATATTTTTGCGGAACGGAAATGCAGACCCGTAAGTGCGGATCCGCAATTCCCCATAGAAATGAATGGGTCCGCAATTCCGTTCCGCAAACAGAATTTCGGACGTGTGAATGGGGCATAAGGGTCCCTTATCACCGCCAGTTAGTTAGCTACTTGTTAGGTAGCTAGCGCCCAGCCCACCGCACCGCAGTCACTGATTTTGGCAGAGATTTTTTCATCCACGATGATCGATGCAAATGAAAAAATCTGTGCCGTTCATTTTTTTTTCTTTTTTCAGCCTAGAGGTTGAACGGGAAAAAAAATCTCATTACCTGTATGCTCAATATAAGGAGAATCGCAGAAACTCCTAATGCTGGCCATACGTGTAATGATTGCGGAGACCCTCAAATGCCAGGGCAGTACAAAAACCTCACAAGTGACCCCATTTTAGAAAGAAGACACCCCAAGGTATTCCGTGAGGGGTATGGTGAGTTCATGTAAAATTTTATTTTTTGTCACAAGTTAGTGGAATATGAGACTTTGTAAAAAAAAAATATATATATATCAATTTCCGCTAACTTGTGCCAAAATTTTTTTTTTATGTGAACTCACCATGCCCCTCACGGAATACCTTAGGGTGTCTTCTTTCCAAAATAGGGTCACAAGTGGGGTATTTATACTGCCCTGGCATTTTAGGGGTCCTAAAGCGTAAGGATCCAAATGCGTAAAAATGCCCTGTGAAATCCTAAAGGTACTCATTGGAATTTGGGCCCCTTTGTGCATCTTGGCTGCAAAAAAGTGTCACTCATGTGGTATCGACGTACTCAGGAGAAGTAGGGCAATGTGTTTTGGGGTGTATTTTTACATTTAACCATACTGGGTGAGAGAAATATCTCTGTAAATGACAACTTTTTAATTTTTTTTATACAAAGTTGTCAATTTACAGCGATATTTCTCACACAAAGTATGGGTATATGTAAAAATGCACCCCAAAACACATTGCCCTACTTCTCCTGAGTACAGTGATACCACATGTGTGACACTTTTTTGCAGCCTGGGTGCGCAAAGGGGCCCAAATTCCAACGAGTACCTTTAGCTTTTACATGGCTGCTCACAATTTAGCCCCGCCCAAAATGCCAGAACAGTAAACACACCCCACAAGTGACCCAATTTCGGAAAGTAGACACCCCAAGGTATTCACTGAGGGGCATAGTGAGTCCGTGGGAGATTTTATTTATTTTTTGCCAGAAGTTAGCAGAAATGGAAACTTTATTATTTTAATTTTTTTCCTCAGAAAGTGTCATTTTCCGCTAACTTGTGAAAAAAAATGAAATGATACATGAACTCACCATGCCCCACCGCGAATACTTTGGGGTGTCCTCTTTCTAAAATGGTGTCATTTGGGGGGTATTTATACTTTCCTGGCATTCTAGCACCTGAAGAAACATGACAGGTGCTCAGAAAGTCAGAGCTGCTTCAAAATGCGGAAATTCACTTTTTTGCACCATAGTTTGTAAATGCTATAACTTTTACCCAAACCAATAAATATACACTTATTGGATTTTTTTTTTTATCAAAGACATGTAGAACAATACATTTTGGGAAAAATTTATATAGAAATGTATTTTTAAAAAAAAATATTACAACAGAAAGTGAAAAATTTCATTTTTTTGCAAAAATTTAGGTAATTTTTGATTAATAGCAAAAAAAGTAAAATGTCAGTAGCAATGAAATACCACCAAATTAAAGCTCTATTAGTGAGAAGAAAAGGAGGTAAAATTCATTTGGGTGGTAAGTTGCATGACGGAGCAATAAACGGTGAAAGTAGTGTAGTGCAGAATTGTAAAAAGTGGCCTGGTCATTAAGGGTGTTTAAGCTAGGGGGGCTGAAGTGGTTAATTGTTGCACTATTTTATGTGTCTACAAGGTATGATATTTTACTTCTACACCTTCCATAAATACCCACACAGAAAGTTGTCATTCGTTTGTGATTTCCCAGGAAAATATTAGCAATAGGGTCGGTGTAGATAAAGCCATGATATCAGATCATGCTCGAGAACTTTGAGTCACAGACCTTCCTCAGGTCTGGATGTTGTAGCTCATGCATACGAATGATCTCATATAGCGGCTTAATCTATACTATTGTTGGATATGTACAAATAAAGTTTTTGAGCATCATAACATTGACCTATCTACATTGGGGTGTTTTCCTTCCATTGGTACCACCAAGATACGAAGTGCCAGCTCTGCTTCTAGGAAAATACCAGTCCACCAAAAGACTTCAAATATATTTTCCCATCAGGACAACCACTGCACATTTGAATACTGCATGGCTGTTTACTCACCTCTTCAAATTTTAGAGCAATCATTGAAAATGCCTTAAAAATTGCATCTGTTGTTCCTGTGATTGTTACTATTCTCTCTGGGCAGGAGCCTTCTGATATGTTCATTCGTGCCCCACTCTGTAAGGCAAAAATAATAAAATGCATATTAAATATTACAGAGTTAAACAAATTAGCAAACGTTGTGCCAATTCACAAGAAAGGTAGTAGAGAGGAATCGGGCAACTATAGGCCAGTAAGCCTGACATCAATAGTGGGGAAATAATGGAAACCATACTCAAGGAGAGAATTGTGGAATATCTAAAAACCCATGGGTTGATAAAAAACAGCATGGGTTTACTTCAGGGAGATCATGTCAAACTAATCTTATTGACTTTTTTGATTGGGTGACTAAAATAATAGATGGTGGAGGTGCAGTAGACATCACTTATCTGGACTTTAATAAGGCTTTTGATACTGTCCCACATAGAAGGCTTATCAATAAACTGCAGTCTTTGAGCTTGGGCTCACATATTGGCTCACATATTGTTGAATGGATTAGGCAGTGGCTAAAGTACAGAAAACAGAGGGTTGTAGTCAATGGAGTATATTTAGACCATGGTATTGTTACCAGTGGGGTACCTCAGGGATCTGTTCTGGGACCCATATTATTTAATATCTTTATCAGCGAAATTGCAGAAGGCCTCAATGGTAAGGTGTATCTTTTTGCTGATGACACAAAGATTTGTAACAGGGTTGATGTTCCTGGAGGGATACACCAAATGGAAAAGGATTTAGGAAAACAAGAGGAATGGTTAAAAAATCTGGCAACTAAAATGTAATGTCGATAAGTGCAAGATAATGCACCTGGGGCGTAAAAACCCAAGAGCAGAATATAAAATCAGTGATACAGTACTAACCTCAGTATCTGAGGAAAGGGATTTAGGGGTCATTATATCAGACGACCTAAAGGTGGGCAGGCAATGTCATAGAGCAGCAGGTAACGCCAGCAGAATGCTTGGGTGTATAGGGAGAGGCATTAACAGTAGAAAGAGGGAGGTGCTCATGCCGCTCTACAGAGCACTAGTGAAACCTCATTTGGAGTATTGTGTGCAGTACTGGAGACCATATCTGCAGAAGGATATTGAAACTTTGGAGAGAGTTCAGAGAAGAGCTACTAAACTAGTACATGGATTGCAGGACAAAACTTACCAGGAAAGGCTAAAGGACCTTAACATTTATAGCTTGGAAGTAAGAAGAGACAGAGGGGATATGATAGAAACTTTTAAATACATAAAGGGAATCATCACGGTAAAAGAGGAGAGAATATTTAAAAGAAGAAAAACCGCAACAAGAGGACATAGTTTTAAATTAGAGGGGCAAAGGTTTAAAAGTAATATCAGGAAGTATTACTTTACTGAGAGAGTAGTGGACGCATGGAATAGCCTTCCTGCAAAAGTGGTAGCTGCAAATACAGTGAAGGAGTTTAAGCATGCATGGGATAGGCATAAGGCCATCCTTCATATAAGATAGGGCCAGGGGCTATTCATAGTATTCAGTATATTGGGCAGACTAGATGGGCCAAATGGTTCTTATCTGCCGACACATTCTATGAGTTTATGTATGTTACACATTCTATAGTACTTTCATGGCCTCTTATTATTGATGTATATTCTGGATGGAAATTATGTACAAAATGATGTGAAATTGCACGTTATGTATTAAAGCAGTACTTGAAAAGAACTCTTTTGTGTGCCACAGATTTCTCCATTGATACATAGCTACTGTTAGAGGCATATATCTGGACATAACTACTGTGAAGGAGGCACATATCTGGACATAACTACTGTAAAGGGGGCACATATTTGGATATAACTATAGTGAAGGGAGCACATATCTGGCATAGCTACTGTGAATGGGCACACATTTGGGCATAGCTACTGTGAAGAGGGCCATATCTGGACATAACTATTGTGAAGGGGGCACATATCTGGCATAGCTACTATGAAAGGGGCACATATTTGGGCATAACTACTGTAAAGGAGGCACATATTTTGGCATACACAGTATCTTACAAAAGTGAGTACACCCCTCCCATTTTTATAAATATTTTATTATATCTTTTCTTGGGACAACACTGAAGATATGACACTTTGATACATTGTAAAGTAGTCACTGTACAGCTTGTATAACGGTGTAAATTTGGTGTGCCCTCAAAATTACTCAGCACACAGCCATTAATGTCTAAACCACTGGCAATAAAAGTGAGTACACCCTTAAATGAAAATAGTCAAATTGTGCCCAAAGTGTCAATATTTTGTGTGGCCATTATTATTTTCTAGAACTGCCTTAAAGGGGTTGTTCAGGTTCAGAGCTGAATCTGGACATACCTCCATTTTCACCTAGGCAGCCCCACTGATTTGAGCATCGGAGCAGTTTATGCTGCTAGATCGCACAGGGCAAAGGAACTTTTAACACACTGCCAGGCGGAAGATTTACTGGCTAGGGCAGCGCTAAAGCCCGCCCATCAGTGCCGGTGACGTCACCGGGCTTCCTGGCAGCCCCATGAAGAGCACTGTTCGTCACCAGAACTCCTGAAAATGACTTTGCACTTTTGGGCATGGAGTTGACTAGAGCCTCACAGATTACCACTGGAATCCTCTTCAACTTCTCCATAACGACATCACAGAGCTAATGAATAGAGTTGAGCGAACACCTGAATGTTAAGGTTCGAGAAGTTTGGCCGAACTTCACAAAAATGTTCGGGTTCGGGATCCGAACTTGACCCGAACTTGACCCTGAACCCGAACCCCATTGAAGTCAATGGGGACCTGAACTTTTGGGCACTAAAAAGGCTGTAAAATAGCCCTGGAAAGTGCTAGAGGGCTGCAAAAGGCATCAAAATGTAGGTAAACCTCCTGCAAACAAATGTGGATAGGGAAATGACTAGAGATGAGCGAACTTTAAAAAAAAGTCCGGTGTTCGGCGTTCGGGTTGTGGTAAGTCGCGCATATCGTTATGGATTCCACTATAGCAGCATATGGAATCCATAAGGGGCGGCGGGTTGGTGGCAGCCGCCCCTTATGGATTCCATATGCCGCTATAGTGGAATCCATAACTGGATGCGCGACTTACCGCAACCCGAACGCCGGACTTTTTTTTAAAGTTCGCTCATCTCTAGAAATGACTTTTAAAAAAAAAAAATGTAAAAATTACCCAATATCATTTGGCAACTTGGAGAAAGAGGTAGAATAGGAGGTTGGGGTGGCGTCAGGTGGGAATGCTATGGGAGTTGAAGTTCTCATCACAGCCAAAAAGGATTCATGTCTGCCTGCAGTGCCACAGGCTTTATTGAAACATTCAGGCCCATGGGACCCACAAAGAGGAGAGTTAAAATCACGCCAAGACAGTATTGATTTTACCCAGCAATGCCACAGGCCTCATTCACAGATTCAGACCCATGGCACCCACAAAGAAGAGAGTTACAATCATGCCAAAACAGTATTGATTTCACCCAGTAGTGCTACAGGCCTCATTCACTAATCCAGGACCATGGCACCCGCAAAGAGGAAAGCGGTCCTGTAAAAGCAACACAGGCCTTAGGTCAACCTGAAATGGAACAGGCCATTATCAATTATGTAGGCCCCTGACACCCAGACAGAGTAGAGGTCATTTGACAGTAAAATGAGGTTAATGTCTCCCACCAATGCAGCAAGCGATTAAACAAAATATAGGCCCTTGACAACCAGACAATGGGACGGTCATTTAACAGTAAAAAGGAGTTTAATGTCTCCCACCAATACAGCAGGCGATGAAACAAAATATAGGCCCCTGACAACCAGACAATGTAGAAGTCATTTGACAGTATAAAGAGTTTAATGTCTCCCACCAATGCAGCAAGCGATTAAATGAAACATAGACCCCTGACAAGCAGACAATGGGGTGTTCATTTAACAGTAAAAAGAATTTAATGTCTCCCACCAATGCAGTAAGCGATTAAACGACATATAGGCCCCTGACAACCAGAAAATGTCGAGGTCATTTGACAGTATAAAGAGTTTAATGTCTCCCACCAATGCAGCAAGCGATGAAAAGAAATATAGGCCACTGACAACCAGACAATGGGGCGGTCATTTAACAGTAAAAAGATTTTAATGTCTCCCACCAATGCAGCAAGTGATTAAACGAAATATAGGCCCCTAACAATTAGACAATGGGGCGGTCTTTTGACAGTAAAAAGAGGCTAATGTCTCCCACCAAAGCAACAGGTGATTATCTGAAATGTAGGACCCTGGCACCCAGACAGAGGAGAGAGGTCCCATAGCAGAAAATCAGGCTTCATGTCACCCAGCAATGTAAAAGGCCACTTTCAGTTATTTAGGCCCCAGCAGCCAGACAGAGGAGAGAGGTCCCATAGCAGAAAATCAGGCAGACAGAGGAGAGGTTCATTCAACTTGGGGTTTCCCCCAAAATAATGGTATAATTAAAAAAAGAGGATTCAATAAAGAAGTGCCCTGGAGTACAAGAATGTGTGGTTGAGGGCGAGGCAGTTATAAATGTCTATTCTGCAAAAGGGATGGACAGGTCCTGTGGGATCCATGCCTGGTTCATTTTTATTAACGTCAGCTTGTCCACATTGGCTGTGGACAGGCAGCTGCGATTGTCTATAATGACGCCCCCTGCCGTGCTAAATACACTTTCAGAAATACACTGGCCACAGGGCAGGCCAGCACCTCCAAGGCATAAAGGGCAAGCTCTGGCCATGTGGACAATTTGGAGACCCAGAAGTTGAATGGGGCAGAACCATTAGTCAGTACGTGGAGGCATATGCACACGTACTGTTCCACCATGTTGTTGAAATGCTGCCTCCTGCTAACACGCTCCCTATCAGCTGGTGGTGCAGTTTACTGTGGCGCGGTGACAAAACCTTTCCACATCTCGGCCATGCTAACCCTGCTGTTTGAGTAGCTGGCCGTGACACAGCTGCGTTGGTGACCTCTTCCTCCTCCTACTCTGCCTTCGCCTTGTGCTTCCACTTGTCCCCCCGTGTCAGTTGGGAATGCCCTCAGGAGAGCGTCTTACAGAGTGCGCTTGTTGTCGCGCATCTTCCTCCAGTGCGGGAATTAAGGTGGGCATGTTGTCCTTGTACTGGGGATCCAGCAGGGTGGCAACCCAGTATTCAGCACAAGTTAATATGTGGGCAACGCTGCTGTCGTTGTGCAGGCACTGCAGCATGTAGTCGCTCATGTGTGCCAGGCTGCCCAGAGGTAACGATAAGCTGTCCTCTGTAGGTGGTGTATCGTCTGTGTCCTCCGTATCCCCCCAGCCACGCTCCAGTGATGGCCCTGAGCTGCATAGGGTGCCACCCAGCAGTGAAACCTGTTCCTCCTCCTCTACCTCATCCTCCTCGTCCTCCAGATGTGTGCCCTGGCTGTCCACATGTGTACCTCGCCTCTGCTGGTGCAGGAACCCACCCTCTGAGCCACTTCTGTATGACCTGCCTGAAACCCTGTGAAATGCCCCCTCTTCCTCCTCCTCCTGTGCAGCATCCTCTTTTCATCATCGCCGTAATATTTTTTTCAAGGAGACATAGAACGGGTATTGTAATGCTAGCAATGGCATCATCAGCACTGGCCATGTTGGTTGAGTACGCCAAAGACTGCAACAAGGTACACAGGTCTCGCATGCAGGCCCAGTGGTGAAGTGGTGCTGATCAGCAGAGCGACTGACCCGTGTATACTGCATCTGAAACTCCACTATTGCACGCTGCTGCTCGCACAGTCTCTCCAGCATATGTAAGGTGAAGTTCCACCTGGTGGGCATGTCGCATATGAGGCAGTGAGCAGGAAGGCCGAAGTTACGCTGCAGCACAGACAGGCGAGCAGCAGCAGGGTGAGAATGCCGAAAGCATGCACATACGGACCGCACTTTCAGCAGCAGCTCTGACATGTCTGGGTAGTTTTTAAGAAACTTCTGAAACCACCAGATTCAGCACATGCGCCAGGCAAGGTATGTGCATCAAACAGGCAAGTCCCAGAGCTGCCACGAGATTTCGCCCATTATCGCACACCACCAGGCCGGGCTTGAGGCTCACCGGCAGCAACCACTCATCAGTCTGCTGTTCTATGCCCCTCCAAAGCTCCTGTGCGGTGTGGGGTTTGTCACCCAAACACATGAGTTTTAAATCGCCTGCTGACGTATAGCCCGGGCTGTGCTGACGTTGGGGGTGAGGTTCTTTAGATGACCGGATGTGGGGGTGGTAGAAGAACAGGAGGAGGAGGATGATGCGGAGTAGGAGGAGGAAGCAACAGGAGGCAACGAATAATGCCCTGCGATCCTTGGTGGTGGAAGGACATGCGCCAAACCGCCATCCGCCTCGGGCCCAGCCGCCACTACATTTACCCAGTGTGCAGTTAGGGAGATATAGCGACCCTGGCCGTGCTTGCTGGTCCATGTATCTGTGGTTATGTGGACCTTGCCACAGATGGCGTTGCGCAGTGCACACTTGATTTTATCCTCCACTTGGTTGTGCAGGGAAGAGACGGCTCGCCTGGAAAAGTAGTGGCGGCTGGGAACAACTTACTGGGGGACAGCCACCGCCATCAGCTGTTTGAAACAGTCGGTCTCCACCAGACGGAATGACAGCATTTTAAAGGCCAGTCATTTTTAAATGCTGTCATTCAGGGCCAGGGGTCGAGGGTGGGTAGGTGGGTATTTCCTCCTTCTCTCCAATGTTTGAGAGATGGACAGCTGAATGCTGCCGTGTGACATGGTGGAGATGCTTGGTGATGGTGTAGTATGTGGTGGTGTTGGTGGAACATCCTCTGTTTGCTGGTCGCCAGGTGCCACTGTGACGCCAGAGGTGGAGGGAGAGGCCAAGCCAGCAGCAGAAGAAGGAGCAGGAAGAGCATGAGAGAGTTCCTTGTTTTTATGGTGTTTACTCCACTGCAGTTCATGTTTTGCATGTAGATGCCTGGTTATGCAGGTTGTGCTCAGGTTAAGAACGTTTATTCCTCGCTTCAGGCTCTGATGGCACAACATGCAAACCACTCGTGTCTTGTTGTCAGGACATTGTGTGAAGAACTGCCACCCCAATGAACTCCTTGGAGCAGGCCTTAGTGTGCTTGGTGCCTGGGTGCCGTGTGACTTGCTCCTGAAGAAGGGGACTTCTTTATCCCTGAAACGCGTTGGGCCACATATCATAATAAAAAGGTGTTGACCAGAAGCGACTTGATTACTGACGCCGTCATTCACCAATATTCTACGAGCGATCCTGGCCGGGGGGAGTCTGCCATGGGTGTTATGTGCTTATCCCGCTGACAGCCCCCCTCATGAAGTAAGTTTACTTTATTGTGGTAATTCACATTTTAAACGATACGTAACACCAGATCACCCTTTTGTGGTGTTTTTAACCATGTCATGCTGTGTTTTTTTTTTTTTTTTAAACTTTTAATATAATTATATTGCGTTTTATCGAACGCTCTGTTTAAAATTGATCATCATATTCGCCTTTGGACTTGACGCTCCTTTTCCCTCTACTCCCTCCATTGTCTATTTCCCTTTCTCCCTCAGATGTTGGGGGTCTGATTTCCGTCGGACCACCTACACCTCAGACACTCCAATTGCTACCAGTGTCATTGACATTTTTTGATGCTGCCGTCCCATTTCTTCACTGCATTACTATCTTTTTCTTCCTTACCACCACTGTCGGTGACCATTTTTGTCACATCCTCAGGGATATCATTCCCTTGGTGATCTGACTAACTTCCCTTTTTTTTTCCTTCTTTCATTTGGTGCCGTGGACTGTAGCAGGCGTACTGTCTCTGGAACGGCCTCTGTGCTTTTGCACCCTACTCCCTCTTTTGCTGTGCTGTTGCCTCTGTGCGACCACCGCCTCTACCTTAGAACTGCACGCCTCACTAGCACAACCTTCAGTCCAGTCTGGGTCTAGGACTTCATCATCCTCCACATCATCTTCCACCCATTCATGACCCCTGCCCTCCTCGTCTGTCTGCACATTGCAGAAAGCCACAGCAGTTTGCACCTGTGTTTCGTCATCATCAGAGATGTTTTGTGGCGGTATTCCCATGTCCTCATCCTGCAACAAAAGTGGTTGAACATCAGTGCATTCAATGTCTTCCTCTTCTGGGGCACGGCTAGGTGGATGGGCCGGGGAAACCCTGCCAACAGAGTCATCAAAAAGCATGAGACTACTGCATGATTTGGGGTTCTGACTGCTTGGCTGATTTGCAAGGGGGTGAGGTGGAAGACTGATGGGCATGGGTTGCAGGTGCAAACTCTGAGCTTTCTGCAGAGGACTGGGTGTTGGATACTGTGAAGGAACTGGAGGCACTGTCAGCCACCCAATCTACTATCACCTGTACATGTTCTGACTTCACCATCCATAGAGAGGCATTTGGGCCTAACAAATAACGCTGCAGATTCTGTCGCCTTTTCGCACCAGAGGAAGGTGTTTGACTTGGAGCGGTAGTTGTCGCTGAACGGCCACATCTTCTCCCAGCAACAGGAGTTCCACCAACACCGCCACGACCATGCCCACATCCCTTATTTGATGTTCTCCTCATTATTTGCGTTCACCCATCCAAGCTGAAAGATTGGTCTCTCGCCGGTTTCAATTTACCTGCCACTAGTCGACAATTACGTTCGCTAAGGCAGTGCCCGTGTCATAAAAATGCTCTGTGGACCCAGAATAATGTTTTTTGTGCCCAAAATACACTGATTCCCAATTTCTATGCGGAAATGTAAATTATTTTTTTTTGGTACGCTGTATGCCCAAGTGGTTTGTGGAACAAGAACAAGTATTTTTGTAATAAAAAACAGAAAATTAGTATCTCACTGCTGTAAATTGAAATTAATTATTTATGCGCCGGATGCACAACAGTTTTTTCGGCCTAAAACACGGCTTTTTTCAATAAAACCCCAAAATGCAGTTTTTAACTGCTGTACATTAACAGTAAATATTTATACTATGTATGGACACCAGATTTGGGGACCCAGAACACAGATTTGGTCACCAAAATTCACAAATGCAGTATTTAACAGCTATATATTGGAAATAATTATTTAAACGATGTATGCACAACAGTTTTTTCGGCCTGAAACATGGCTTTTTTTCAATAAAACCCCAAAATGCAGTTTTTAACTACTGTACATTAAAAGTAGATATTTATACTATATATGGACACCGGATTTGGGGACCCCGAACACGGATTTGGTCACCAAAATTCACAAATGCAGTATCAGACTGTTAAAAATTGGAAATAATTATTTAAACGACGGATGCACAGCAGTTTTTTCGGCCTAAAACGCGGCTTTTTTCAATAAAACCCCAAAATGCAGTTTTTAACTGCTGTACGTTAACAGTAGATATTTATACTATGTATGGACACCAGATTTGGGGACCCCGAACACGGATTTGGTCACCAAAATTCACAAATGCAGTATTTAACTGCTATAAATTGTAAATAATTATTTAAACGACGGATGCACAACTGTTATTTCGGTCTAAAACACAGCTTTTTTCAATAAAAGACCAAAATGCAGTTTTTTACTGCTGTAAATTTAAATCAGATATTTATACCGTGTATGTACAACTGCTTTGTGAAGCAATAATATTGCTTTTTTCACACAAAAAAGAATAATGGACTATTTCTCAGCTGTAATGTGAAATCGGTATTTATGCGGTGTAATTCAAGATGCTCTGTGGATCAGGATTAACACTCTTTTGTCAAAAAACATACTCTGATGCTGTATTTCACAGTAGCAATGTAAAATTGGTGGTTGGAATGGGTATTTCAGACTGTTTGGTGGATCTTGAATAAAGTTTTTTTCTATAAAAAACAAAGAAGCACTATTTCCCTTCAGAAATATAAAATATGTCGTTGGACGGTATATGCAGAACTATTTTGTGGACAAGGAATACAATTTTTCCCCCAAAATTACACGGATTCTCTATTTCATCGCAGAAATGTCAAATATATATTTTGGCGGTGTAAAATAGGCTTAATGGATCAGGTTGACCACTTTTTTTAACTAAAATACACTGATGCACTATTTGATAGCTTAAATGGAATATACGGTTTAGTGCATAGTATACAAAAGGGCTCTGTGGCACCACAGAGCCCAGGCTAGACAAATGGACTATGTCACGGCTTTTGTCACCAAAATTCACAAATGCAGTTTTTCACTGCTGTAAATTAAATGTAGGTATTTATACCGTGTATGTACAACTGCTTTGTGAAGCAGGAATTTAGCTTTTTTCACACAAAAAAAAGCACAATGCACTATTTCTTAGCTGTAGTGTGAAATCGGTATTTAGGCGGTGTATTTCAAAATGCTTTGTGGATCAGGATTTCCACTTTTTTGTCAAAAATACACTTACAGTATGCTGTATTTCACAGCAGCAATGTAAAATAGGTGGTTGGAATGGGTATTTCAGACTGTTTGGTGGACCTTGAATAAAGTTTTTTTTCTATAAAAAACAAAGAAGCACTATTTCCCTGCAGAAATATAAAATATGTCGTTGGACGGTGTATGCAGAACTGTTTTGTGGACAAGGAATACGGTTTTTCCCCCAACATTACACGGATTCTCTATTTCACAGCAGAAATGCCAAATGTATATTTTGGCGGTGTAAAATAGGCTTGGTGGATCAGGATGACTGCATTTTTTTTTTAACTAAAATACACTGATGCACTATTTGATAGCTGAAATGGAATATTCGGTTTAGTGCATAGTATACAAAAGTGCTCTGTGGCACCACAGATCCCAGGCTAGACAAATGGACTATGTCACCCCTTAAACATACAAAAGGCAATATAGGTGGCTTGAGCAGCCAGAAAAAAAAGTTTTTTTTTCTTCACTGAGCTACAAAATAGGATTAGGCTGATGTCCCTGGCAGGCTGGCTGGCACACATGCAGTACACTGCAGCGGCTAATATGGCCGCCGAGCACCACCTCAGTAACGGATGGATTACAAAAAAAGATTTCCCTTGCAGTGGCTGGGTACAGAAATGTTGGATTGCTGAAGCTCCCTCCCTCTCTACTTGCTGTATCTTTTGGATTAAAGTAGCACAGGTTCTTCTTAATTCTGCCCTATTCTGTCCCTGATCGCAGCACCAACATCCTCTCCCTAAGCTCAAATCAGCAGAGTGATGTGCGGCAGTACGTTACTCCAGCTTATAAAGAGGCTGGGTCACATGCTGCACTCAGCCAGTCACAGCCATGCCATAAGAAGGCATGGCTGTGATGGCTTCTTAGAGCAAGAAGTAAAACTCTTGCTTATTGGCTGCTGTGCAGCCCTTCAGAAAGCGGGAAGAAATCGCCGAACAACGGACCCGAACTCGACCTTTTT
Organism: Bufotes viridis; assembly: GCA_033119425.1. Classification (NCBI taxonomy): domain Eukaryota; kingdom Metazoa; phylum Chordata; class Amphibia; order Anura; family Bufonidae; genus Bufotes; species Bufotes viridis. The sequence goes on along the minus strand of CM065593.1, from coordinate 206,776,057 downwards.
CGAAAATGTTCGGGTTTGGGTTTGTGTCCCGAACACCCCAAAATTCGGTACGAACCCGAACTATACAGTTCGGGTGCCTTTGGGTTCGCTCAACTCTACTGGTGACCTGTAGGCATTATTGATAGGTGTAATACAGCTCTTTGCATCAGTGAAATAGAAATGCCATACTTAATCATGCTGTTCAGTCTGAGGGTGACCTGTTGGCCTTTCTTTTTGGTGCAATCCTACTCCTTTGCACCAGTGACAGGGAGATAAAATAGTTAATTAGTCTGTTAAGTGTGTGGGTGAGACATGGCTATTTTTTTGGTGAAAAAACCTTTACTTGCCACTGTCAAAGAGATATATAATAGTTATTCAGCCGGTTAATTGGGTCGGTGTGACCTACCTTTTTTTGGGTTTAAAATGCACTTTACTAGCCACCGTCAAAGGGATATATAATAGTTATTCAGCCGGTTAATGGAGTCGGTTTGACACCTCTTTTGCATCCGTAACATGGATATATATTGCCCCTGAGTGACATTACCACTCGTACACCCTGCTTTTATCTGTGTATGCTAATATCATTTCATCTATGCATTTATTCCAAGTCCTCCACATTGTGCATTTCCTATTTCTATTGAACTGTATATTTTCATGTAATGTACCTGGTTCACCAGTAGGTGGCAGCAAGCATGGCAGAGCTACAGTTAGAGAGAATGAACCCTTCTTTCCATTCTAACCCTCTCTCTAAGGAAGGGTGGAGACTAGTTAGTTTGAAAACTTCAAAATGGAGAGGCAAAGAAGTGCGGCACTCACCCAGGATTGTTGTGTGCAGATTTCTTTATTGAATCCAAGTGAAATGGAACAATGTTGCGGGTATGAGGCGGACAACCTCCACGCGTGTGGCAGGGGCGACGGCCGTTTTGCGTGTAGGCTCGCGCTTCCTCGGGCCGCAGATGCTTCCTAGCGTGTAAGGCGCGTATTTAAATGATGGAAGGAGGAGGAGTCAGGCATCGATTCGGCCGTGGCTATAGCAACGTCCAAACAACCACCGCAATCAATATAGGACATTAAAACCAAGTGATGGAAGGAGCATAGCCATATCAAAGCACAATACAATTACAGATATATCCAAGCGAAAAATCAAGAATACAAGCAGGCCACTACTATCAGAGATGACATGAAACATTGAGCTTAAACATTATACAAAAATATAGCAGACACTCGTTACAGGAACACTGCCATATTTAATTTTTATCATTAAAACCTTGGGGCCCCATCGTTCCAGTGCTGATGATCCACCTCGCCTCTCTCTGTAGGAGCCGAAGATGCCGGTACCCTCCCCTAGGGATGGGCCGGACAACCTCGACCGCCGAAAAGAAGAGACAACGGGGGTCACCATTATGCACGTTAGGTACATGCTCAACCAAACTTGGGGCACCTCTGCCTGTGCGTACAGAATTGAAGTGTTCCAGCACCCACTCAAACATGGGGCGTATGGTCTTACCTATATAAAACATTTTATAGGGACACAAGATGACATATACGACAAATGATGTGTGACAAGTGATGAAATCTTGTACTTTATGTGACACTTCCCCCAAAGTCAACCATTTGTGCTGCAAATTGAACATGCAGAATGAGCAACTGCCACACTTGTGATTGCCAACAGGCCTCTTATCTGAGAGCCAATTAGAACATGTGGGGTAATGCAAACCACTGTAGACCAACTTGTCCCTTAACGTATGGCATCTTTTAAACGTTATCAAGGGCCTGCTGGCAGTCAAATCTTTGAGGGTGGCATCACCCTTGAGTAGGTCCCAATTATAAAGGACAACCTGTCTTACCAATGAGGCAGCTGGACTGAACTTAAAAGCAAAAGTAAAACGATTCATGTGTTGGTTATGTGTTCTCTCTACCAGCAAACTCTCCTTACGCGCTAGGACGCATCTGCGGCCCGAGGAAGCGCGAGCCTACGCACGAAACGGCCATCGCAGCCTGCCACACGCGTGGAGGTTGTCCACCTCATACCCGCAACATTGTTCCATGTCACTTGGATTCAATAAAGAAATCTGCACGCAACAATCCTGGGTGAGTGCCACACTTCTTTACCTCTCCATTGTGAAGTTTTCATTTACTCTGTCGTCTGTTTACTGCTGAGCACCACTGAAAGGAATAATATAATCCGACTGGCCTGTTGGGCGTCTCACTGTCAGCCATTGCCTTATTGATGGATCTGACGTTAGCTGTTTGAGGTATGGCAGTGCCACCGTACATCATTTCTTGTTCTCAATACTAGTTAGTTTGAAGTCATTCCTAGCTTACCCCAAGCTAGGTGAAGGTGTGCAGGGCCACGTCTCTTTGGGACATACCCAAACAAAGCCAGCCAGAGCACCCTAAGCTCAGCTGGACATGGAGGCAGAAGCTTGAAGCCTCAGAAGCCAGGAATAAAGTTCCCTGACATAACTTTAGAGACAGACTATAGAAGGAAAGTGCAGCATACAGCTAAAGCAAAGTTATTCAGTCAGCCTTGTCAGTACAGCAGAGCCAGAGAGCAACCGATGTAGTAGTGCTGAGTTTGCTTGCCTGCCAGAGTTGATGCTAAAGCCTGCTGGGACGAAGATAAAGTCTGTAAACTGTTGGGAGAAATGTTTATTCGAAGTACAGCTGTTTTTAAACATCATAACCAGGTCTGTACTCAATTTATTCTTCATCCCACCAATCAACTACCCCCTTTGTCTCCTTCAGAGCCAATGCCTGGGGTTCCAGCATATCCAGGTAGGAGCATTGTGACTCGTGCACATGACATTAAGGGACATTATAGGCCACCCTATATCACTCGGCCATTCCTACACCTGGGTACCAACACCATTTGTTAAAGGGACTCTGTCCCATTGTTGCTTCATTGCAACTGGCATCACAAAACATTTATGTCATCTTAAAGGGACCCCTTGGGGACCACACCCACTGTTGCAGATACGCAATTGTTTGTCTGTCAGGCAATTTTGCGGGTGACTGTAACAAAATGAGGAGAGCATCAACTAGGGGATGTGGTCGTGGTGTTGCTGGTGTTGGTGCTAGTGGAGCTCCTGCTGCAGGGAGAGAACGTTGTCGATCGGTGCCAGCTACAAGTCAAAATGAAACACCATCCTCTGAGGCATGAAGGCAACAGGACCAGTGGTGTACATAGAGAAGTAAGGGCCCCATAGCAAGGATCAAACCAGGTCCCACACAGGACAGAAGGGTTTCTGCCTAAACCCCTTTCAATGATCCTTGGGCTATTTTTCCCACGGCGTCATTTGCTAAAAGTTGTTCCTTTAGACTCTAGATAAAGTTCAGAGGGTAGAGTCTTGACCAAGTTTTCACCTCCAGTAGAAGAGGGGATGATACCAACAGGGCCCCCTCTTGCCCTGGGCCCCATAGCAGTTGTAATGTCTGCCACTATGGTAGTTATGCACCTGGACAGGACGTTATGCAACATTTTGTAGGTCCGAATACCGCTCTAAGAATGGTGAGGCCAGAACAAGTAGAGGCGGTAGTAGAATGGATGGCTGAGAGTGCCACCAGTTCCTTCATATTGTCTTCCACCCGGTCCACTGCTGAAAGCACAGAATTGGCACTGGCAGCCCACGGGCATTCGTCTTCAACCTCAACCCCTTGCACATCAGCCAAACAGTCTGAGCCCCAACTCATGCAGCAGTCACTTATGTCTTTTAATGACTCTGCTGGCGGGGTTTTCGTGGGCCATCCACCTAGCCCTGCCACAGATGTGACAGAGATGCACCAAGAATGCACTGATGCCCAACCACTTATGTTTAAGGATAGGGACTAGTGATGAGCGGCAAGGGCAATATTGGAATAAGCAATATTTCGTGAATATTTGGTAGAATATTCGTCATATATTCACGAATCCGCTAATATGGTCTTGTTTGCAAAAATCGGCAATGTAATATGCATGTAATGCGCACGTAATACAGGCGTGGGTCACTATAGCTAAATTTTTCAAGAAGTTTCCTGAGACTGGAGAAAATGGTTGGCATGGCAGAGAATTACAATAGCTTTATATGCAGATAGAGTGCTCCAATATATTCACGATTGCAAAATCGGCACTAATGATGCAAATCTTTTGGCGCAATATGTGCAACTTCACATTTTAACAGGTCTGACTACATATTAATGATTGGTGCACTAAGTATTGTTGTGAATTTGTAACATCACAGCACTATGTATGTATGTATGTAGCATACATACATACATACAGCACTGTTTGCAGCATGTATGTATGTATGTAGCTACACTATATCACTATCTAACCTAAACTGACTATCTCCCACTACCAATCTGTATTATATATATAAGCTATCTAATGTAATGGAAAGGAAAGCAGAGAGCATAGCAATAACTGCAAAATACTGCATACAATGGCTGCCGGGGAGGGTCTTATATACTAAAGGGGTAGGCAACTTTCCTATCGGTTGCTAGGGATGTTGCTAAGCTCAGACAAAGACATAGCAGCCTTCCCATTGGCCTACAAGCAAGAAGCTGGGAGGGATCATGGGTTCAGATGAAAAAAAAAATCTAAAATATTTGAAAATTAGGAATATATACCACTATATTCTAAATATTCATGAATTATCGATGTGGCGATATTCGCAATTAAAATTTGTGATTCAAATATGTGTGCCCATCACTAATAAGGACGTGGGAGAACCACCGCAGCAACACAGGTGTCAACTGCTGGGTCTTTCTGCAGTGTACAGACCGCCAGGAGGGCAGGGGTGAGGAGTTGGTGGAAAATGATGGGGAGGATGATGAGGTCCTAGACCTCACATGGCATCCAGATTACGCCAGTGACGTGTGCAGTTCGGAGGAAGAGAGTGGTGGTATGCAGCGCCAGCTGCACAGCAAAAAGAGAGCAGGGTGCAAAAACAGAGTGGCCGCCCTCCAGCCAGTATGACATAGCACAGAAGTTCCCTGGCGTGGCAGTTCTTCAGGCAGTGTGCTGACGACAGCACACGGATGGTTTGCACGCAGTGCAGTCAGAGCCTGAAGCGAGGAATAAATGTTCTCAACCTGCATGAACTGGCATCTAAAATCAAACCACCAGCTGCAGAGGAGTAGACACCTCAAGAACCACAAAAGATCAGAGGCTCCTCCTGCTCCCTCTTCTGCGGTCTTGGCCTCTTCCTCCTCTCTGGAGCGACAGGGGCACCTGCCACCCTGAAAACAGACGATGTGGCAGCCACACAACCACCACCGTCCCCCAGCATGTCCACACTGTCCCATGGAAGCGTTCAGCTGTCCATCCCACAAACACTGGAGAGAAAGAGGAAGTACCCACCCATGAGCCCTGGCCCTGAATGTTAGCATTTCAAAGCTGCTGGACTTTAAAATGCTGCCATTGAGTCTGGTGGAGACGGACAGTTTTAAAAATGTAATGACGGCAGCTATCCGACAGTACTTGGTTCCCAACAGCCACTACTTTTCAAGACAGGATATCCCTGCTCTGCATGAACAAGTGGCAGACTACATCAGGTGTGCACTGTGCAATGCCATAGTTACATAGTTAATAGAGTTAAGCGAACACCTGGATGTTCGGGTTAGAGCAGTTCGGCCAAACTTCACGAAAATGTTCAGGTTCGGGATCTTGACCCGAACTTGACCCCGAACCCCATTGAAGTCAATGGGGACCTGAACTTTTGGGCACTAAAAAGGCTGTAAAATAGCCCAGGAAAGGGCCAGAGGGCTGCAAAGGGCAGCAAAATGTAGGTAAATACCCTGCAAACAAATGTGGAAATGTGGACTTAAAATAAAATAAAATAAATAAAAATTAACCAATATCAATTGGCAACTTGGAGGAGGAGGTGGAATAGGAGGTTGGGTGGCGTCAGGTGGGAATGCTATGGGAGTTGAAGTTCTCATCACAGCCAAAAAGGATTCATGTCTGCCTGTAGTGCAACAGGCCTCATTCACAGACTCAGGGCCATGGCAACCATACATGGGAGTTGAAGTTCACATCACAGCCAAGAAGGATTCATGTCTGCCAGCTGTGTCACAGGCCTCACTCACAGACTCAGGCCAATGGCAACCATACATGGGAGTTGAAGTTCTCATCACAGCAAAGAAGGAATCATGTCTGCCTGCAGGGCCACAGGCCTCATTCAAACATTCAGACCCACGGGACCCACAAAGAGGAGAGTTAAAATCACGCCAAGACAGTATTGATTTCACCCAGCAATGCCATAGGCCTCATTCACAGATTCATACCCATGGAACCCACAAAGAGGAGAGCTACAATCATGCCAAATCAGTATTGATTTCACCCAGCAGTGCCACAGGCCACATTCACTAATTCAGGAGGACCACGGAAAAGAGGAGAGCGGTCTCGTAACAACAATATAGGCCTTAGGTCAACCTGCAATGGAACAGGTCATTATCATTTATGTAGGCCCCTGACACCTAGACAGAGGAGAGGTCATTTGACAGTAAAAAGAGTTTAATGTCTCCCACCAATGCAGCAAGCGATTAAACAAAATATAGGCCCCTGACAACCAGACAATGGGGCGATCATTTGACAGTAAAAAGAGGTTAATGTCTCCCACCAATACAGCAGGTGATAAAACAAAATATAGGCCCCTGACAACCAGACAATGTAGAGGTCATTTGACAGTATAAAGAGGAAAATGTCACCCAATAAAGCAACAAATGATTAAACAGCATATAGGCCCCTGACACCCACACAATGGGGCAGTCATTTGACAGTAAAAAGAGTTAAATGTCTCCCACCAAGACAGCAAGCAAGTAAATGAAATATAGGCACCTGACACCCACACAATGGGGCGGTCATTTGACAGTAAAAAGAGTTTAATATCTCCCACCAAGACAACAAATGATTAAACGACATATAGACCCCTGACACCAACACAATGGGGCAGTTATTTGACAGTAAAAAAGTTAAATGTCTCCCACCAAGACAGCAAGTACATAAACGAAATATAGGCCCCTGACACTCACACAATGAGGCGGTTATTTGACAGTAAAAAGAGTTAAATGTCTCCCACCAAGACAGCAAGCAAGTAAACAAAATATAGGCCCCTGACACCCACACAATAGGGCGGTCATTTGACAGTAAAAAGAGTTTAATATCTCCAACCAAGACAACAAATGATTAAACGACATATAAGTCCCTGACACCCACACAATGGGGCAGTCATTTGACAGTAAAAAAAGTTAAATGTCTCCCACCAAGACAGCAAGTAAGTAAACGAAATATAGGCCCCTGACACCCACAGAATGGTGCAGTCATTGGATAATAAAAAGAGTTAAATGTCTCCTACCAAGACAGCAAGCAAGTAAACGAAATATAGGCTCTTAACACCCACACAATGGGGCGGTCATTTGACAGTAAAAAGAGTTTAATATCTCCCCCCAAGACCACAAATGATTAAACGACATATAGGACCCTGACACCCACACAATGGGGCAGTCATTTGACAGGAAAAATAGTTAAATGTCTCCTACCAAGACAGCAAGCAAGTAAACGAAATATAGGACCCTGACAGTAAAAAGAGTTTAATATCTCCAACCAAGACAACAAATGATTAAACGACATGTAGGCCTCTGACACCAATACAATGGGGCAGTCATTTGACAATAAAAAGAGTTAAATGTCTCCCACCAAGACACCAAGTAAGTAAACGAAATATAGGCCTCTGACACCCACACAATGGGGCAGTCATTTGACAGTAAAAAGAGTTTAATATCTCCCACCAAGACAGCAAGTAAGTAAATGAAATATAGGCCCCTGACACCCACACAATGGGGCAGTCATTTGACAGTAAAAATAGTTAAATGTCTCCCACCAAGACATCAAGCAAGTAAGCGAAATATCGGCCCCTGACACCCACACAATGGGGCGGTCATTTGACAGTAAAAAGAGTTTAATATCTCCAACCAAGACAACAAATTATTAAATGACATATAGGCCCCTGACACCCACACAATGGGGCAGTCATTTGACAGTAAAAAGAGTTAAATGTCTCCCACCAAGACAGCAAGCAATTAAACTAAATATAGGCCCCTGACACCCACACAATGGGGCAGTCATTTGACAGTAAAAATAGTTAAATGTCTCCTACCAAGACAGCAAGCAAGTAAGCGAAATATAGGCCCCTGACACCCACACAATGGGGCAGTCATTTGACAGTAAAAACTGTTTAATATCTCCAACCAAGACAGCAAGCAAGTAAACGAAAGACAACAAATTATTAAATGACATATAGGCCCCTCACACCCACACAATGGGGCAGTCATTTGACAGTAAAAATAGTTAAATGTCTCCCACCAAGACAGCAAGCAAGTAAACGAAATATAGGCCCCTGACACCCACACAATGTAGCGGTCATTTGACAGTAAAAAAAGTTTGATCTCTCCACCAAGACAACAAATAATTAAACGACATATAGGCCCCTGACACCCACACAATGAGGCAGGCATTTGACAGTAAAAAGAGTTAAATGTCTCCCACCAAGACAGCAAGCAATTAAACGAAATATAGGCCCCTGACACCCAGACAGAGTAGAGGTCATTCGACATCAAAAACAGGATAATGTCACCCACCAAAGCAACAGGCGATTATCTGAAATGTAGGCCCCTGGCACCCAGACAGAGGAGAAAGGTCCAATAGCAGCAAAAGAGGCATCATGTTACCCACCATTGTAACAGGCCACTTTCAGTAATTTAAGCCCCAGCAACCAGACAGAGGTGAGAGGTCCCATAGCAGCAAAACAGTCATCATGTTACCCCCCAATGGAACTGGCCACTTTAAGTTATTTAGGCCCTAGCACCCAGACAGAGGAGAGAGGTCCCATAGCAGCAAAACAGGCATCATGTTACCCACCAATAGAACAGGCCACTTTCAGTTATTTAGGCCACAGCACCCAGACAGAGGAGAGAGGTTCCATAGCAGCAAAACAGGCATCATGTTACCCACCATTGGAACAGGCCACTTTCAGTAATTTAAGCCCCAGCACCCAGACAGAGGAGAGAGGTCCCATAGCAGCAAAACAGGTATCATGTTACCCCCTAATGGAATAGGCTACTTTCAGTTATTTAGGCCCTAGCATCCAGACAGAGGAGAGAGGTCCCATAGCAGCAAAACATGCATTGTGTTACCCACCAATAGAACAGGCCACTTTCAGTTATTTAGGCCCCAGCACCCAGACAGAGGAGAGAGGTCCCATAGCAGCAAAACAGGCATCATGTTACCCACCAATGGAACAGGCCACTTTCAGTTATTTAGGCCCCTGACACCCAGACAGAGGAGAGGTCATTTGACAGCAAAAAGAGGTTAATGTCATGCACAAAAGCAGCAGGTGATTAGCTCAAATGTAGACCCCTGGCACCCAGACAGAGGAGAGGTTCATTCAACTTGGTGTTGCCCCCAAAATAATGGTACAAATAAAAAAAGAGGATTCAATAAAGAAATTCCCTGGAGTACAAGAATGTATAGTTGAGGTCAAGGCAGTTATAAATTTCTATTCTGCACAAGGGATGGACAGGTCCTGTGGGATCCATGCCTGGTTCAGTTTTATGAACGTCAGCTTGTCCACGTTGGCTGTGGACAGGCGGCTGCGTTTGTCTGTAATGACGCCCCCTGCCGTGCTAAATACACGTTCAGACAATACACTGGCCGCATGGAAGGCCAGCAATTCCAAGGCATAAAAGGCTAGCTCTGGCCATGTGGACAATTTGGAGACCCAGAAGTTGAATGGGGCCGAACCATCAGTCAGTACGTGGAGGCGTGTACACAAGTACTGTTCCACCATGTTGCTGCTGCCTCCTGCTAACTAGAGATGTCGCGAACATAGAATATTCCGTTCGCAGACAGCGAACGCGAATTTCCGTAAATGTTCGCGAACGGGCGAACCGGGTGAACTGCCATAGACTTCAATAGGCAGGCGAATTTTAAAACCCACATGAACTCTTTCTGGCCACAATAGTGATGGAAAAGTTGTTTCAAGGAGATTAACACCTGGACTGTGGGATGCCGGAGGGGGATCCATGGCAAAAAAACTCCCATGGAAAATTACGTAGTTGACGCAGAGTCGGGTTTTAATCCATAAAGGCATAAATCACCTAACATTCCTAAATTGTTTGGAATAACGTGCTTTAAAACATCCAGTGTGTGTATACGATCAGGTATGATGTTGTATAGATCAGGTAGTGTAAGGGTTACGCCCGCTTCACAGTGACAGACCAAACTCCCCGTTTAACGCACCGCAAACAACCACAAACAGTCCATTTGCACAACCGCAAACTCTCCTTTTGCACAAGGTTGGATACCAAGCTAGCCATGTCCCGTTCCTTGTCCTCACTGATGTCATTGAAGGTCTCTTCCTCCACCCAGCCATGTGCAACACCAAGGGTCCCCAAAAGGTGACAACTTGCCACCTGGGACGCCTGCTGTGGTTGCTCTTCCACCTCCTCAAAGCCACCTTCCTCCTCTGATTCCTCTTCCTCAGACTCCTCCCTCTGCGTTGCGCAGGTCCAGCGATGACAAATGGTCTATGAGGGGCCGAATTTTGTGGAGCCAGTCATAAGCAGGGTGGCCTCTTGGATGACAGGTTTGATTGTCAGTGAAATGCATAAAGCGCATGAAGACCTCAAAGCGTGTCCCGGACATAGCAACAGAGAACATGGGCATGTAATGTATTGGGTCTTGAGACCAATAGGACCGCTATACAATTTTTTTAGTTAGACCCATGCTGAGGATAAGGCCCAAAAATATTTTACATTTGGAAACTGTGACTGGTTTCCACCGGAAAGGGTGGGCATAGAAGCTTTCCGAATTGGTGGTTATATACTGTGTGGCGTAGCGGTTGGTTTCTGCCACAACTAAGTCGTAGAGAACAGCTCAAAAAACTCAAGGGCCGATCCTAAATGAGCTGTCTCCGCGCGAACTCCAGACTGTGTGGTGAAAGCGGGCAATACGGGTGTGGCGGAAGCTGGGGATTGCTAATTTGGGTTTGCCAGCACCTCTGGGAGACTAAGGGCTCTACGGGCCTGTGAACGTGGTGGCTGCGGTGGGGGTGTTACTGCACATGCCACCATACCAGCTTGAGCTGCCCTTCTGGTTCTCGCCACTTCACCAGGGAATACGGCAGTGCTGGTAGAAGGTCCAGGATGTGCTGCGCTGCTGGTGTATGCCGCACTATGAAAAAGATCAGCTCTAGCACCACTCTGCTGCAAATGAGGCTCATCATGCAGGGTATGCAGAACACTGACATGGGTCGGGTACGCTTCACCATAGCAGGGACCTCAACCTCGTCATCCACACTAGCGGTTAGAGTGATACTGCTCTCTACAGGTTCATATTCTGAACCACTGGATTAAGCGGGTGAGGCGTCCCCATCGCTTTCATCCATCACGACCAGAATCCTGTAGGCCTCTTCAGCGGAATACCTCTTTTTTTGACATTTTGGACTAACTACATTTAGGGGGTATTCCTCTGAGACTACCCAGGAAAAAGAGCACACCTGCCTAGTAAAAAGGATTGCTTGCGAAGTAAAGCTGCGATCGCTAATAAAGATCCAAAAAGATCAAAAGTGATCTTTATAGCGCCTCATCGATTTTACAGTGTTGTTGCAGTGATCAGAAAAAAAAATTTCCCTCACTGCGGTGGGGCGGACTGAACGCAAGTGTGGGCACAAGATCAGGCCTAATCGGGTGAACACTGCATTTTTTGTAGAGCCTAAGGTGACCCTAATGTATTGATATAGATCTGATTGCGATCAGTCTTGATCACTTACAGATACTATATAGTACTAGGGCTGATTAGCGACAGCGATGACGCTAATCAGCGACTAATCAGTGACTGCGGTGTGGTGGGCTGGGCGCTAACTACCTAACAAGTAGCTAACTAACTGGCGGTGATAAGGGACCCTTAGGTAGGAGGGTCTGGGAGGGAGGCTATGCTGATAGGCTGGAATGTGTCTGCTGACTGTGAGGTACAGGGTCAAATTTTGCTCAATGATGACGTATAGTAGGCGAACCAAACATTGCATATGTTTACTCGCCCTGGAGAACGCGAACAAGTGATGTTCGCCTGGAACTGTTCGCCGGCGAATAGTTTGGGACATCTCTACTGCTAACACGTTCCCTATCAGCTGGTGGTACAGTTAGCTGTGGTGCTGTGACAAAACTTTTCCACATCTCGCCCATGCTAACCCTGCCTTCAGAGGATCTGGCCGTGACACAGCAGCTCCAGTGTGGGAATTAAGGTGGGCACGTTGTCTTTGTACCGGGGATCCAGCAAGACGGCCACCCAGTAGTCAGCACACGTTAAAATTTGGGCAACTCTGCTGTCGTTGCGCAGGCTCTGCAGCATGTAGTCGCTCATATGTGCCAGGCTGCCCAGAGGTAAGGACAAACTGTCCTCTGTGGGAGGCGTATCATCATCGTCCTCTGTTTCCCCCAAGCCATGCACCAGTGATGGGCCCGAGCTGCGTTTGGTGCCACCCCTCTGTGAACATGCTTCATCCTCATCCTCCTCCACCTCATCCTCATTCTCCTCATCCTCCAGTAGTGGGCCCTACCTGGCCAAATTTGTACCTGACCTCTGCTGTTGCAAAAGACCTCCCTCTGAGCCACTTCAAAAAAAATGGCCTGAAAGAAATGACCCCTCTTGCTCCTCCTGGGCCACCTCCTCTTCCATCATCGCCCTAAGTGTTTTCTCAAGAAGACATAGAAGTGATATTGTAATGCTGATAATGGCGTCATCGCCACAGGCCATGTTGATGGAGTACTCAAAACAGCGCAACAGGGCACACAGGTCTCGCATGCAGGCCCAGTCATTGGTGGTGAAGTGGTGCTGTGCGACTCACCCGTGCGTGCTGCAGCTGAAACTCCACTATGGCCAGGTGCTGCTCACACAGTCTCTCCAGCATGTGTAAGGTGAAGTTCCACCTGGTGGGCACGTCGCATATGAGGCGGTGAGCGGGAAGGCCGAAGTTACGCTGTAGCGCAGACAGGCGAGCAGCGGCAGGATGAGAACGCCGGAAGTGCGCACAGACAGCCCGCACTTTATGCAGCAGCTCTGACATGTCGGAGTAGTTGTGAACGAATTTCTGCACCACCAAATTCAGCACATGCGTCAAACCGGCTAGTCCCATAGCTGCAACGAGATTTCACCCATTATCGCACACCACCAGGCCGGGCTTGAGGTTCACCGGAAGCAACCACTCGTCGGTCTGTTGTTCTATACCTGCCACAACTCCTGCACAATGTGGGGCTTGTCCCCCAAACACATGACTTTCAGAACGGCCTGCTGACGTTTACCCCAGGCTGTGCTGAAGTTGGTGGTGAAGGTGTGTGGCTGACCACATGAGCAGTTGGAAGAAGAGGAGGAAGCTGAGTAGGAGGGGGAGGAAATAGGAAGCAAAGAATGATGCTCTGTGATCCTTGGCAGCGGAAGCCGCCACTGCATTTACCCAGTGTGCAGTTAGGGAGATATAGAGTTCTTGACCGTGCTTACTGGTCCAAGTATCTGAGGTTAGGTGGACCTTGCCACAGATAGCATTGCGCAGTGCACACTTGATTTTATCCGATACTTGGTTGTGCAGGGAAGGCACGGCTCTCTTGGAGAAGTAGTGGTGGCTGGGAACGAAAATGCTGGCATTCAGGGCCAGTGATCGAGGGTGGCTAGGTGGGGATTTACGCTTTATCTCCAAGGTTTGTAAGATGGAGAGCTGAACGCTGCCGTGTGACATGGTGGAGATGCTTGGTGATGGAGGTAATGGAAAGGCGGAGGAAGAGCTTGAGGCAGCAGCAGAAGAGGGAGCAGGAAGGGCCTGAGCCCTTTCTTGGTTTTGAAGGTGCTTACTTCAATGGAGCCCGTGTCTCGCATGTAGATGCCTGGTCATGCAGGTTGTGCTAAGGTTCAGAACGTTAATGCCTCGCTTCAGGCTCTGATGGCACAGCGTGCAAACCACTCGGGTCTTGTCGTCATCATATTGTGTGAAGAAGTGCCATGCCAGGGAACTCCGTGAAGCTGCCTTTGGTGTGATCGGCCCCTGGTGGCGGTGGCCAGTAGCAGACGAACTCTCTTGGCGACGCCTGTTCTGCTTTTGCATCCTGCTCCCTCTTTTGCTACGCTGTTGGCTCGGTCTCACCACTGCCTTTTCCTCTGAACTCTGAAAGTCAGTGGCACGACTTAATTCCATGTGGGGTCTAGGACCTCATCATCCCCTGCATAGTCTTCCACACAGTCTTCCTCCCTGACCTCCTTTTCGGTCTGCACACTACAGAAAGATGCAGCAGTTGGCACCTGTGTTTCGTCATCATCAGAGACGTGCTGACTCTGCTGAGGTGGTATTCCCATGTCCTCATCAGGAAACATAAGTGGTTGTGTGTCAGTGCATTCTATGTCTTCCACCACTGGGGAAGGGCTGGGTGGATGCCCTTGGTAAACCCTGCCAGCAGATTCTTCAAACAGCATAAGAGACTGCTGCATAACTTGAAGCTCAGACAGGTTCCCTGATATGCATGGGGATGATGTGACAGACTGATGGGCTTGGATTTCACGCACCACCTGTGCGCTTTTTGCAGAAGACTGGGTGGGAGATAATGTGAACCTGCTGGACCCACTGTCGGCCACCCAATCGACTAGTGCCTGTACTTGCTTAGGCCTAACCATCCTTGGAACGGCATTAGGCCGGACCAAATATCGCTGTAGATTCTGGCGGCTACTGGGAACTGAGGTAGTTGATTCACTAGGACGTGTAGCTGTGGCAGAACGGCCACGTCCTCTCCCAGCGCCAGAGGGTCCACTAACACCACCACAACCATATCCGCGTCCCTTATTAGATGTTTTCCTGATTGTTACCGATCACCACAATAAGGAAAAACTTATTTGGCCCAATGTATAGAGTTCAAATTAAGGCCTTTTTTTATAGGCACCTAACACTATCTAGCTATTTATGTACCATATTACACTAATACAGACACAGCAGAAACCATAGATTTATGGGAATATAAATTTTAGGCCTAGTATTTAGTCCTTGGCTGGCCTGGCTATCCTTTTATGGACAGAATTACATTTGGAGATGCACAGTAGCGTGTGCAAATATAGAGGCTTATGCTTTCATCACTTGAATTTAGACACTTAGTGTAATATACTGTACCCTTTTACGGACAGAAATACACTTGGAGATGCACAGTAGAGTGTGCAAATATAGAGGATTTATTTTTCAGGCCTTGTATTTAGACGCTGACACCCTGAATGTAATATACCCTATTGCGGATAGAATAACACTTGGAGAGGAACAGTGGAAATCACAGATGTTTAGGATTTCTATTTCAGGGATTTTATTTAGCCACAGAAAAATATCTATCCTTTGACGGACAGTATTACACTTGGACGGCCACAGCTGGAAACCCAGATTTAGGGGATTGGTATTTTGGCAATTGAAATTCACCCCGGAAAAAAAATATATTCTTTGACGGACAGTATTACACTTGGCAGGCCACAGCTGGAACACCAGATTTAGGGATTGTTATTTGGCAATTGAATTTCACCCCAGAAAAAACACTATCCTTTGACGGACAGTATTAAACTTAGCCAGCCACAGCTGGAAAACCAGATTTTGGGGGATTGGAATTTTGGCAACTGAATTTCACCCCAGAGAAAAATCTATCCTTTGACAGACAATATTAAAATTAGCCAACCACAGCTGAAAAACCAGATTTAAGGGATTGGTATTTTGGCAATTGAATTTCACCCCAGAAAAAAATCTATCCTTTGACGGACAGTATTACACTTGGACAGCCACAGCTGGAACACCAGATTTAGGGGATTGGTATTTTGGCAATTAAAATTCACCCCAGAACAAAAACAATCCTTTGATGGACAGTATTTCACTTGGCTAACCACAACTGGAACCACAGATTTAGGGGATTGGTATTTTGGCAATTGAATTTCACCCCAGAAAAAAATCTATCCCTTGATGGACAGTATTAGACTTGGACAGCCACAGCTGGAACAACAGATTTAGGGGATTGGTATTTTGGCAGTTGAATTTCACGCCAGAAAAAATTCTATCCTTTGCCGGACAGTATTAAATTTAGCCAGTCAAAGCTGGAACCCCAGATTTAGGGGATTGGTATTTTGGCAATTGAATTTCACCCCAGGAACAAATCTATCCTTTGACGGACAGTATTACACTTGACCAGCCACAGCTGGAACACCAGATTTATGGGATTGGTATTTTGGCAATTGAATTTCACCCCAGAAAAAAATCTATCGTTTGACAGACAGTATTACACTTGAACAGCCACAGTTGGAACAGCAGATTTAGGGGTTAGGTTTTGTGGCAATTGAATTATACCCCAGAAAAAAATCTATCCTTTGACGGACAGTATTACACTTGGCCAGTAATAGCTAAAACCACTGATTTAGGGGATTTATATTTTGGCAATAGAATTTCACCTCAGAAAAAAATATCTATCATTTGACGGACAGTATTATACTTGGCCAGCAATAGCTAAAACCCCTGATTTAGGGGATTGGTATTTTGGCAATTGAAATTCACCCCAGAAAAAAATCTATCCTTTGACGGACAGTATTACTGTCACAACCGCTATCCCAGCAGCGGTCGTGTCGCACCAGACGGAGGGGAAGGGGGACCCTTATCTACGGATGGGAAATAGAGCGGCCACCCCTGACAAACCCTAAGCTGGCACCTGTCTGCCCTGATACCCTAGACGGGGTGTTAACCCGTGCGGCGAGCAGGATGCCTAAACCCTGAGTCACCCTAAGAAGACTAGACTGGGGAAAGGCAGATGGGAGCACTAGTCACCATCACTCATGTCTAGGAGAACAACAGGGGAAGACAGCAACAAACAAACAATCTCCAGCAGAGATAGACTTATCCAGTCACGAGCAGAGAAGATGATCCCAATAACGACAGTCCACGCCAGAAGAGCTCCACAGCAATACCGTCAAACGATCTCCTTCAAAGGTCAGAATAGCACTGGAAGTAAGGACTATAGGCCAGATTTATCATTAGCCTAAGTCACTTTTCTGGAGTTGAAAAGTCGCAAAAAATTGCGCAAAAAGCCAAATTGCGCAATTTTTTGCGACTTTTTGGAGACTTACGCCACTCACTCCAAAACCAAGTTTATGGGCGTTTTGTCGTATGTAAATCACTTGCAAGACAGATTTATTATTGCGACTTTTTAAATAGTCGCAAAAAAGTCGCAAAAAATTGCGCAAACTCACTCCACTCATGACCATGCTTATGTTTGACAAAATCACTTTTTTAAAATTGCGACTTTTCCAAAGACAAAGCCAAAATACAACTAGGAACCATAAATACACCAGATTTATCAACCTCTGAAAGAGCCCATGATAAATTTGACTTGACTCAAATACACATACGCCTTCTTTGAAAGTGGAGTGAACTGCAAGAGTAATGTTAAATCTGGCCCTATATCTGGCAATGACTGCAAGTGAAACTGAAACTAATATAGTAGCTGGGAGTGGTCTGACTGCACTCATCTGAGAAGAATGCCTACAAACTCCCAGTCAGGACAAAAAGGTTCACAAGGCAAAACCCGGATGACATACCCTGAACCACGGAGCAAACTCACAAGCTATTGCGAGTAGCAAGTCGCTGCGACCTTCTCCTCCCAGACCTGTCTGGATCAGTCACAGTCACAGTACCCCCCTTTCTACGAGGGGCCACCGGACCCTCAAGACCAGGACTCTTTGGATGGGACCTATGAAAAGCCCGAATGAGTCTGTCCGTCTTTATCTCTGATGCTGGCACCCACATTCTCTCTTCGGAACCATAACCTCTCCAGTGCACCAGGTACTGAAGAGAGCGGCGAACATATCGCGAATCAACAATATTTTCTACCTGAAACTCAAGACTGCCATCAACAACCACCGGTGGAGGCGGTAGTGGCAAAGGTTCAGGAGGTTCTACATATCTCTTAAGCAGAGATCTGTGGAAGACATTATGGATCCTTAGAGTCTGAGGTAGCTCCAGACGAAAAGCCACCGGGTTAATGATCTTAATTACCCTATAAGGAACTAATAAATCTCGGACCTAATTTCCATGAGGGAACCTTCAACTTGATATTTCTGGTAGACAACCACACCAAGTCATTCACCCCAAGGTCCGGACCTTCAGAGCGCTTCTTATCAGCCATACGTTTGTATCTACCACCAATTCTCTTCAAACTTTCTTGCACACTCTGCCACACTGATGAAAGTTGAGACGCAAATCGTTCCTCCTTGGGAATCCCAGACGGCCCCCCCTCACTAAACGTACAAAACTGAGGATGGAAACCATACGCACCAAAAAATGGTGACTTATCGGTGGATTCTTGACGACGATTATTAATGGGAAACTCGGCTAACGGTAAATAAGTTCCTCCTGATTTTCGGAAACAAAGCATCTCAAATATGTCTCTAGGTTTTGATTGGTACGTTCAGTCTGACCGTTGGACTGTGGATGGAAAGATGAAGAAAACGACAGATGAACCCCTAAATGAGAACAAAAAGCTTTCCAAAATTTAGAAACAAATTGGGTACCACGATCCGAAACAATATCGGAAGGGACCCCGTGAAGCTTCACGGTGTGGTGAATAAAAACCTGAGCCAGTGTGTTAGCATTAGGCAATGCGGTAAGAGCAATAAAGTGCACCATTTTACTGAATCTGTCAACAACTACAAGAATAACAGTCTTCCCCGCTGATACTGGTAGATCAGTAATGAAATCCATTGATAGGTGCGTCCAAGGCCTGTTGGGGATGGCCAGAGGTAAAAGACGCTCTGGCGGATGAGTATGATCCACCTTAGAACGAGCACAGTTAGCACATGCAGACAAAAAATTCAACACCTCCTGGCGCCACTTAGGCCACCAGAACCGACGAGACACTAATTCAGAGGTTGCCTTACTACCTGGGTGTCCTGCCAGTGCGGAGTTATGGTGTTCTTTTAGTATCTCCAGGCGTAAATTTTCTGGCACAAACAGTTTACCCGAGGGGCAGGAGGCCGGGGCGTCCCCCTGAGCTTCCAACACCCTCCCCTGTAAACCTGTGTGTACTGCAGAGACCACCACCCCCTTTTGCAAAATAGGCTCTGGAACATCATCATCACCCCCTCCAGGAAAACTTCGAGACAATGCATCCGCCTTAGTATTTTTTGCCCCTGGGCGATAGGTTATTACAAAATTAAACCTAGTAAAAAATAACGACCACCGAGCCTGTCTAGGGGTGAGACGTTTAGCAGACTCCAGATATACTAAGTTTTTGTGATCAGTAATCACTGTGACGGGATGAATCGCCCCCTCCAAAAAATGACGCCACTCCTCTAAGGCCAACTTAATAGCCAAAAGTTCCCTGTTGCCAATGTCATAGTTCCTTTCTGCAGTAGACAATTTCTTCGAAAAGAAAGCACACGGACGCCATTCACCAGGGGACGGGCCCTGAGATAGTACCGCTCCCACCCCCACCTCTGATGCGTCAACCTCTACAATAAAAGGAAGCGAGACATCTGGCTGTACGAGAATATGAGCCGAGGTGAATCTCTCCTTCAGAGATGTAAAGGCAGTTTTGGCTGCATGTGACCATTTGGAAAAATCGGATCCCTTTCGGGTCATGTCCGTCAGTGGTTTGACCACCAAGGAATAGTTCTTTATAAACTTTCTATAAAAATTGGCAAACTCCAGGAAGCGTTGCAATGCCTTCAGGTTCTCAGGCAGATCCCAGTCCATAATTGCCTGGACTTTCTCTGGATCCATGCGGAAACCTGAATCTGACAACACATACCCCAGAAATGGCAGTTCTTTTACGGCGAACACACATTTCTCTAATTTAGCAAACAATTTGTTGGCCCTTAATATCTGCAGCACTTGTCTCACCTGGATCTTATGTGTATCCAGATAGACCAGGATGGCATCAAGATATATCACAACAAATCTCCCGATAAGGTGACTAAAAATATCGTTGACAAAATGTTGGAACACCGCAGGCGCATTAGTAAGACCAAATGGCATGACCAGATTTTTATAATGCCCTTCTGGAGTATTAAAAGCCGTCTTCCACTCATCCCCCTCTTTGATGCGAACCAGGTTATAGGCTCCTCTGAGATCCATTTTGGAGAACCATTTAGCACCAGCAACCTGATTAAAGAGGTCGGGAATGAGAGGAAGAGGATAGGGATCTCGGATAGTTATCCGGTTTAATTCCCAGAAGTCCAGGCAAGGACGCATGCCCCCATCTTTCTTTTTAACGAAAAAGAACCCTGCAGCCACGGGTGAAGAAGAGGGTCTGATGTGTCCCTTAGCCAAACTCTCCGAAATATAATCTTTCATAGCCTTCCTCTCCGGGCCGGAAAGATTGTATAACCGGGTTTTAGGTAGTTTTTCCCCAGGTAACAGATTAATCGGGCAATCATATGGACGATGAGGTGGTAACCCCTGACAACCCTTCTCAGAGAACACATCCATAAAACCCGACAGAAAGGCAGGTAGAGATGTTACAGAGAGTGTTGAGCACCTACTACTCAAGCAGTTGTCCTTACAATGTTCACTCCACTCCACAATCTCCCCAGCCTGCCAATCCACCACTGGATTGTGAGTCACCAGCCAGGGAAGCCCCAATACCATAGGAGCCGGAAGACCGTCCAGGACATAACAAGAGATATGCTCCTTATGGAGGTCCCCTACCTGCAGATGGATATTATGGATGATCTGAGTTAACTCTCTCTGAATAAGAGGGGAGGAGTCAATGGCAAAAACAGGAATAGTTCTGCGTACCGGTTCCGGAGTAAAACCCAGAGCCCGAGCAACCGTGAATCCACCAAGTTGACCCCCGCCCCACTGTCCAAAAAGACGGAACAGATCTCAGTCTTATTGCCCGCCACAACGGTAGCGGACAACAAAAACTGAGACATGCGTATGGAGGAAACAAATACGCCCAGACTGTTATCCTCCGCACAGTCTGGGGACTCTAGTTTTCCGGCGGCTTCTTTGTTTGTGATCTCTTGGGTTCTGAGGGACATACCTTTACAAAATGACCCCTCCCCCCACAACGAAAACAAACCTCTGACCCATGGCGGACCTTAGAAGGATTCACCCGTCTAGTGGCACCCCTTATTTGCATTGGTTCGACTGGATCATAACAAACCGATCCCTGCCCTACAGAGGCATCTGTAGAATTTAATAGTCTCTCCCTGAGTTGTCTGTCGATTCTTATGGACAGAGACATAGCAGCCTCAAGAGAACCAGGGACCTCGTATACCGCCAGTGCGTCTTTTAATTTTTCAGACAACCCCTGGCAGAACTGACTCCTAAGGGCAGAGTCGTTCCATAATGTATCAGTAGCCCACCTACGGAATTCGGAACAATATAGTTCAGCTGACCGGTTCTCTTGCCGAAGTCTACGTAGCTTAGACTCAGCCAGTGAGACCCTGTCCGGGTCATCATATACGAGACCCAAGGCTTCAAAAAACTCCTCCACTGATCGTAAGGCCGGAGAGTCTGATGGTAATGAGAAAGCCCAAGCCTGCGGATCTCCTTGCAGGAGAGAAATTACAATGCCCACCCGTTGTTCCTCACCGCTGAAGGATATAGGGCGTAACCTGAAGAACAATTTACAAGCTTCTCTAAAGGTTGCAAATTGGTCTCTCCCTCCTGAGAACCTATCAGGTAAAGCCACTTTTGGCTCAGGAGTACCTTGGTTTCCCGTAGCAACGGTGGAACCCAAGGATTGCTGCTGCTGCTGCAGCACTGTTGCTTTTAATCCTGCCACTTCAAGGGATAACCCCTGTAATTGTTTCGCCAAAACCGTAACCGGATCCATAGTGGAACAGAAAAATACAAAGCAAAACAGCAGGCAAAAATAAAAAGAAATGTCACTTTTTTTTCTTTTTCTTTAAATGGCCAGATATACTGTCACGACCGCTATCCCAGCAGCGTTCGTGTTGCACCAGACGGAGGGGAAGGGGGACCCTTATCTACGGATGGGAAATAGAGCGGCCACCCCTGACAAACCCTAAGCTGGCACCTGTCTGATACCCTGATACCCTAGACGGGGTGTGAACCCGTGCGGCGAGCAGGATGCCTAAACCCTGAGTCACCCTAAGAAGACTAGACTGGGGAAAGGCAGATGGGAGCACTAGTCACCATCACTCATGTCTAGGAGAACAACAGGGGAAGACAGCAACAAACAAACAATCTCCAGCAGAGATAGACTTATCCAGTCACGAGCAGAGAAGATGATCCCAATAGCAACAGTCCACGCCAGAAGAGCTCCACAGCAATACTGTCAAACGATCTCCTTCAAAGGTCAGAATAGCACTGGAAGTAAGGACTATATCTGGCAATGACTGCAAGTGAAACTGAAACTAATATAGTAGCTGGGAGTGGTCTGACTGCACTCATCTGAGAAGAATGCCTACAAACTCCCAGTCAGGACAAAAAGGTTCACAAGGCAAAACCCAGATGACATACCCTGAACCACGGAGCAAACTCACAAGCTATTGCGAGTAGCAAGTCGCTGCGACCGTCTCCTCCCAGACCTGTCTGGATTAGTCCCAGTCGTGACAATTACAAGTGGCCAGCCACAGCTTGAACCCCAGTTTTAGGGGATTGTTATTTTGGCAATAGAATTTCACCCCAGAAAAAAATATCTATCCTTTGACGGACAGTATTACACTTGGCCAGCAATAGCTAAAACCACTGATTTACGGGATTGGTATTTTGGCAATTGAAATTCACCCCAGAAAAAAATCTATCCTTTGACGGACAGTATTACAAGTGGCCAGCCACAGCTTGAACCCCAGATTTAGGGGATTGGTATTTTGGCAATTCTTGTGGGGTGTTTTTACTGTTCTGGCATTTTGGGCGGGGCTAAATTGTGAGCATTCCTGTAAAACCAAAAGGTACTCGTTGGAATTTGGGCCCCTTTGAGCACCCAGTCTGCAAAAAAGTGTCACTCATGTAGTATTGCCGTACTCAGGAGAAGTAGGGCAATGTGTTCTGGGGTGTATTTTTACATATACCCATGTTGGGTGAGAGAAATATCTCTGTAAACTGACAACTTGGTATAAAAAAAATCAAAAAGTTGTCATTTACAGAGATATTTCTCCCATCCAACATGGGTATATGTAAAAATACACCCTAAAACACATTGCCCTACTTCTCCTGAGTACGGCGATACCACATGTGTGACACTTTTTTGCAGCCTGGGTGTGAAAAGGGGCCCAAATTCCAACGAGTACCTTTAGGATTTCACTGTGCATTTTTCAAGGAGGAACAGACCTGCCGCCTGGACGAAGCCCAGCGTTAGGCGGTCGGCAGGCAGTTAAACTTGGACAGCCACAGCTGGAACCCCAGATTTAGGGGACTGGTAGTTTGGCAATTGAATTTCACCCCAGAAAAAAATCTATCCTTTGACGGACAGTATTAAACTTAGCCAGCCACAGCTGGAAAATCAGATTTAGGGGATTGGTATTTTGGCAATTGAATTTCACCAAAGAAAAGAAATCTATCCTTTGACTAACAGTATTACACTTTGCCAGCAACAGCTGGAACCCCAGATTTTGGGGACTGGTAGTTTGGCAATTGAATTTCACCCCAGGAAAAAATCAATCCTTTGACGGACAGTGTTACACTTGGACAGCCACAGCTGGAACCCCAAATTTAGGGGATTGATATTTTGGCAATTGAATTTCACCCCAGAAAAAAATCTATCGTTTGACAGACAGTATTACACTTGAACAGCCACAGTTGGAACAGCAGATTTAGAGGTTTTGTGGCAATTGAATTATACCCCAGAATTAAATCTATCCTTTAACGCACAGTATTACACTTGGCCAGAAACAGGTAAAACCACTGATTTAGGGGATAGGTATTTTGGCAATTGTATTTAACCCCAGAAAAAAATATATCCTTTGACGGACAGTATTACACTTGGACAGCCACAGCTGGAACCCCAAAGTTAGGGGATTGGTATTTTGGCACTTGAATTTGACCCCAGAAAAAAATCTGTCCTTTGACGGACAGTATTACACTTGGACAGCCATAGCTGGAACACAAGATTTAGGGGATTGGTAATTTGACAATTGAAATTCACCCCAGAAAAAAAATCTATCCTTTTAAGGACAGTATTACACTAGGACAGCCACAACTGGAACACCAGATTTATGGGATTGGTAATTTTGCAATTGAATTTCACCCCAGAAAAAAATCTATCCTTTGACCGACAGTATAAAATTTAGCCAGCCACAGCTGGAACACCAGATTTAGGGGGTTGGTATTTTGGCAATTGAAATTCACCCCAGAAAAAAATCTATCCTTTGACGGAAAGTATTAAACTTAGCCAGCCACAGCTAGAACCCCAGATTTAGGGGATTGGTATTTTGGCAACTGAATTTCAATGCAGAAAAAAATCTATCCTTTGACGGACAGTATTAAACTTAGCCAGCCACAGCTGGAACACCATATTTAGGGGAATGGTATTTTGGCAATTGAATTTCACCCCAGAAAATAAGTCCATCCTTTGACTAACAGTATGACACTTTGCCAGCAACAGCTGAAACCACTGATTTAGGGGATTGTTATTCTGGCACTTGAATTTCACCCCAGAAAAAAATCTGTCCTTTGACGGACAGTATTACACTTGGACAGCCACAGCTGGAACACCAGATTTAGGGGATTGATAATTTGGCAATTGAAATTCACCCCAGAAAAAAAATCTATCCTTTTAAGGACAGTATTACACTTGGACAGCCACAGCTGGAACACCAGATTTATGGGATTCGTAATTTGGCAATTGAATTTCACCCCATAAAAGAAATTTATCCTTTGACTAACAGTATTACACTTTGCCAGCAACAGCTGAAACCACTTATTTGGGGGATTGGTATTTTGGCAATTGAATTTCACCCCAGAAAAAAATCCATCCTTTGACCGACAGTATTAAATTTATCCAGCCACAGCTGGAACACCAGATTTAGGGGATTGGTATTTTGGCAATTGAAATTCACCGCAGAAAAAAATCTATACTTTGACGGAAAGTATTAAACTTAGCCAGCCACATCTGGATCCCCAGATTTAGGGGATTGGTATTGTGGCAATTGAATTTCATTGCTGAAATAAATCTATTCTTTAACAGAAAGTATTAAACTTAGCCAGCCACATCTGGAATACCATATTTCGGGGAATGGTATTTTGGCAATTGAATTTCACCCCAGAAAATAAATCCATCCTTTGACTAACAGTATTACACTTTGCCAGCAACAGCTGAAACCACTGATTTAGGGGATTGGTATTTTGGCAATTGAATTTCGGCCCAGAAACAAATCTATCCTTTGACCGACAGTACTACACTTGGACAGCCACAGCTGGAATACCAGATTTAGGGGATTGGTATTTTGGCAGTTGATTATCACCCCAGAAAAAATTTATCCTTTGACGGACAGTATTAAACTTAGCCAGGCACAGCTTGAACATCAGATTTAGGGGATTGTTATTTTGGCAGTTGATTATCACCCCAGAAAAAAATTATCCTTTGACGGACAGTATTAAACTTAGCCAGGCACAGCTTGAACATCAGATTTAGGGGATTGTTATTTTGGTCATTGAATTTCACCCGAGAAAAAAAATCTATCCTTTGACAGACAGTATTAAAGTTATCCAGCGACAGCTGGAACACCAAATTTAGGGGATTGATATTTTGGCAATTGAATTTCACCACAGAAAAAAATCTATCCTTTGACAGACAGTATTACACTTGATCAGCCACAGTCGGAACAGCAGCTTTAGGGGTTAGGTTTTGTGGCAATTGAATTAAACCCCAGAATTAAATCTATCCTTTAACGCACAGTATTACACTTGGCCAGCAACAGCTAAAACCACTGATTTAGGGGATTGGTATTTTGGCAATTGAATTTAACCACACAAGAAAATCTATCCTTTGACGGACAGTATTAAACTTAGCCAACCAGAGGTGACACACCAGATTTAGGGGATTGGTATTTTGGCAAAAGAATTTCACCCCAGAAAAAAATCTATCCTTTGACAGACAGTATTAAACTTCGCCAGCAACATCTGGAACCCCAGATTTAGGGGATTGGTATTTTGGCAATTGAATTTCATCCAAAAAAATCTATCCTTTGACTGACAGTATTACACTTCGCCAGCAACATCTGGAACCCCAGATTTAGGGGATTGGTATTTTGGCAATTGAATTTCACCCCAGAAAAAAATCTATCCTTTGACTAACAGTACTACACTTTGACAGCAACAGCTGAAACCACTGATTTAGGGGATTGGTATTTTGGCAAATGAATATAACCCCAGAAAAATATCTATCCTTTCACCGACAGTATTACATGTATCCAGACACAGCTGGAACACCAGATTTAGGGGATTGGTATTTTGGCAATTGATTTTAACCCCAGATAAAAATCTATCCTTTGACCGACAGTATTGTACTTGGCCATCCACAGCTGGAACACCAGATTTAGGGGATTGGTATTTTGGCAATTGTATTTAACCCCAGAAAAAAATCTATCCTTTGACGGACACTATTACAATTGGACAGCCACAGCTGGAACCCGAAAGTTAGAGGATTAATGTTTTGCACTTGAAGTTCACCCCAGAAAAAAATCTGTCCTTTGACGGACAGTATTACACTTGGACAGCCACAGCTAGAACACCAGATTTAGGGGATTGGTAATTTGGCAATTGAAATTCACCCCAGAAAAAAATCTATCCTTTTAAGGACAGTATTACGTTTGGACAGCCACAGCTGGAACACCAGATTTATGGGATTGGTAATTTGGCAATTGAATTTCACCCCAGAAAAGAAATCTATCCTTTGACTAACAGTATTACACTGTGCAAGCAACAGCTGAAACCACTCATTTAGGGGATTGGTATTTTGGCAATTGAATTTCACCCCATAAAAAAATCTATCCTTTGACCAACAGTATAAAATTTATCCAGCCACAGCTGGAACATCAGATTTAGGGGATTGGTAATTTAGCAATTGAAATTCACCCCAGAAAAAAATCTATCCTTTGACGTAAAGTATTAAACTTAGCCAGCCACAGCTAGAACCCCAGAATTAGGGGATTGGTATTTTGGCAATTGAATTTCAATGCAGAAAAAAATCTATCCTTTGATGGACAGTATTACACTTGGCCAGCCACAGCTGGAACACCAGATTTAGGGGATTGGTATTTTGGCAATTGAATTTAACCCCAGAAAAAAATCTATCCTTTGACGGACAGTGTTACACTTGGACAGCCACAGCTAGAACCCCAAATTTAGGGGATTGATATTTTGGCAATTGAATTTCACCCCAGAAAAACATCTATCCTATGACAGACAGTATTACACTTGAACAGCCACAGCTGGAACCCCAAAGTTAGGGGATTAATTTTTGGCACTTGAATTTCACCCCAGAAAAAAATCTGTCCTTTGACGGACAGTATTACACTTGGACAGCCAAAGCTGGAACACCAGATTTAGGGGATTGATAATTTGGCAATTGAAATTCACCCCAGAAAAAAAATCTATCCTTTTAAGGACAGTATTACGCTTGGACAGCCACAGCTGGAACACAAGATTTATGGGATTGGTAATTTGGCAATTGAGTTTCACCCCAGAAAAGAAATCTATCCTTTGACTAACAGTATTACACTGTGCCAGCTGAAACCACTCATTTAGGGGATTGGTATTTTGGCAATTGAATTTCACCCCAGAAAAAAATCTATCCTTTGACCGACAGTATAAAATTTATCCAGCCACAGCTGTAACATCAGATTTAGGGGATTGGTATTTTGGCAATTGAAATTCACCCCAGAAAAAAATCTATCCTTTGACCGACAGTATAAAATTTATCCAGCCACAGCTGGAACATCAGATTTAGGGGATTGGTAATTTGGCAATTGAAATTCACCCCAGAAAAAAAATCTATCCTTTTAAGGACAGTATTACGCTTGGAAAGCCACCGCTGGAACACCAGATTTATGGGATTGGTAATTTGGCAATTGAATTTCACCCCAGAAAAGAAATCTATCCTTTGACTAACAGTATTACACTGTGCCAGCAACAGCTGAAACCACTCATTTAGGGGATTGGTATTTTGGCAATTGAATTTCACCCCAGAAAAAAATCTATCCTTTCACCGACAGTATTACATGTATCCAGACACAGCTGGAACACCAGATTTAGGGGATTGGTATTTTGGCAATTGAATTTCACCCCAGATAAAAATCTATCCTTTGACCGACAGTATTCCACTTGGCCATCCATAGCTGGAACACCAGATTTAGGGGATTGCTAGTTTGCCAATTGTATTTAACCCCAGAAAAAAATCTATCCTTTGACGGACAGTATTACACTTGGACAGCGACAGCTGGAACCCCAAAGTTAGGGGATTAATTTTTGGCACTTGAATTTCACCCCAGAAAAAAATCTGTCCTTTGACGGACAGTATTACACTTGGACAGCCAAAGCTGGAACACCAGATTTAGGGGATTGATAATTTGGCAATTGAAATTCACCCCAGAAAAAAAAATCTATCCTTTTAAGGACAGTATTACGCTTGGACAGCCACAGCTGGAACACCAGATTTATGGGATTGGTAATTTGGCAATTGAATTTCACCCCAGAAAAGAAATCTATCCTTTGACCAACAGTATTACACTGTGCCAGCAACAGCTGAAACCACTCATTTAGGGGATTGGTATTTTGGCAATTGAATTTCACCCCAGAACAAAATCTATCCTTTGACCGGCAGTATAAAATTTATCCAGCCACAGCTGTAACATCAGATTTAGGGGATTGGTATTTTGGCATTTGAAATTCACCCCAGAAAAAAATCTATCCTTTGACCGACAGTATTAAACTTATCCAGCCACAGCTGGAACATCAGATTTAGGGGATTGGTAATTTGGCAATTGAAATTCACCCCAGAAACAAAATCTATCCTTTGACGGACAGTATTACGCTTGGAAAGCACACAGCTGGAACACCAGATTTATGGGATTGGTATTTTGGCAATTGAATTTCACCCCAGAAAAGAAATCTATCCTTTGACTGACAGTAATATACTGTGCCAGCAACAGCTGAAACCACTCATTTAGGGGATTGGTATTTTGGCAATTGAATTTCACCCCAGAAAAAAATCTATCCTTTGACCGACAGTATTACACTTATCCAGACACAGCTGGAACACCAGATTTAGGGGATTGGTATTTTGGCAATTGAATTTCACCCCAGAAAAAATCTATCCTTTGACGGACAGTATTCCACTTGGCCATCCACAGCTGGAACACCAGATTTAGGGGATTTGCTATTTTGGCAATTGAATTTCACCCCAGAAAAAAATCTATCCTTTGACGGACAGTATTACACTTGGACAACCACAGCTGGAACACCAGATTTTGGGGATTGGTATTTTGGCAATTGAAATTCACCCCAGAGAAAAAATCTATCCTTTCGACCGACAGTATTACACTTATCCAGACACAGCTGGAACACCAGATTTAGGGATTGGTATTTTGGCAATTGAATTTCACCCCAGATAAAAATCTATCCTTTGACCGACAGTATTACACTTGGCCAGCCACAGCTGGAACACCAGATTTAGGGGATTGGTAATTTGGCAATTGAATTTCACCCCAGAAAAATCTCGTCCTTTGACGGACAGTATTACACTTGGACAGCCACAGCTGGAACACCAGATATTAGGGGATTGGTAATTTGGCAATTGAAATTCACCCCAGAAAAAAATCTATCCTTTAACGGACAGTATTACACTTGGACAGCCACAGCTGGAACACCAGATTTAGGGGATTGGTATTTTGGCATTTGAAATTCACCCCAGAAAAAAATCTATCCTTTGACCGACAGTATAAAATTTATCCAGCCACAGCTGGAACATCAGATTTAGGGGATTGGTAATTTGGCAATTGAAATTCACCCCAGAAACAAAAATCTATCCTTTTAAGGACAGTATTACGCTTGGAAAGCCACAGCTGGAACACCAGATTTAGGGGATTGGTAATTTGGCAATTGAATTTCACCCCAGAAAAGAAATCTATCCTTTGACTAACAGTATTACACTGTGCCAGCAACAGCTGAAACCACTCATTTAGGGGATTGGTATTTTGGCAATTGAAATTCACCCCAGAAAAAAATCTATCCTTTGACCGACAGAATTAAATTTATCCAGACACAGCTGGAACATCAGATTTTGGGGATTGGTATTTTGGCAATTGAAATTCACCCCAGAAAAAAATCTATCCTTTGACGGAAAGTATTAAACTTAGCCAGCCAGAGCTAGAACCCCAGAATTAGGGGATTGGTATTTTGGCAATTGAATTTCAATGCAGAAAAAAATCTATCCTTTGATGGACAGTATTACACTTGGTCAGCCACAGCTGGAACACCAGATTTAGGGGATTGGTATTTTGGCAATTGAATTTAACCCCAGAAAAAAATCTATCCTTTGACGGACAGTGTTACACTTGGACAGCCACAGCTGGAACCCCAAATTTAGGGGATTGATATTTTGGCAATTGAATTTCACCCCAGAAAAACATCTATCCTTTGACAGACAGTATTACACTTGAACAGCCACAGTTTGAACAGCAGATTTAGGGGTAAGTTTTTGTGGCAATTGAATTATACCCCAGAAATAAATCTATCCTTTAACTGCACAGTATTACACTTGGCCAGCAACAGCTAAAACCACTGATTTAGGAGATTGGTTTTTTGGCAATTGAATTTAACCCCACAAGAAAATCTATCCTTTGATGGACAGTATTAAAATTAGCCAACCACAGGTGACACACCAGATTTAGAGGATTGGTATTTTGGCAAAAGAATTTCACCCCAGAAAAAATCTATCCTTTGAGGGACAGTATTACACTTGGCCAGCCACAGCTGGAACACCAGATTTAGGGGATTGTTATTTTGGCAATTGAATTTCACCCCAGAAAAAAATCTATCCTTTGACAGACAGTATTAAACTTAGCCAGCCACAGCTGGAACACCAGATTTAGGGGATTGTTATTTTGGCAATTGAATTTCACCCCAGAAAAAAATCTATCCTTTGACGGACAGTATTACACTTCGCCAGCCACATGTGGAACCCCAGATTTAGGGGATTGGTATTTTGGCAATTGAATTGCACATCAGAAAAGAAATCTATCCTTTGACTAACAGTACTACACTTTGATAGCAACAGTTGAAACCACTGATTTAGGGGATTGGTATTTTGGGAAATGAATATAACCCCAGAAAAAATCTATCCTTTCACCGACAGTATTACATGTATCCAGACACAGCTGGAACACCAGATTTAGGGGATTGGTATTTTGGCAATTGATTTTCACCCCAGATAAAAATCTATCCTTTGACCGACAGTATTCCACTTGGCCATTCACAGCTGGAACACCAGATTTAGGGGATTGGTACTCAAGAAATAAAATATATCCTTTTACGCACAGTATTACACTTGGCCAGCAACAGATAAAACCACTGATTTAGGGGATTGGTATTTTGGCATTTGAATTTCACCCCAGAAAAATCTATCCTTTGACGGACAGTAAGTATTACACTTCCACAGCCAAAGCTGGAACACCAGATTTCGGGGCTTGGTATTTTTGCAATTGATATTCACCCCAGAAAAAACTCTATCCTTTTACAGACAGTATTAAACTTAGCCAGCCACAGCTGGAACACCAGATTTAGGGGATTGGTATTTTGGCAATTGAATTTCACCCCAGAAAAAATCTATCCTTTAACGGACAGTATTACACTTCGACAGCCACAGCTGGAACACCAGATTTAGGGGATTGGTATTTTTACAATTGATATTCACCCCAGAAAAAAATCTATCCTTTGACGGACAGTATTACACTTGGACAGCCACAGCTAGAACACCAGATTTAGGGGATTGGTATTTTGGAAATTTATTTTAACCCCACAAAAAATCTATCCGTTGACTGACAGTATTAAACGTAGCCAGCAACAGCTGGAACACCAGATTTAGGGGATTGGTATTTTGGCAATTGAATTTCACCCCAGAAATAAAATCTATCCTTTTACTCACAGTAATATACCGGCCAGCAACAGCTAAAACCACTGATTTAGGGGATACGTATTTTGGCAATTGAATTTCACCCCAGAAAAAATCAATCCTTTGACGGAAATTATTACACTTGGCCATCCACAGCTGGAACACCAGATTTAGGGGATTGTTATTTTGGCAATTGAATTTCACCCCAGAAAAAATCTATCCTTTGATGGACAGTGTTACACTTGGCCAGCCAAAGCTGGAAACCCAGATTTAGGGGATTGGTATTTTGGCAATTGAATTTCACCCCAGTAAAAATCTATCCTTTGATGGACAGTATTAAACTTAGCCAGCCACAGCTGGAACACCAGATTTAGGGGATTGGCATTATGGCAATTGAATTTCACCCAGAAATAAAATCTATCCTTTGACGGACAGTATTACACTTGGCCAGCCACAGTTGGAACCCCAGATTTAGGGGATTGGTATTTTGACAATTGGATTTCACCCCAGAAAAAAACTATCCTTTACGTACAGTAATATACTTGGCCAGCAACAGCTAAAACCACTGATTTAGGGGATACGTATTTTGGCAATTGAATTTAACCCCAGAAAAATGTCTATCCTTTGACGGAAATTATTACACTTGGCCATGCACAGCTGGAACACCAGATTTAGGGGATTGGTATTTTGGCAATTGAATTTCACCCCAGAAAAATATCTATCCTTTGATGGACAGTGTTACACTTGGCCAGCCACAGCTGGAACCCCAGTTTTAGGGGATTGGTATTTTGGCAATTGAATTTCACCCCAGAAAAAATCTATCCTTTGATAGACAGTATTAAGCTTAGCCAGCCACAGCTGGAACACCATATTTAGGGGATTGGTATTTTGACAATAGAATTTCACCCCAGAAAAAAATCTATCCTTTGACGGACAGAATTACACTTACATAGCCACAGCTGGAACACCAGATTTAGGGGATTGGTATTTTTGCAATTAATAATCACCCCAGAAAAACATCTATCCTTTGACGGACAGTATTACACTTGGACAGCCACAGCTGGAAGACCCGATTTAGGGGATTGTCATTTTGGCATTTTAATTTAATCCCACAAAAAATCTATCCTTTGACAGTATTAAACTTAGCCAGCAACAGCTGATACACCAGATTTAGGGGATTGGTATTTTGGCAATTGATATTCACCCCAGAAAAACTCCATCCTTTGACGGACAGTATTACACTTGGACAGACACAGGTAGAACACCAGATTTAGGGGATTGGTATTTTGGAAATTTATTTTAACCCCACAAAAAATCTATCCATTGACTGACAGTATTAAACATAGCCAGCAACAGCTAGAACACCAGATTTAGGGGATTGGTATTTTGGCAATTGAATTTCACCCCATAAATAAAATCTATCCTTTTACGCACAGTAATATACCAGCCAGCAACAGCTAAAACCACTGATTTAGGGGATACGTATTTTGGCAATTGAATTTAACCCCAGAAAAAATCTATCCTTTGATAGACAGTATTACACTTGGCCAGCCACAGCAGGAACTCCAGATTTAGGCGATCGTTATTTTGGCAACTGAATTTGACCCCAGAAAAAATCTATCCTTTGATGGAAATTATTTCACTGTGCCATCCACAGCTGGAACACCAGATTTAGGGGATTTGTATTTTGGCAATTGAATTTCTCCCTAGAAAAAATCTATCCTTTGACGGACAGTATTACACTTGGACAGCCACAGCTGGAACACCAGATTTAGGGGATTGATATTTTGGCAATTGAATTTCACCCCAGAATAAAATCTATCCTTTGACGGACAGTATTACACTTGGCCAGCCACAGCTGGAACACCAGATTTAGGGGATTGGTATTTTGGCAATTGAATTTCACCCCAGAAAAAAATCTATCCTTTGACTGACAGTATTACACTGTGGCCAGCAACAGCTGAAACCACTGATTTAGGGGATTGGTATTTTGGCAATTGAATTTCACCTCAGAAAAAATCTATCCTTTGACCGACAGTATTACACTTAGCCAGCCACAGCTGTAACATCAGATTTAGGGGATTGGTATTTTGGCAATTGAAATTCACCCCAGAAAAAAATCTATCCTTTGACCGACAGTATTAAACTTATCCAGCCACAGCTGGAACATCAGATTTAGGGGATTGGTAATTTGGCAATTGAATTTCACCCCAGAAAAAAATCTATCCTTTGACGGACAGTATTACGCTTGGACAGCCACAGCTGGAACACCAGATTTATGGGATTGGTAATTTGGCAATTGAATTTCACCCCAGAAAAAAATCTATCCTTTGACTAACAGTATTACACTGTGCCAGCAACAGCTGAAACCACTCAGATTTAGGGGATTGGTATTTTGGCAATTGAATTTCACCCCAGAAAAAATCTATCCTTTGACCGGACAGTATTACACTGTATCACAGACACAGCTGGAACACCAGATTTAGGGATTGGTATTTTGGCAATTGAATTTCACCCCAGATAAAAATCTATCCTTTGACCGACAGTATTCCACTTGGCCATCCATAGCTGGAACACCAGATTTAGGGGATTGCTAGTTTGCCAATTGTATTTAACCCCAGAAAAAAATCTATCCTTTGACGGACAGTATTACACTTGGACAGCGACAGCTGGAACCCCAAAGTTAGGGGATTAATTTTTGGCACTTGAATTTCACCCCAGAAAAAAATCTGTCCTTTGACGGACAGTATTACACTGTGCCAGCAACAGCTGAAACCACTCATTTAGGGGATTGGTATTTTGGCAATTGAATTTCACCCCAGAAAAAAATCTATCCTTCGATAGACAGTATTAAGCTTAGCCAGCCACAGCTGGAACACCATATTTAGGGGATTTGTATTTTGACAATAGAATTTCACCCCAGAAAAAAATCTATCCTTTGACGGACAGAATTACACTTACATAGCCACAGCTGGAACACCAGATTTAGGGGATTGGTATTTTTGCAATTAATAATCACCCCAAAAAAAACTATCCTTTGACCGACAGTATAAAATTTATCCAGCCACAGCTGGAACATCAGATTTAGGGGATTGGTAATTTGGCAATTGAAATTCACCCCAGAAACAAAAATCTATCCTTTTAAGGACAGTATTACGCTTGGAAAGCCACAGCTGGAACACCAGATTTAGGGGATTGGTAATTTGGCAATTGAATTTCACCCCAGAAAAGAAATCTATCCTTTGACTAACAGTATTACACTGTGCCAGCAACAGCTGAAACCACTCATTTAGGGGATTGGTATTTTGGCAATTGAAATTCACCCCAGAAAAAAATCTATCCTTTGACCGACAGAATTAAATTTATCCAGACACAGCTGGAACATCAGATTTTGGGGATTGGTATTTTGGCAATTGAAATTCACCCCAGAAAAAAATCTATCCTTTGACGGAAAGTATTAAACTTAGCCAGCCAGAGCTATAACCCCAGAATTAGGGGATTGGTATTTTGGCAATTGAATTTCAATGCAGAAAAAAATCTATCCTTTGATGGACAGTATTACACTTGGTCAGCCACAGCTGGAACACCAGATTTAGGGGATTGGTATTTTGGCAATTGAATTTAACCCCAGAAAAAAATCTATCCTTTGACAGTGTTACACTTGGACAGCCACAGCTGGAACCCCAAATTTAGGGGATTGATATTTTGGCAATTGAATTTCACCCCAGAAAAACATCTATCCTTTGACAGACAGTATTACACTTGAACAGCCACAGTTTGAACAGCAGATTTAGGGGTAAGTTTTTGTGGCAATTGAATTATACCCCAGAAATAAATCTATCCTTTAACGCACAGTATTACACTTGGCCAGCAACAGCTAAAACCACTGATTTAGGAGATTGGTTTTTTGGCAATTGAATTTAACCCCACAAGAAAATCTATCCTTTGATGGACAGTATTAAAATTTGCCAACCCTAGGTGACACATCAGA
This sequence comes from Bufotes viridis, assembly GCA_033119425.1. Classification (NCBI taxonomy): domain Eukaryota; kingdom Metazoa; phylum Chordata; class Amphibia; order Anura; family Bufonidae; genus Bufotes; species Bufotes viridis. The sequence goes on along the minus strand of CM065593.1, from coordinate 206,739,978 downwards.
TTTAGAGGATTGGTATTTTGGTAAAAGAATTTCACCCCAGAAAAAAATCTATCCTTTGAGGGACAGTATTACACTTGGCCAGCCACAGCTGGAACACCAGATTTAGGGGATTGTTATTTTGGCAATTGAATTTCACCCCAGAAAAAAATCTATCCTTTGACAGACAGTATTAAACTTAGCCAGCCACAGCTGGAACACCAGATTTAGGGATTGTTATTTTGGCAATTGAATTTCACCCCAGAAAAAATCTATCCTTTGACGGACAGTATTACACTTCGCCAGCCACATGTGGAACCCCAGATTTAGGGGATTGGTATTTTGGCAATTGAATTGCACATCAGAAAAGAAATCTATCCTTTGACTAACAGTACTACACTTTGATAGCAACAGTTGAAACCACTGATTTAGGGGATTGGTATTTTGGGAAATGAATATAACCCCAGAAAAAAATCTATCCTTTCACCGACAGTATTACATGTATCCAGACACAGCTGGAACACCAGATTTAGGGGATTGGTATTTTGGCAATAAATTTTCACCCCAGATAAAAATCTATCCTTTGACCGACAGTATTCCACTTGGCCATTCACAGCTGGAACACCAGATTTAGGGGATTGGTACTCAAGAAATAAAATATATCCTTTTACGCACAGTATTACACTTGGCCAGCAACAGCTAAAACCACTGATTTAGGAGATTGGTTTTTTGGCAATTGAATTTAACCCCACAAGAAAATCTATCCTTTGATGGACAGTATTAAAATTTGCCAACCCTAGGTGACACATCAGATTTAGAGGATTGGTATTTTGGTAAAAGAATTTCACCCCAGAAAAAAATCTATCCTTTGAGGGACAGTATTACACTTGGCCAGCCACAGCTGGAACACCAGATTTAGGGGATTGTTATTTTGGCAATTGAATTTCACCCCAGAAAAAAATCTATCCTTTGACAGACAGTATTAAACTTAGCCAGCCACAGCTGGAACACCAGATTTAGGGGATTGTTATTTTGGCAATTGAATTTCACCCCAGAAAAAATCTATCCTTTGACGGACAGTATTACACTTCGCCAGCCACATGTGGAACCCCAGATTTAGGGGATTGGTATTTTGGCAATTGAATTGCACATCAGAAAAGAAATCTATCCTTTGACTAACAGTACTACACTTTGATAGCAACAGTTGAAACCACTGATTTAGGGGATTGGTATTTTGGGAAATGAATATAACCCCAGAAAAAAATCTATCCTTTCACCGACAGTATTACATGTATCCAGACACAGCTGGAACACCAGATTTAGGGGATTGGTATTTTGGCAATTGATTTTCACCCCAGATAAAAATCTATCCTTTGACCGACAGTATTCCACTTGGCCATTCACAGCTGGAACACCAGATTTAGGGGATTGGTACTCAAGAAATAAAATATATCCTTTTACGCACAGTATTACACTTGGCCAGCAACAGATAAAACCACTGATTTAGGGGATTGGTATTTTGGCATTTGAATTTCACTCCAGAAAAAAATCTATCCTTTGACGTACAGTAAGTATTACACTTCCACAGCCAAAGCTGGAACACCAGATTTCGGGGCTTGGTATTTTTGCAATTGATATTCACCCCAGAAAAAAACTCTATACTTTTACAGACAGTATTAAACTTAGCCAGCCACAGCTGGAACACCAGATTTAGGGGATTGGTATTTTGGCAATTGAATTTCACCCCAGAAAAAAATCTATCCTTTAACGGACAGTATTACACTTCAACAGCCACAGCTGGAACACCAGATTTAGGGGATTGGTATTTTTACAATTGATATTCACTCCAGAAAAAAATCTATCCTTTGACGGACAGTATTACACTTGGACAGCCACAGCTAGAACAACAGATTTAGGGGATTGGAATTTTGGAAATTTATTTTAACCCCACAAAAAAATCTATCCGTTGACTGACAGTATTAAACGTAGCCAGCAACAGCTGGAACAACAGATTTAGTGGATTGGTATTTTGGCAATTGAATTTCACCCCAGAAATAAAATCTATCCTTTTACTCACAGTAATATACCGGCCAGCAACAGCTAAAACCAATGATTTAGGGGATATGTATGTTGGCAATTGAATTTCACCCCAGAAAAAAATCAATCCTTTGACGGAAATTATTACACTTGGCCATCCACAGCTGGAACACCAGATTTAGGGGATTGTTATTTTGGCAATTGAATTTCACCCCAGAAAAAAATCTATCCTTTGATGGACAGTGTTACACTTGGCCAGCCAAAGCTGGAAACCCAGATTTAGGGGATTGGTATTTTGGCAATTGAATTTCACCCCAGTAAAAAATCTATCCTTTGATGGACAGTATTAAACTTAGCCAGCCACAGCTGGAACACCAGATTTAGGGGATTGGCATTATGGCAATTGAATTTCACCCAGAAATAAAATCTATCCTTTGACGGACAGTATTACACTTGGCCAGCCACAGTTGGAACCCCAGATTTAGGGGATTGGTATTTTGACAATTGGATTTCACCCCAGAAAAAAACTATCCTTTTACGTACAGTAATATACTTGGCCAGCAACAGCTAAAACCACTGATTTAGGGGATACGTATTTTGGCAATTGAATTTAACCCCAGAAAAATGTCTATCCTTTGACGGAAATTATTACACTTGGCCATGCACAGCTGGAACACCAGATTTAGGGGATTGGTATTTTGGCAATTGAATTTCACCCCAGAAAAATATCTATCCTTTGATGGACAGTGTTACACTTGGCCAGCCACAGCTGGAACCCCAGTTTTAGGGGATTGGTATTTTGGCAATTGAATTTCACCCCAGAAAAAATCTATCCTTTGATAGACAGTATTAAGCTTAGCCAGCCACAGCTGGAACACCATATTTAGGGGATTGGTATTTTGACAATAGAATTTCACCCCAGAAAAAAATCTATCCTTTGACGGACAGAATTACACTTACATAGCCACAGCTGGAACACCAGATTTAGGGATTGGTATTTTTGCAATTAATAATCACCCCAGAAAAACATCTATCCTTTGACGGACAGTATTACACTTGGACAGCCACAGCTGGAAGACCCGATTTAGGGGATTGTCATTTTGGCATTTTAATTTAATCCCACAAAAAATCTATCCTTTGACAGTATTAAACTTAGCCAGCAACAGCTGATACACCAGATTTAGGGGATTGGTATTTTGGCAATTGATATTCACCCCAGAAAAACTCCATCCTTTGACGGACAGTATTACACTTGGACAGACACAGGTAGAACACCAGATTTAGGGGATTGGTATTTTGGAAATTTATTTTAACCCCACAAAAAAATCTATCCATTGACTGACAGTATTAAACATAGCCAGCAACAGCTAGAACACCAGATTTAGGGATTGGTATTTTGGCAATTGAATTTCACCCCATAAATAAAATCTATCCTTTTACGCACAGTAATATACCAGCCAGCAACAGCTAAAACCACTGATTTAGGGGATACGTATTTTGGCAATTGAATTTAACCCCAGAAAAAATCTATCCTTTGATAGACAGTATTACACTTGGCCAGCCACAGCAGGAACTCCAGATTTAGGCGATCGTTATTTTGGCAACTGAATTTGACCCCAGAAAAAATCTATCCTTTGATGGAAATTATTTCACTGTGCCATCCACAGCTGGAACACCAGATTTAGGGGATTTGTATTTTGGCAATTGAATTTCTCCCTAGAAAAAAATCTATCCTTTGACGGACAGTATTACACTTGGACAGCCACAGCTGGAACACCAGATTTAGGGGATTGGTATTTTGGCAATTGAATTTCACCCCAGAATAAAATCTATCCTTTCACGGACAGTATTACACTGTGTCCAGACACAGCTGGAACACCAGATTTAGGGGATTGGTATTTTGGCAATTGATTTTCACCCCAGATAAAAATCTATCCTTTGACGGACAGTATTACACTTGGCCATGCACAGCTGGAACACCAGATTTAGGGGATTGGTATTTTGGCAATTGAATTTCACCCCAGAAAAATATCTATCCTTTGATGGACAGTGTTACACTTGGCCAGCCACAGCTGGAACCCCAGTTTTAGGGGATTGGTATTTTGGCAATTGAATTTCACCCCAGAAAAAATCTATCCTTTGATAGACAGTATTAAGCTTAGCCAGCCACAGCTGGAACACCATATTTAGGGGATTGGTATTTTGACAATAGAATTTCACCCCAGAAAAAAATCTATCCTTTGACGGACAGAATTACACTTACATAGCCACAGCTGGAACACCAGATTTAGGGGATTGGTATTTTTGCAATTAATAATCACCCCAGAAAAACATCTATCCTTTGACGGACAGTATTACACTTGGACAGCCACAGCTGGAAGACCCGATTTAGGGGATTGTCATTTTGGCATTTTAATTTAATCCCACAAAAAATCTATCCTTTGACAGTATTAAACTTAGCCAGCAACAGCTGATACACCAGATTTAGGGGATTGGTATTTTGGCAATTGATATTCACCCCAGAAAAACTCCATCCTTTGACGGACAGTATTACACTTGGACAGACACAGGTAGAACACCAGATTTAGGGGATTGGTATTTTGGAAATTTATTTTAACCCCACAAAAAAATCTATCCATTGACTGACAGTATTAAACATAGCCAGCAACAGCTAGAACACCAGATTTAGGGGATTGGTATTTTGGCAATTGAATTTCACCCCATAAATAAAATCTATCCTTTTACGCACAGTAATATACCAGCCAGCAACAGCTAAAACCACTGATTTAGGGGATACGTATTTTGGCAATTGAATTTAACCCCAGAAAAAATCTATCCTTTGATAGACAGTATTACACTTGGCCAGCCACAGCAGGAACTCCAGATTTAGGCGATCGTTATTTTGGCAACTGAATTTGACCCCAGAAAAAATCTATCCTTTGATGGACAGTATTTCACTTGTGCCATCCACAGCTGGAACACCAGATTTTGGGGATTTGTATTTTGGCAATTGAATTTCACCCCAGAAAAAAATCTATCCTTTCACCGACAGTATTACATGTATCCAGACACAGCTGGAACACCAGATTTAGGGGATTGGTATTTTGGCAATTGATTTTCACCCCAGATAAAAATCTATCCTTTGACCGACAGTATTCCACTTGGCCATTCACAGCTGGAACACCAGATTTAGGGGATTGGTAGTTTGGCAATTGTATTTCACCCCTGAAAAAAATCTGTCCTTTGACGGACAGTATTACACTTGGACAGCCACAGCTGGAACACCAGATATAGGGGATTGGTAATTTGGCAATTGAAATTCACCCCAGAAAAAAATATCTATCCTTTTAATGACAGTATTACGCTTGGACAGCCACAGCTGGAACACCAGATTTAGGGGATTGGTAATTTGGCAATTGAATTTCACCCCAGAAAAAAATCTATCCTTTGACAGAAATTATTAAACTTAGCCAGCCACAGCTAGAACCCCATATTTTGGGGATTGGTATTTTAGCAATTGAATTTCAATGCAGAAAAAAATCTATCCTTTGACGGACAGTAAGTATTACACTTCCACAGCCAAAGCTGGAACACCAGATTTCGGGGCTTGTTATTTTTGCAATTGATATTCACCCCAGAAAAAAACTCTATCCTTTGAATAACAGTATTACACTTTGCCAGCAACAGCTGAAACCATTGATTTAGGGGATTGTTATTTTGGCAATTGAATTTCTCACCACAAAAAAAATATATCCTTTGACGGACAGTATTACAAGTGGCCAGCCACATCTGGAACCCCAGATTTAGGGGATTGGTATTTTGGCACTTGAATTTCACCCCAGAAAAAAATCTGTCCTTTGACGGACAGTATTACAATTGGAAAGCCACAGCTGGAACACCAGATTTAGGGGATCAATAATTTGGCAATTGAAATTCACCCCAGAAAAAAAATCTATCCTTTTAAGGACAGTATTACGCTTGGACAGCCACAGCTGGAACACCAGATTTATGGGATTGGTAAATTGGCAATTGAATTTCACCCCAGAAAAGAAATTTATCCTTTGACTAACAGTATAACACTTTGCCAGCAACAGCTGAAACCACTTATTTGGGGGATTGGTTTTTTGGCAATTGAATTTCACCCCAGAAAAAAATCTATCCTTTGACAGACAGTATTACACTTGAACAGCCACAGTCGGAACAGCAGATTTAGGGGTTAGGTTTTGTGGCAATTGAATTAAACCCCAGAATTAAATCTATCCTTTAACGCACAGTATTACACTTGGCCAGCAACAGCTAACACCACTGATTTAGGGGATTGGTATTTTGGCAATTGAATTTAACCCCACAAGAAAATCTATCTTTTGATGGACAGTATTACACTTGGACAACCACAGCTGGAACACCAGATTTTGGGGATTGGTATTTTGGCAATTGAAATTCACCCCAGAAAAAAATCTATCCTTTCACCGACAGTATTACATGTATCCAGACACAGCTGGAACACCAGATTTAGGGGATTGGTATTTTGGCAATTGATTTTCACCCCAGATAAAAATCGATCCTTTGACCGACAGTATTCCACTTGGCCATTCACAGCTGGAACACCAGATTTAGGGGATTGGTAGTTTGGCAATTGTATTTCACCTGTGGTAAGGTGCAAGGTGTCATTTGCGATGGCAGGTACGTGTCACCGAGGTTGCTGGCCTCGGTGAGGTGAGAGCCGGGTTTTTGTCTGCAGCAGCTAGTGCTGTTTGACTCTTTTAAATAGCATGGCTGCAAAGCCGATCCGGGCCGGCTCTTACTGGGAGCAGCTAAAGAGTAGGGTGGGTGGCTGCTCCCCACGGTCCAGTCCGAGTTTTGGGCTGGGTATAAAACACAGCCATCAGCTGTGTCTGTGTGTGATTATCCTGGAGCCTGCTAACAGGACTGAGGAGTTCTCTGTGCTGGAGGACGGAGCTCAGCAAGGTGGTGTTTCCCTGCAAACTGAAGGAGGAATCGCTTTCGGCTGAACCGACTGCTAGGTGTGAACCCGCACTTAAAACCACCCAAGGTGACTGGACCCTGTGTTGGCCTGTTTTTGGTTTTGCCACATGATTTCTGTTGTGTGTGAACTGTCACCAAGAGACTGTTTTCATTTATGGTGTGCAAGTGTGAATAAAACACTGTTTGATGCACAATCTGGACTCCTTGTTTTGCCTCTAAACTGCACCCGCACCGCTGTCTACCAGAGCGACTCCCACACACCCCAGAAAAATATCTATCCTTTGATAGACAGTATTAGCTTAGCCAGCCACAGCTGGAACACCATATTTAGGGATTGGTATTTTGACAATAGAATTTCACCCCAGAAAAAAATCTATCCTTTGACGGACAGAATTACACTTACATAGCCACAGCTGGAACACCAGATTTAGGGGATTGGTATTTTTGCAATTAATAATCACCCCAGAAAAACATCTATCCTTTGACGGACAGTATTACACTTGGACAGCCACAGCTGGAAGACCCGATTTAGGGGATTGTCATTTTGGCATTTTAATTTAATCCCACAAAAAATCTATCCTTTGACAGTATTAAACTTAGCCAGCAACAGCTGATACACCAGATTTAGGGGATTGGTATTTTGGCAATTGATATTCACCCCAGAAAAACTCCATCCTTTGAAGGACAGTATTACACTTGGACAGACACAGGTAGAACACCAGATTTAGGGGATTGGTATTTTGGAAATTTATTTTAACCCCACAAAAAATCTATCCATTGACTGACAGTATTAAACATAGCCAGCAACAGCTAGAACACCAGATTTAGGGGATTGGTATTTTGGCAATTGAATTTCACCCCATAAATAAAATCTATCCTTTTACGCACAGTAATATACCAGCCAGCAACAGCTAAAACCACTGATTTAGGGATACGTATTTTGGCAATTGAATTTAACCCCAGAAAAAATCTATCCTTTGATAGACAGTATTACACTTGGCCAGCCACAGCAGGAACTCCAGATTTAGGCGATCGTTATTTTGGCAACTGAATTTGACCCCAGAAAAAATCTATCCTTTAATGGAAATTATTTCACTGTGCCATCCACAGTTGGAACACCAGATTTAGGGGATTTGTATTTTGAGAGACCTTGACGCTGGTGCCCGAGGCTTAAGACACGTCCTCCTAGTAGGATATAGTCGAACTAACTCTCAATTTTTAACATCAGTGTGAGGGTTTAGTGTGACGGCAGCGTGCACCTATCTCTGGTTCTGTGTTTGTTCTGAATTCTTGCCACATCCACATAAATTTCATCTTATGTAGGATGTCCATTGTGGTACTTGTAGTCCGTTGCTGGCATCATCCATTGTATGCATTTTTTGCTGGTGATTGCCATTAGCAACGGACTTTAAGTGCAGGATGTGCTCCCCTACAGAAATGCACAACTGCATATGGGTATGAGTGCATCCTGCTTTCTTATCACCACATTTTTTGATGGTTTATATATATATGTATGGAGGTGTATAAACTCCATTTTAAATGTGCCTGTTTTTCATCTTCAGGTCACATTTGGGTGCACCTGCCTGGCCTTGGGCTATATCAGTCGGTCTTGGGTAGGGCTCATAGACACCTCCCACCTCCCATTGCAAGCATGGCCACATGCTGGAGGTAACAGAGGAGATGTTTGTGAGTCGTCCTAATGCTCCTGTAATTGCCCACTGGCCCCTGATATCGCCCATATGGCGCAGGTAGGTGAGTGTTAGGGCCCACGGGCTACTTGAGAGACCTTGACGCTGGTGCCCGAGGCTTAAGACACGTCCTCCTAGTAGGATATGTCGAACTAACTCTCAATTTTTAACATCAGTGTGAGGGTTTAGTGTGACGGCAGCGTGCACCTATCTCTGGTTCTGTGTTTGTTCTGAATTCTTGCCACATCCACATAAATTTCATCTTATGTAGGATGTCCATTGTGGTACTTGTAGTCCGTTGCTGGCATCATCCATTGTATGCATTTTTTGCTGGTGATTGCCATTAGCAACGGACTATAAGTGCAGGATGTGCTCCCTACAGAAATGCACAACTGCATATGGGTATGAGCGCATCCTGCTTTCTTATCACCACATTTTTTGATGGTTTATATATATATGTATGGAGGTGTATAAACTCCATTTTAAATGTGCCTGTTTTTCATCTTCAGGTCACATTTGGGTGCACCTGCCTGGCCTTGGGCTATATCAGTCGGTCTTGGGTAGGGCTCATAGACACCTCCCACCTCCCATTGCAAGCATGGCCACATGCTGGAGGTAACAGAGGAGATGTTTGTGAGTCGTCCTAATGCTCCTGTAATTGCCCACTGGCCCCTGATATCGCCCATATGGCGCAGGTAGGTGAGTGTTAGGGCCCACGGGCTACTTGAGAGACCTTGACGCTGGTGCCCGAGGCTTAAGACACGTCCTCCTAGTAGGATATGTCGAACTAACTCTCAATTTTTAACATCAGTGTGAGGGTTTAGTGTGACGGCAGCGTGCACCTATCTCTGGTTCTGTGTTTGTTCTGAATTCTTGCCACATCCACATAAATTTCATCTTATGTAGGATGTCCATTGTGGTACTTGTAGTCCGTTGCTGGCATCATCCATTGTATGCATTTTTTGCTGGTGATTGCCATTAGCAACGGATTACAAGTGCAGGATGTGCTCCCCTACAGAAATGCACAACTGCATATGGGTATGAGCGCATCCTGCTTTCTTATCACCACATTTTTTGATGGTTTATATATATATGTATGGAGGTGTATAAACTCCATTTTAAATGTGCCTGTTTTTCATCTTCAGGTCACATTTGGGTGCACCTGCTTGGCCTTGGGCTATATCAGTCAGTCTTGGGTAGGGCTCATAGACACCTCCCACCTCCCATTGCAAGCATGGCCACATGCTGGAGGTAACAGAGGAGATGTTTGTGAGTCGTCCTAATGCTCCTGTACTGCCCACTGGCCCCTGATATCGCCCATATGGCGCAGGTAGGTGAGTGTTAGGGCCCACGGGCTACTTGAGAGACCTTGACGCTGGTGCCCGAGGCTTAAGACACGTCCTCCTAGTAGGATATGTCGAACTAACTCTCAATTTTTAACATCAGTGTGAGGGTTTAGTGTGACGGCAGCTGCACCTATCTCTGGTTCTGTGTTTGTTCTGAATTCTGCCACATCCACATAAATTTCATCTTATGTAGGATGTCCATTGTGGTACTTGTAGTCCGTTGCTGGCATCATCCATTGTATGCATTTTTGCTGGTGATTGCCATTAGCAACGGACTACAAGTGCAGGATGTGCTCCCCTACAGAAATGCACAACTGCATATGGGTATGAGCGCATCCTGCTTTCTTATCACCACATTTTTTGATGATTTGTATTTTGGCAATTGAATTTCTCCCTAGAAAAAATCTATCCTTCGACGGACAGTATTACACTTGGACAACCACAGCTGGAACACCAGATTTTGGGGATTGGTATTTTGGCAATTGAAATTCACCCCAGAAAAAATCTATCCTTTCACCGACAGTATTACATGTATCCAGACACAGCTGGAACACCAGATTTAGGGATTAGTATTTTGGCAATTGATTTTCACCCGATAAAAATCTATCCTTTGACCGACAGTATTCCACTTGGCCATTCACAGCTGGAACACCAGATTTAGGGGATTGGTAGTTTGGCAATTGTATTTCACCCTGAAAAAATCTGTCCTTTGACGGACAGTATTACACTTGGACAGCCACAGCTGGAACACCAGATATAGGGATTGGTAATTTGGCAATTGAAATTCACCCCAGAAAAAATATCTATCCTTTAAGGACAGTATTACGCTTGGACAGCCACAGCTGGAACACCAGATTTAGGGGATTGGTAATTTGGCAATTGAATTTCACCCCAGAAAAAAATCTATCCTTTGACAGAAATTATTAAACTTAGCCAGCCACAGCTAGAACCCCAGATTTTGGGGATTGGTATTTTGGCAATTGAATTTCAATGCAGAAAAAAATCTATCCTTTGACGGACAGTATTAAACTTAGCCAGCCACAGCTGGAACACCATATTTAGGGGAATGGTATTTTGGCAACTGAATTTCACCCCAGAAAATAAATCCATCCTTTGAATAACAGTATTACACTTTGCCAGCAACAGCTGAAACCATTGATTTAGGGGATTGTTATTTTGGCAATTGAATTTCTCACCACAAAAAAAATATATCCTTTGACGGACAGTATTACAAGTGGCCAGCCACATCTGGAACCCCAGATTTAGGGGATTGGTATTTTGGCACTTGAATTTCACCCCAGAAAAAAATCTGTCCTTTGACGGACAGTACTACACTTGGACAGCCACAGCTGGAACACCAGATTTAGGGATTGATAATTTGGCAATTGAATTTCACCCCAGAAAAAAATCTATCCTTTGAAGGACAGTATTACGCTTGGACAGCCACAGCTGGAACACCAGATTTATGGGATTGGTAAATTGGCAATTGAATTTCACCCCAGAAAAGAAATCTATCCTTTGACTAACAGTATAACACTTTGCCAGCAACAGCTGAAACCACTTATTTAGGGGGATTGGTATTTTGGCAATTGAATTTCACCAACAGAAAAAAATCGATCCTTTGACCGACAGTATTAAATTTATCCAGCCACAGCTGGAACACAAGATTTAGAGGATTGGTATTTTGGCAATTGAAATTCATTGCTGAAAAAAATCTATCCTTTGACGAACAGTATTAAACTTAGCCAGCCACAGCTGGAACACCATATTTAGGGAATGGTATTTTGGCAATTGAATTTCACCCCAGAAAAAATCCATCCTTTGACTAACAGTATTACACTTGCCATCAACAGCTGAACACCACTGATTTAGGGGATTGGTATTTTTGGCAATTGAATTTCACCCCAGAAAAAAATCTATCCTTTGACCGACAGTACTACACTTGGACAGCCACAGCTGGAATACCAGATTTAGGGGATTGGTATTTTGGCAGTTGAATTTCACCCCAGAAAAAATATATCCTTTGATGGACAGTATTAAACTTGGCCAGGCAACAGCTGGAACATCTAGATTTAGGGATTGGTATTTTGGCAATTGAATTTCACCCCAGAAAAAAATCTATCCTTTGACGGACAGTATTACACTTATCCAGCCACATGCTGGAACACCAGATTTAGGGGATTGGTATTTTGGCAATTGAATTTAACCCCAGAAAAAATCTATCCTTTGACGGACAGTGTTACACTTGGACAGCCACAGCTGGATCCCCAGATTTGGGGATTGATATTTTGGCAATTGAATTTCACCCCAGAAAAAATCTATCCTTTGACAGACAGTATTACACTTGAACAGCCACAGTTGGAACACGCAGATTTAGGGGTTAGGTATTTGTGGCAATTGAATTATAACCCCAGAAATTAAATCTATCCTTTACCGCACAGTATTACACTTGGCCAGCACACAGCTGAACACCACTGATTTAGGGGATTGGTATTTTGGCAATTGAATTTCACCCCACGAAGAAAATCTATCCTTTGACGGACAGTATTACATCTTAGCCAGCCACAGCTGGAACACCAGATTCAGGGGATTGGTATCTTGGCAAGAGAATTTCACCGCAGAAAAAAATCTATCCTTTGACGGACAGTATTACATCTTGGCCAGCCACAGCTGGAACCACCAGATTTAGGGGATTGGTATTTTGGCAATTGAATTTCACCCAGAAAAAATCTATCCTTTGACTGTACAGTATTACACTTCGCACAGCCAACAGCTGGAACACCAGATTTAGGGGATTGGTATTTTGGCAATTGAATATTCACCCCAGAAAAAACTCTATCCTTTACAGACAGTATTACACTTAGCCAGCCACAGCTGGAACACCAGATTTAGGGGATTGGTATTTTGGCAATTGAATTTCACCCCAGAAAAAAATCTATCCTTTGACGGACAGTATTACACTTGGACAGCCACAGCTGGAACACCAGATTTAGGGGATTGGTATTTTGGCAATTGAAATTCACCCCAGAAAAAAATCTATCCTTTGACGAACAGTATTACACTTGGACAGCAACAGCTAGAACCACTGATTTAGGGGATTGGTATTTTGGCAAATTGAATTTCAACCCCAGAAAAAAATCTATCCTTTGACCGACAGTATTACACGTATCCAGCACACAGCTGGAACACCAGATTTAGGGGATTGGTATTTTGGCAATTGAATTTCACCCCAGAAAAAAATCTATCCTTTGACCGACAGTATTACACTTGGCCAGCCACAGCTGGAACACCAGATTTAGGGGATTGTATGTTGGCAATTGAATTTCACCCCAGAAAAAATCCATCCTTTGACGGACAGTATTACACTTGGCCATCCACAGCTGGAACACCAGATTTAGGGGATTGTTATTTTGGCAATTGAATTTCACCCCAGAAAAAAATCTATCCTTTGACGGACAGTATTACACTTGGACAGCCACAGCTGGAACACCAGATTTAGGGGATTGGTATTTTGGCAATTGAATTTCACCCCAGAAAAAATCTATCCTTTGACGGACAGTATTAAACTTAGCCAGCCACAGCTGGAACACCAGATTTAGGGGATTGGTATTTTGGCAATTGAATTTCACCCCAGAAAAAAATCTATCCTTTTGACGGACAGTATTACACTTGGCCAGCCACAGCTGGAACACCAGATTTAGGGGATTGGTATTTTGGCAATTGAATTTCACCCCAGAAAAAATCTATCCTTTGACGGACAGTATTACACTTGGCCAGCCACAGCTGGAACACCAGATTTAGGGGATTGGTATTTGGCAATTGAATTTCACCCCAGAAAAAAATCTATCCTTTGACGGACAGTATTACACTTTGGCCAGCCACAGCTGGAACACCAGATTTAGGGGATTGGTATTTTGGCAATTGAATTTCACCCCAGAAAAAATCTATCCTTTGACGGACAGTATTACACTTGGCCATGCCACAGCTGGAACACCACTGATTTAGGGATTGGTATTTTGGCAATTGAATTTCACCCCAGAAAAAAATCTATCCTTTGACGGACAGTATTACACTTGGCCAGCCACAGCTGGAACCCCAGATTTAGGGGATTGGTATTTTGGCAATTGAATTTCACCCCAGAAAAAAATCTATCCTTTGACGACAGTAATAACTTGGCCAGCCACAGCTGGAAACCAGATTTAGGGGATTGTATTTTGGCAATTGAATTCAACCCAGAAAAATATCTATCCTTTGACTGACAGTATTACACTTGGCCAGCCACAGCTGGAACACCAGATTTAGGGGATTGGTATTTTGGCAATTGAATTTCACCCCAGAAAAAAAATCTATCCTTTGACGGACAGTATTACACTTGGACAGCCACAGCTGGAACACCCAGATTTAGGGGATTGGTATTTTGGCAATTGAATTTCACCCCAGAAAAAAATCTATCCTTTGACTAGACAGTATTACACTTGTGCCAGCAACAGCTGAAACCACTGATTTAGGGGATTGGTATTTTGGCAATTGAATTTCACCCCAGAAAAAATCTATCCTTTGACTGACAGTATTACACTGTATCCAGACACAGCTGGAACACCAGATTTAGGGGATTGGTATTTTGGCAATTGAATTTCACCCCAGATAAAAATCTATCCTTTGACCGACAGTATTCCACTTGGCCAGCCACAGCTGGAACACCAGATTTAGGGGATTGCTAGTTTGGCAATTGTATTTAACCCCAGAAAAAAATCTATCCTTTGACGGACAGTATTACACTTAGCCAGCCACAGCTGGAACCCCAGAGTTAGGGGATTGATATTTTGGCACTTGAATTTCACCCCAGAAAAAAATCTATCCTTTGACGGACAGTATTACACTTGGACAGCCACAGCTGGAACACCAGATTTAGGGATTGATAATTTGGCAATTGAAATTCACCCCAGAAAAAAATCTATCCTTTAAGGACAGTATTACACTTGGACAGCCACAGCTGGAACACCAGATTTATGGGATTGGTAATTTGGCAATTGAATTTCACCCCAGAAAAGAAATCTATCCTTTGACTAACAGTATTACACTGTGCCAGCCAACAGCTGAAACCACTCGATTTAGGGATTGGTATTTTGGCAATTGAATTTCACCCCAGAAAAAAATCTATCCTTTGACCGACAGTATAAAATTTATCCAGCCACAGCTGTAACATCAGATTTAGGGATTGGTATTTTGGCAATTGAAATTCACCCCAGAAAAAAATCTATCCTTTGACCGACAGTATAAAATTTATCCAGCCACAGCTGGAACATCAGATTTAGGGATTGGTAATTTGGCAATTGAAATTCACCCCAGAAAAAAATCTATCCTTTTAAGGACAGTATTACACTTGGCCAGCCACAGCTGGAACACCAGATTTAGGGGATTGGTAATTTGGCAATTGAATTTCACCCCAGAAAAGAAATCTATCCTTTGACTGAACAGTATTACACTGTGGCCAGCAACAGCTGAAACCACTCAGATTTAGGGGATTGGTATTTTGGCAATTGAATTTCACCCCAGAAAAAATCTATCCTTTGACGGACAGTATTACATGTATCCAGACACAGCTGGAACACCAGATTTAGGGGATTGGTATTTTGGCAATTGAATTTCACCCCAGATAAAATCTATCCTTTGACCGACAGTATTACACTTGGCCAGCCACAGCTGGAACACCAGATTTAGGGGATTGCTAGTTTGGCAATTGAATTTAACCCCAGAAAAAATCTATCCTTTGACGGACAGTATTACACTTGGACAGCCACAGCTGGAACCCCAGATTTAGGGGATTCGTATTTTGGCAATTGAATTTCACCCCAGAAAAAATCTATCCTTTGACGGACAGTATTACACTTGGACAGCCACAGCTGGAACACCAGATTTAGGGATTGATAATTTGGCAATTGAAATTCACCCTCAGAAAAAATCTATCCTTTGAGGACAGTATTACGCTTGGACAGCCACAGCTGGAACACCAGATTTATGGGATTGGTAATTTGGCAATTGAATTTCACCCCAGAAAAGAAATCTATCCTTTGACTAACAGTATTACACTGTGCCAGCAACAGCTGAAACCACTCATTTAGGGATTGGTATTTTGGCAATTGAATTTCACCCCAGAAAAAAATCTATCCTTTGACCGACAGTATTAAATTTATCCAGCCACAGCTGGTAACATCAGATTTAGGGGATTGGTATTTTGGCAATTGAAATTCACCCCAGAAAAAAATCTATCCTTTGACGGACAGTATTAAACTTAGCCAGCACACAGCTAGAACACCAGATTTAGGGGATTGGTATTTTGGCAATTGAATTTCAACCCCAGAAAAAAATCTATCCTTTGACGGACAGTATTACACTTGGCCAGCCACAGCTGGAACACCAGATTTAGGGGATTGGTATTTTGGCAATTGAATTTCACCCCAGAAAAAAATCTATCCTTTGACGAACAGTATTACACTGTGCCAGCAACAGCTGAAACCATGATTTAGGGGATTGGTATTTTGGCAATTGAATTTCACCCCAGAAAAAATCTATCCTTTGACTGACAGTATTAACTCCAGCACAGACCATAGTGATGGAATATTCCAGATCTCTTGAGGATTCGGCCATCACTGACAATTTGGAATTTTGCAATTAATTTCCCAGAAAATCTATCCTTTGACGGACAGTGTTACACTTGGTCAGCAACAGCTGGAACCCCAGATTTAGGCGATTGTTATTTTGGCAATTGAATTCACCAGAAAAAATCTATCCTTTGACGGAAAGTATTACACTTGGCCAGCCACAGCTGGAACCACCAGATTTAGGGGATTGGTATTTTGGCAATTGAATTTCACCCAAGGAAAAAATCTATCCTTTGACTGACAGGATTAAACTTAGTCAGCCACAGCTGGAACACCAGATTTAGATGATTGCTATTTTGGCAATTGAATTTAAACTAGACATAAAATCTATCCTTTTACGCACAGTATTACACTTGGCCAGCAACAGCTAAAACCACTGATTTAGGGGATTGGTATTTTGGCAATTGAATTTCACCCCAGAAATAAAATCTATCCTTTGACTGACAGTATTAAACTTAGCCAGCCACAGATGGAACACCAGATTTAGAGGATTGGTATTTTGACAATTTAATTTTAAACTAGACATAAAATCTATCCTTTTACACACAGTATTACACTTGGCCAGCAACAGCAAAAACCACTGATTTAGGGGATTGGTATTTTGGCAATTGAATTTCACCCCAGAAAAAATCTATCCTTTGACGGACAGTATTACACTTGACCAGCCACAGCTGGAACCCCAGATTTAGGGATTAGTATTTTGACAATTAAATTTCACCCCAGAAAAAATGTATCCTTTGACAGACAGTATTACACTTAGACAGCCACAGCTGAAACACCAGATTTAGGGATCGGTATTTTGGCAATTGAATTTCACCCCAGAAATAAAATTTATCCTTTGACGCACAGTAATATACTTGGCCAGCAACAGCTAAAACCACTGATTTAGGGATACGTATTTTGGCAATTGAATTTAACCCCAGAAAAAATCTATTCTTTGATAGACAGTATTACATTTGGCCAGCCACAGCTGGAACCCCAGATTTAGGGGATTGGTATTTTGGCAATTGAATTTCACCCCAGAAAAAATCCATCCTTTGACGGAAATTATTACACTTGGCCATCCACAGCTGGAACACCAGATTTAGGGGATTTGTATTTTGGCAATTGAATTTCACCCAAGAAAAAATCTATCCTTTCACTGACAGTATTACACTTCGACAGCCACAGCTGGAACACCAGATTTATGGGATTGGTATTTTGGCAACTTAATTTAACCCCACAAAAATCTATCCCTTGACTGACAGTATTAAACTTAGCCAGCAACAGCTGGAACACCAGATTTAGATGATTGGTATTTTGGCAATTGAATTTCACCCCAGAAATAAAATCTATCCTTTGACGAACAGTATTACATAGAAACATAGAAACATAGAATGTGTCGGCAGATAAGAACCATTTGGCCCATCTAGTCTGCCCAATATGCTGAATACTATGAATAGCCCCAGGCTCTATCTTATATGAAGGATGGCCTTATGCCTATCCCATGCATGCTTAAACTTCTTCACTGTATTTGCAGCTACCACTTCTGCAGGAAGGCTATTCCATGCATCCACCACTCTCTCAGTAAAGTAATTCTTCCTGATATTACTTTTAAACCTTTTCCCTCTAATTTTAAACTATGTCCTCTTGTAGCAGTTTTTCTTCTTTTAAATATTCTCTTCTCTTTTACCGTGATGATTCCCTTTATGTATTTAAAAGTTTCTATCATATCCCCTCTGTCTCTTCTTACTTCCAAGCTATACATGTTAAGGTCCTTTAACCTTTCCTGGTAAGTTTTGTCCTGCAATCCATGTATTATTTTAGTAGCTCTTCTCTGAACTCTCTCCAAAGTTTCAATATCCTTCTGCAAATATGGTCTCCAGTACTGCACACAATACTCCAAATGAGGTCTCACTAGTGCTCTGTAGAGCAGCACGAGCACCTCCCTCTTTCTACTGTTAATGCCTCTCCCTATACACCCAAGCATTCTGCTGGCATTACCTGCTGCTCTATGAAATTGCCTGCCCACCTTTAGGTCGTCTGATATAATGACCCCTAAATCCCTTTCCTCAGATTAAACCTAACCAGCCACAGCTGGAAGAATAAATTTAGGGGATTGTTATTTTGACATTTAAATTTCACCCCAGAAATAAAATCTATGCTTTTACGCACAGTATTACTCTTGGCCAGCAACAGCTAAAACCACTGATTTAGGGAATTGGTATTTTGGCAATTGAATTTCACCCCAGAAATAAAATGTATCTTTTGACTGACAGTATTAAACTTAGCCAGCCACAGATGGTACACTACATTTAAAGGATTGGTATTTTGGCAATTGAATTGCACCCTAGACATAAAATCTATCCTTTTACACACAGTATTCCACTTGTCCAGCAACAGCTAAAAACACTGCTTTAGGGGATAGGTATTTTGGCAATTGAATTTCACCCAGAAATAAAATCTATCCTTTGACGGACAGTATTAAACTTAGCCAGCCACATCTGGAACACCAGATTTAGAGGATTGGTATTTTGGCAATTGAATTTAACCTAAAAAAATCTATCCTTTGACGGACGGTATTACACTTGGCCAGCCATAGCTGGAACCCCAGATTTAGGGGATTGGTATTTTGACAATTGAATTTCACCCCAGAAAAAAATCTATCCTTTGACGGACAGTATTACACTTCCACAGCCACAGCTGGAACCCCAGATTTAGGGGATTGTTATTTTGGCACTTGAATTTCAGCCCTCAAAACAAATCTATCCTATGACTGACAGTATGAAAATTAGCCAGCAACAGCTGGAACACCAGATTTAGGGGATTGGTATTTTGGCAACTGAATTTTACCCTAGAAATAAAATCTATCCTTTTACGCATAGTAATATACTTGGCCAGCAACAGCTAAAACCACTGATTTAGGGGATAGGTATTTTGGCAATTTAATTTCACCCCAGAAAAAGTCTATCCTTTGACCGACAGTATTAAACTTAGCCAGCCACAGCTGGAACACCATATTTAGGGGATTGATATTTTGGCAATTGAATTTCACCCCACAAAAAATAGATCCTTTGACGGACAGTATTACACTTCGACAGCCACAGCTTGAACACCAGATTTAGGGGATTGGTATTTTTGCAATTGATATTCACGCCAGAAAAAAATCTATCCTTTGACGGACAGTATTACACTTGGACAGCCACAGCTGGAACACCAGATTTAGGGGATTGGTATTTTTGCAATTGAATTTCACAACAGAAAAAAAATCTATCCTTTGATGGACAGTATTATACTTGGGCAGCCACAGCTGGAACCCCAGATTTACGGGATTGGTATTTTGGCAATTGAATTTAACCCCAGAAAAAATCTATCCTTTGACTGAAATTATTACACTTGGCCATCCACAAGTGGAACACCAGATTTAGGGGATTGGTATTTTGGCAATCGAATTTCACCCCAGAAAAGAAATCTATCCTTTGACTGACAGTATTACACTTCGACAGCCACAGCTGGAACACCAGATTTAGGGGATTGTTTTTTTGATAATTTAATGTTACCCCACAAAAAAAATCTATCCTTTGACGGACTGTATTAAACTTAGCCAGCCACAGCTGGAATACCAGATATAGGGGATTGGTATTTTGGCAATTGAATTTCACCCCAGATAAAAAATAAATCAGTTTACACACAGTATTATACTTGGCCAGCAACAGCTAAAACCACTGATTTAGGGGATTGGTATTTTGGCTATTGAATTTAACCCCACAAGAAAATCTATCCTTTGATGGGCAGTATTAAACTTAGCCAATCACAGGTGACACACCAGATTTAGAGGATTGGTATTTTGGCAAAAGAATTTCACCCCAGAAAAAAATCTATCCTTTGAGGGACAGAATTACACTTGGCCAGCCACAGCTGGAACACCAGATTTAGGGGATTGTTATTTTGGCAATTGAATTTCACCCCAGAAAAAAATCCATCCTTTGACGGACAGTATTACACTTGGACAGACACAGGTAGAACACCAGATTTAGGGGATTGGTATTTTGGAAATTTATTTTAACCCCACAAAAAAATCTATCCGTTGACTGACAGTATTAAACGTAGCCAGCAACAGCTGGAACACCAGATTTAGGGGATTGGTATTTTGGCAATTGAATTTCACCCCAGAAATAAAATCTATCCTTTTACTCACAGTAATATACCGGCCAGCAACAGCTAAAACCAATGATTTAGGGGATACGTATTTTGGCAATTGAATTTCACCCCAGAAAAAAATCAATCCTTTGACGGAAATTATTACACTTGGCCATCCACAGCTGGAACACCAGATTTAGGGGATTGTTATTTTGGCAATTGAATTTCACCCCAGAAAAAAATCTATCCTTTGATGGACAGTGTTACACTTGGCCAGCCAAAGCTGGAAACCCAGATTTAGGGGATTGGTATTTTGGCAATTGAATTTCACCCCAGTAAAAAATCTATCCTTTGATGGACAGTATTAAACTTAGCCAGCGACACCTGGAACACCAGATTTAGGGGATTGGCATTATGGCAATTGAATTTCACCCAGAAATAAAATCTATCCTTTGACGGACAGTATTACTCTTGGCCAGCCACAGTTGGAACCCCAGATTTAGGGGATTGGTATTTTGACAATTGGATTTCACCCCAGAAAAAAACTATCCTTTTAAGTACAGTAATATACTTGGCCAGCAACAGCTAAAACCACTGATTTAGGGGATACGTATTTTGGCAATTGAATTTAACCCCAGAAAATGTCTATCCTTTGACGGAAATTATTACACTTGGCCATGCACAGCTGGAACACCAGATTTAGGGGATTGGTATTTTGGCAATTGAATTTCACCCCAGAAAAATATCTATCCTTTGATGGACAGTGTTACACTTGGCCAGCCACAGCTGGAACCCCAGTTTTAGGGGATTGGTATTTTGGCAATTGAATTTCACCCCAGAAAAAATCTATCCTTTGATAGACAGTATTAAGCTTAGCCAGCCACAGCTGGAACACCATATTTAGGGGATTGGTATTTTGACAATAGAATTTCACCCCAGAAAAAAAATCTATCCTTTGACGGACAGAATTACACTTACATAGCCACAGCTGGAACACCAGATTTAGGGGATTGGTATTTTTGCAATTAATAATCACCCCAGAAAAAAATCTATCCTTTGACGGACAGTATTACACTTGGACAGCCACAGCTGGAAGACCCGATTTAGGGGATTGTCATTTTGGCATTTTAATTTAATCCCACAAAAAAATCTATCCTTTGACAGTATTAAACTTAGCCAGCAACAGCTGATACACCAGATTTAGGGGATTGGTATTTTGGCAATTGATATTCACCCCAGAAAAAACTCCATCCTTTGACGGACAGTATTACACTTGGACAGACACAGGTAGAACACCAGATTTAGGGGATTGGTATTTTGGAAATTTATTTTAACCCCACAAAAAAATCTATCCATTGACTGACAGTATTAAACATAGCCAGCAACAGCTAGAACACCAGATTTAGGGGATTGGTATTTTGGCAATTGAATTTCACCCCATAAATAAAATCTATCCTTTTACGCACAGTAATATACCAGCCAGCAACAGCTAAAACCACTGATTTAGGGGATACGTATTTTGGCAATTGAATTTAACCCCAGAAAAAAATCTATCCTTTGATGGACAGTGTTACACTTGGCCAGCCACAGCTGGAACCCCAGATTTAGGGGATTGTTATTTTGGCAATTGAATTTCACCCCAGAAAAAAATCTATCCTTTGATGTAAATTATTTCACTGTGCCATCCACAGCTGGAACACCAGATTTAGGGGATTTGTATTTTGGCAATTGAATTTCACCCAAGGAAAAAATCTATCCTTTGACTGACAGGATTAAACTTAGTCAGCAACAGCTGGAACACCAGATTTAGATGATTGCCATTTTGACAATTTAATTTTAAACTAGACATTAAATCTATCCTTTTACACACAGTATTGCACTTGGCCAGCAACAGCTAAAACCACTGATTTAGGGGATTGGTATTTTGGCAATTGAATTTCACCCCAGAAATAAAATCTATCCTTTGACTGACAGTATTAAACTTAGCCAGCCACAGATGGAACACCAGATTTAGAGGATTGGTATTTTGACAATTTAATTTTAAACTAGACATAAAATCTATCCTTTTACACACAGTATTACACTTGGCCAGCAACAGCAAAAACCACTGATTTAGGGATTGGTATTTTGGCAATTGAATTTCACCCCAGAAAAAAATCTATCCTTTGACGGACAGTATTACACTTGACCAGCCACAGCTGGAACCCCAGATTTAGGGGATTAGTATTTTGACAATTAAATTTCACCCCAGAACATTTTTTATCCTTTGACGGACAGTATTACACTTCCACAGCCACAGCTGGAACACCAGATTTAGGGGATTGGTATTTTGGCAATTGAATTTCACCCCAGAAAAAAATGTATCCTTTGACAGACAGTATTACACTTGGACAGCCACAGCTGGAACACCCGATTTAGGGGATTGGTATTTTGGCAATTTAATTTAACCCCACAAAAAAATCTATCCTTTGACTGACAGTATTAAACTTAGCCAGCAACAGCTGAAACACCAGATTTAGGGGATCGGTATTTTGGCAATTCAATTTCACCCCAGAAATAAAATTTATCCTTTGACGCACAGTAATATACTTGGCCAGCAACAGCTAAAACCACTGATTTAGGGGATACGTATTTTGGCAATTGAATTTAACCCCAGAAAAAAATCTATTCTTTGATAGACAGTATTACATTTGGCCAGCCACAGCTGGAACCCCAGATTTAGGGGATTGGTATTTTGGCAATTGAATTTCACCCCAGAAAAAAATCCATCCTTTGACGGAAATTATTACACTTGGCCATCCACAGCTGGAACACCAGATTTAGGGGATTTGTATTTTGGCAATTGAATTTCACCCAAGAAAAAAATCTATCCTTTCACTGACAGTATTACACTTCGACAGCCACAGCTGGAACACCAGATTTATGGGATTGGTATTTTGGCAACTTAATTTAACCCCACAAAAAAATCTATCCCTTGACTGACAGTATTAAACTTAGCCAGCAACAGCTGGAACACCAGATTTAGATGATTGGTATTTTGGCAATTGAATTTCACCCCAGAAATAAAATCTATCCTTTGACGAACAGTATTACATAGAAACATAGAAACATAGAATGTGTCGGCAGATAAGAACCATTTGGCCCATCTAGTCTGCCCAATATGCTGAATACTATGAATAGCCCCAGGCTCTATCTTATATGAAGGATGGCCTTATGCCTATCCCATGCATGCTTAAACTTCTTCACTGTATTTGCAGCTACCACTTCTGCAGGAAGGCTATTCCATGCATCCACCACTCTCTCAGTAAAGTAATTCTTCCTGATATTACTTTTAAACCTTTTCCCTCTAATTTTTAAACTATGTCCTCTTGTAGCAGTTTTTCTTCTTTTAAATATTCTCTTCTCTTTTACCGTGATGATTCCCTTTATGTATTTAAAAGTTTCTATCATATCCCTCTGTCTCTTCTTACTTCCAAGCTATACATGTTAAGGTCCTTTAACCTTTCCTGGTAAGTTTTGTCCTGCAATCCATGTATTATTTTAGTAGCTCTTCTCTGAACTCTCTCCAAAGTTTCAATATCCTTCTGCAAATATGGTCTCCAGTACTGCACACAATACTCCAAATGAGGTCTCACTAGTGCTCTGTAGAGCAGCACGAGCACCTCCCTCTTTCTACTGTTAATGCCTCTCCCTATACACCCAAGCATTCTGCTGGCATTACCTGCTGCTCTATGAAATTGCCTGCCCACCTTTAGGTCGTCTGATATAATGACCCCTAAATCCCTTTCCTCAGATTAAACCTAACCAGCCACAGCTGGAAGAATAAATTTAGGGATTGTTATTTTGACATTTAAATTTCACCCCAGAAATAAAATCTATGCTTTTACGCACAGTATTACTCTTGGCCAGCAACAGCTAAAACCACTGATTTAGGGAATTGGTATTTTGGCAATTGAATTTCACCCCAGAAATAAAATGTATCTTTTGACTGACAGTATTAAACTTAGCCAGCCACAGATGGTACACTACATTTAAAGGATTGGTATTTTGGCAATTGAATTGCACCCTAGACATAAAATCTATCCTTTTACACACAGTATTCCACTTGTCCAGCAACAGCTAAAAACACTGCTTTAGGGGATAGGTATTTTGGCAATTGAATTTCACCCAGAAATAAAATCTATCCTTTGACGGACAGTATTAAACTTAGCCAGCCACATCTGGAACACCAGATTTAGAGGATTGGTATTTTGGCAATTGAATTTAACCTAAAAAAAATCTATCCTTTGACGGACGGTATTACACTTGGCCAGCCACAGCTGGAACCCCAGATTTAGGGGATTGGTATTTTGACAATTGAATTTCACCCCAGAAAAAATCTATCCTTTGACGGACAGTATTACACTTCCATAGCCACAGCTGGAACCCCAGATTTAGGGGATTGTTATTTTGGCACTTGAATTTCAGCCCTCAAAACAAATCTATCCTATGACTGACAGTATGAAAATTAGCCAGCAACAGCTGGAACACCAGATTTAGGGGATTGGTATTTTGGCAACTGAATTTTACCCTAGAAATAAAATCTATCCTTTTACGCATAGTAATATACTTGGCCAGCAACAGCTAAAACCACTGATTTAGGGGATAGGTATTTTGGCAATTTAATTTCACCCCAGAAAAAAGTCTATCCTTTGACCGACAGTATTAAACTTAGCCAGCCACAGCTGGAACACCATATTTAGGGGATTGATATTTTGGCAATTGAATTTCACCCCACAAAAAAAATAGATCCTTTGACGGACAGTATTACACTTGGACAGCCACAGCTGGAACACCAGATTTAGGGGATTGGTATTTTTGCAATTGAATTTCACAACAGAAAAAATCTATCCTTTGATGGACAGTATTATACTTGGGCAGCCACAGCTGGAACCCCAGATTTACGGGATTGGTATTTTGGCAATTGAATTTAACCCCAGAAAAAAATCTATCCTTTGACTGAAATTATTACACTTGGCCATCCACAAGTGGAACACCAGATTTAGGGGATTGGTATTTTGGCAATCGAATTTCACCCCAGAAAAGAAATCTATCCTTTGACTGACAGTATTACACTTCGACAGCCACAGCTGGAACACCAGATTTAGGGGATTGTTTTTTTGATAATTTAATGTTACCCCACAAAAAAATCTATCCTTTTACGGACTGTATTAAACTTAGCCAGCCACAGCTGGAATACCAGATATAGGGGATTGGTATTTTGGCAATTGAATTTCACCCCAGATAAAAAATAAATCAGTTTACACACAGTATTATACTTGGCCAGCAACAGCTAAAACCACTGATTTAGGGGATTGGTATTTTGGCTATTGAATTTAACCCCACAAGAAAATCTACCCTTTGATGGACAGTATTAAACTTAGCCAACCACAGGTGACACACCAGATTTAGAGGATTGGTATTTTGGCAAAAGAATTTCACCCCAGAAAAAAATCTATCCTTTGAGGGACAGAATTACACTTGGCCAGCCACAACTGGAACACCAGATTTAGGGGATTGTTATTTTGGCAATTGAATTTCACCCCAGAAAAAAATCTATCCTTTGACGGACAGTATTACACTGTGCCAGCAACAGCTGAAACCACTCATTTAGGGGATTGGTATTTTGGCAATTGAATTTCACCCCAGAAAAAAATCTATCCTTTGACCGACAGAATTAAATTTATCCAGACACAGCTGGAACATCAGATTTTGGGGATTGGTATTTTGGCAATTGAAATTCACCCCAGAAAAAAATCTATCCTTTGACGGAAAGTATTAAACTTAGCCAGCCACAGCTGGAACCCCAGAAATAGGGGATTGGTATTTTGGCAATTGAATTGCACATCAGAAAAAAATCTATCCTTTGATGGACAGTATTACACTTGGCCAGCCACAGCTGGAACACCAGATTTAGGGGATTGGTATTTTGGCAATTTAATTTAACCCCAGAAAAAAATATATCCTTTGACGGACAGTGTTACACTTGGACAGCCACAGCTGGAACCACAAATTTAGGGGATTGATATTTTGGCAATTGAATTTCACCCCAGAAAAACATCTATCCTTTGACAGACAGTATTACACTTGAACAGCCACAGTTTGAACAGCAGATTTAGGGGTAAGGTTTTGTGGCAATTGAATTATACCCCAGAAATAAATCTATCCTTTAACGCACAGTATTACACTTGGCCAGCAACAGCTAAAACCACTGATTTAGGAGATTGTTTTTTTGGCAATTGAATTTAACCCCACAAGAAAATCTATCCTTTGATGGACAGTATTA
Source organism: Bufotes viridis (assembly GCA_033119425.1). NCBI lineage: Eukaryota > Metazoa > Chordata > Amphibia > Anura > Bufonidae > Bufotes > Bufotes viridis. The sequence continues at coordinate 206,712,839 of CM065593.1, read as the reverse complement.
AAATTAGCCAACCACAGTTGACACACCAGATTTAGAGGATTGGTATTTTGGCAAAAGAATTTCACCCCAGAAAAAAATCTATCCTTTGAGGGACAGTATTACACTTGGCCAGCCACAGCTGGAACACCAGATTTAGGGGATTGTTATTTTGGCAATTGAATTTCACCCCAGAAAAAAATCTATCCTTTGACAGACAGTATTAAACTTAGCCAGCCACAGCTGGAACACCAGATTTAGGGGATTGGTATTTTGGCATTTGAATTTCACCCCAGAAAAAAATCTATCCTTTGACGGACAGTATTACACTTCGCCAGTCACATGTGGAACCCCAGATTTAGGGGATTGGTATTTTGGCAATTGAATTGCACATCAGAAAAAAATCTATCCTTTGACGGACAGTATTACACTTGGACAACCACAGCTGGAACACCAGATTTTGGGGATTGGTATTTTGGCAATTGAAATTCACCCAGAAAAGAAATCTATCCTTTGACTAACAGTACTACACTTTGATAGCAACAGTTGAAACCACTGATTTAGGGGATTGGTATTTTGGGAAATGAATATAACCCCAGAAAATAATCTATCCTTTCACCGACAGTATTACATGTATCCAGACACAGCTGGAACACCAGATTTAGGGGATTGGTATTTTGGCAATTGATTTTCACCCCAGATAAAAATCTATCCTTTGACCGACAGTATTCCACTTGGCCATTCACAGCTGGAACACCAGATTTAGGGGATTGGTACTCAAGAAATAAAATATATCCTTTTACGCACAGTATTACACTTGGCCAGCAACAGATAAAACCACTGATTTAGGGGATTGGTATTTTGGCATTTGAATTTCACCCCAGAAAAAAATCTATCCTTTGACGTACAGTAAGTATTACACTTCCACAGCCAAAGCTGGAACACCAGATTTTGGGGCTTGTTATTTTTGCAATTGACATTCACCCCAGAAAAAAACTCTATCCTTTTACAGACAGTATTAAACTTAGCCAGCCACAGCTGGAACACCAGATTTAGGGGATTGGTATTTTGGCAATTGAATTTCACCCCAGAAAAAAATCTATCCTTTGATGGACAGTGTTACACTTGGCCAGCCAAAGCTGGAAACCCAGATTTAGGGGATTGGTATTTTGGCAATTGAATTTCACCCCAGTAAAAAATCTATCCTTTGATGGACAGTATTAAACTTAGCCAGCCACAGCTGGAACACCAGATTTAGGGGATTGGCATTATGGCAATTGAATTTCACCCAGAAATAAAATCTATCCTTTGACGGACAGTATTACACTTGGCCAGCCACAGTTGGAACCCCAGATTTAGTGGATTGGTATTTTGACAATTGGATTTCACCCCAGAAAAAAAACTATCCTTTTAAGTACAGTAATATACTTGGCCAGCAACAGCTAAAACCACTGATTTAGGGGATACGTATTTTGGCAATTGAATTCAACCCCAGAAAAATGTCTATCCTTTGACGGAAATTATTACACTTGGCCATGCACAGCTGGAACACCAGATTTAGGGGATTGGTATTTTGGCAATTGAATTTCACCCCAGAAAAATATCTATCCTTTGATGGACAGTGTTACACTTGGCAAGCCACAGCTGGAACCCCAGTTTTAGGGGATTGGTATTTTGGCAATTGAATTTCACCCCAGAAAAAAATCTATCCTTTGATAGACAGTATTAAGCTTAGCCAGCCACAGCTGGAACACCATATTTAGGGGATTGGTATTTTGACAATAGAATTTCACCCCAGAAAAAAATCTATCCTTTGACGGACAGAATTACACTTACATAGCCACAGCTGTAACACCAGATTTAGGGGATTGGTATTTTTGCAATTAATAATCACCCCAGAAAAAACATCTATCCTTTGACGGACAGTATTACACTTGGACAGCCACAGCTGGAAGACCCGATTTAGGGGATTGTCATTTTGGCATTTTAATTTAATCCCACAAAAAAATCTATCCTTTGACAGTATTAAACTTAGCCAGCAACAGCTGATACACCAGATTTAGGGGATTGGTATTTTGGCAATTGAAATTCACCCCAGAAAAAAATCCATCCTTTGACGGACAGTATTACACTTGGACAGACACAGGTAGAACACCAGATTTAGGGGATTGGTATTTTGGAAATTTATTTTAACCCCACAAAAAAATCTATCCGTTGACTGACAGTATCAAACGTAGCCAGCAACAGCTGGAACACCAGATTTAGGGGATTGGTATTTTGGCAATTGAATTTCACCCCAGAAATAAAATCTATCCTTTTACTCACAGTAGTATACCGGCCAGCAACAGCTAAAACCACTGATTTAGGGGATACATATTTTGGCAATTGAATTTCACCCCAGAAAAAAATCAATCCGTGGATGGAAATTATTACACTTGGCCATCCACAGCTGGAACACCAGATTTAGGGGATTGTTATTTTGGCAATTGAATTTCACCCCAGAAAAAAATCTATCCTTTGATGGACAGTGTTACACTTGGCCAGCCAAAGCTGGAAACCCAGATTTAGGGGATTGGTATTTTGGCAATTGAATTTCACCCCAGTAAAAAATCTATCCTTTGATGGACAGTATTAAACTTAGCCAGCCACAGCTGGAACACCAGATTTAGGGGATTGGCATTATGGCAATTGAATTTCACCCAAAAATAAAATCTATCCTTTGACGGACAGTATTACACTTGGCCAGCCACAGTTGGAACCCCAGATTTAGGGGATTGGTATTTTGACAATTGGATTTCACCCCAGAAAAAAAACTATCCTTTTACGTACAGTAATATACTTGGCCAGCAACAGCTAAAACCACTGATTTAGGGGATAGGTATTTTGGCAATTGAATTTAACCCCAGAAAAATGTCTATCCTTTGACGGAAATTATTACACTTGGCCATGCACAGCTGGAACACCAGATTTAGGGGATTGGTATTTTGGCAATTGAATTTCACCCCAGAAAAATATCTATCCTTTGATGGACAGTGTTACACTTGGCCAGCCACAGCTGGAACCCCAGTTTTAGGGGATTGGTATTTTGGCAATTGAATTTCACCCCAGAAAAAAATCCATCCTTTGATAGACAGTATTAAGCTTAGCCAGCCACAGCTGGAACACCATATTTAGGGGATTGGTATTTTGACAATAGAATTTCACCCCAGAAAAAAATCTATCCTTTGACGGACAGAATTACACTTACATAGCCACAGCTGTAACACCAGATTTAGGGGATTGGTATTTTTGCAATTAATTATCACCCCAGAAAAAACATCTATCCTTTGACGGACAGTATTACACTTGGACAGCCACAGCTGGAAGACCCGATTTAGGGATTGTCATTTTGGCATTTTAATTTAATCCCACAAAAAAATCTATCCTTTGACAGTATTAAACTTAGCCAGCAACAGCTGATACACCAGATTTAGGGGATTGGTATTTTGGCAATTGAAATTCACCCCAGAAAAAAATCCATCCTTTGACGGACAGTATTACACTTGGACAGACACAGGTAGAACACCAGATTTAGGGGATTGGTATTTTGGAAATTTATTTTAACCCCACAAAAAAATCTATCCGTTGACTGACAGTATCAAACGTAGCCAGCAACAGCTGGAACACCAGATTTAGGGGATTGGTATTTTGGCAATTGAATTTCACCCCAGAAATAAAATCTATCCTTTTACTCACAGTAATATACCGGCCAGCAACAGCTAAAACCACTGATTTAGGGGATACGTATTTTGGCAATTGAATTTCACCCCAGAAAAAAATCAATCCGTGGATGGAAATTATTACACTTGGCCATCCACAGCTGGAACACCAGATTTAGGGGATTGTTATTTTGGCAATTGAATTTCACCCCAGAAAAAATCTATCCTTTGATGGACAGTGTTACACTTGGCCAGCCAAAGCTGGAAACCCAGATTTAGGGGATTGGTATTTTGGCAATTGAATTTCACCCCAGTAAAAAATCTATCCTTTGATGGACAGTATTAAACTTAGCCAGCCACAGCTGGAACACCAGATTTAGGGGATTGGCATTATGGCAATTGAATTTCACCCAAAAATAAAATCTATCCTTTGACGGACAGTATTACACTTGGCCAGCCACAGTTGGAACCCCAGATTTAGGGGATTGGTATTTTGACAATTGGATTTCACCCCAGAAAAAAAACTATCCTTTTACGTACAGTAATATACTTGGCCAGCAACAGCTAAAACCACTGATTTAGGGGATACGTATTTTAGCAATTGAATTTAACCCCAGAAAAATGTCTATCCTTTGACGGAAATTATTACACTTGGCCATGCACAGCTGGAACACCAGATTTAGGGGATTGGTATTTTGGCAATTGAATTTCACCCCAGAAAAAAATCTATCCTTTGATAGACAGTATTAAGCTTAGCCAGCCACAGCTGGAACACCATATTTAGGGGATTGGTATTTTGACAATAGAATTTCACCCCAGAAAAAAAATCTATCCTTTGACGGACAGAATTACACTTACATAGCCACAGCTGGAACACCAGATTTAGGGGATTGGTATTTTTGCAATTAATAATCACCCCAGAAAAAAATCTATCCTTTGACGGACAGTATTACACTTGGACAGCCACAGCTGGAAGACCCGATTTAGGGGATTGTCATTTTGGCATTTTAATTTAATCCCACAAAAAATCTATCCTTTGACAGTATTAAACTTAGCCAGCAACAGCTGATACACCAGATTTAGGGATTGGTATTTTGGCAATTGATATTCACCCCAGAAAAACTCCATCCTTTGACGGACAGTATTACATTTGGACAGACACAGGTAGAACACCAGATTTAGGGGATTGGTATTTTGGAAATTTATTTTAACCCCACAAAAAATCTATCCATTGACTGACAGTATTAAACATAGCCAGCAACAGCTAGAACACCAGATTTAGGGGATTGGTATTTTGGCAATTGAATTTCACCCCATAAATAAAATCTATCCTTTTACGCACAGTAATATACCAGCCAGCAACAGCTAAAACCACTGATTTAGGGGATACGTATTTTGGCAATTGAATTTAACCCCAGAAAAAAATCTATCCTTTGATAGACAGTATTACACTTGGCCAGCCACAGCAGGAACTCCAGATTTAGGCGATCGTTATTTTGGCAACTGAATTTGACCCCAGAAAAAAATCTATCCTTTGATGTAAATTATTTCACTGTGCCATCCACAGCTGGAACACCAGATTTAGGGGATTTGTATTTTGGCAATTGAATTTCTCCCTAGAAAAAAATCTATCCTTTGATGGACAGTGTTACACTTGGCCAGTCACAAACAATTAATAGTCACCAGTGAAGATCCAGTGGTACTACGCTGCAGGTCTTGTATGTGTGTGGAGATCAGTTCACACTTTGCGGTTTAGAAAGAAAGGGGTTAAGACCGCGCGTCCAACAGTCTAGTGTATACTTCTTCTAGGAAAAAAGGATCCAAGGTGGAGTTCAATCCCAGATGCCTTCACCTCGTAAAGGGCTCTGCGGATATCCAGAAATATATATAATCGTGAAATACCGTTGAGACACTTTTCCCACTTAATTTCACCAGTCTACTTACTAGATGCCGGCAGATCTTATGCAGTGGTAAATCTCAATTGTGGTGTCTTTCTTCAGCAATATATATACTTCATGCACTATAAGGCAATAAAACACTCCGCTGGTGCAGTAATTTCTTAAAACATAATTGCCAATTTTTAATATATACTCACAAGAGTCAGAATTAAAACAGCATTAAACACATCCAGTCGCTTGCCGACCGGGCTTCACTCACAGAGCTCGTCAGGGGCGTCTGCTTCCTCCCCCACCCCCTCCTCTTTTTAAACCATTTCCTGCTCTTTTTAACCCTTACTTAACAAGGATAAACCATAAGAGTGCCTGATTCAATGGACTTTATAGTTTCCATTGAATCAGGCACTCTTATGGTTTATCCTTGTTAAGTAAGGGTTAAAAAGAGCAGGAAATGGTTTAAAAAGAGGAGGGGGTGGGGGAGGAAGCAGACGCCCCTGACGAAGCTCTGTGAGTGAAACCCGGGTCGGGCAAGCGACTGGATGTGTTTAATGCTGTTTTAATTCTGACTCTTGTGAGTATATATTAAAAATTGGCAATTATGTTTTAAGAAATTACTGCACCAGCGGAGTGTTTTATTGCCTTATAGTGCATGAAGTATATATATTGCTGAAGAAAGACACCACAATTGAGATTTACCACTGCATAAGATCTGCCGGCATCTAGTAAGTAGACTGGTGAAATTAAGTGGGAAAAGTGTCTCAACGGTATTTCACGATTATATATATTTCTGGATATCCGCAGAGCCCTTTACGAGGTGAAGGCATCTGGGATTGAACTCCACCTTGGATCCTTTTTTCCTAGAAGAAGTATACACTAGACTGTTGGACGCGCGGTTACACTTGGCCAGCCACAGCTGGAACCCCAGATTTAGGGGATTGTTATTTTGGCAATTGAATTTCACCCCAGAAAAAAATCTATCCTTTGACGGAAATTATTACACTTGGCCATCCACAGCTGGAACACCAGATTTAGGGGATTTGTATTTTGGCAATTGAATTTCACCCAAGGAAAAAATCTATCCTTTGACTGACAGGATTAAACTTAGTCAGCAACAGCTGGAACACCAGATTTAGATGATTGCCATTTTGACAATTTAATTTTAAACTAGACATAAAATCTATCCTTTTACACACAGTATTGCACTTGGCCAGCAACAGCTAAAACCACTGATTTAGGGGATTGGTATTTTGGCAATTGAATTTCACCCCAGAAATAAAATCTATCCTTTGACTGACAGTATTAAACTTAGCCAGCCACAGATGGAACACCAGATTTAGAGGATTGGTATTTTGACAATTTAATTTTAAACTAGACATAAAATCTATCCTTTTACACACAGTATTACACTTGGCCAGCAACAGCAAAAACCACTGATTTAGGGGATTGGTATTTTGGCAATTGAATTTCACCCCAGAAAAAAATCTATCCTTTGACGGACAGTATTACACTTGACCAGCCACAGCTGGAACCCCAGATTTAGGGGATTAGTATTTTGACAATTAAATTTCACCCCAGAAATTTTTTATCCTTTGACGGACAGTATTACACTTCCACAGCCACAGCTGGAACACCAGATTTAGGGGATTGGTATTTTGGCAATTGAATTTCACCCCAGAAAAAAATGTATCCTTTGACAGACAGTATTACACTTGGACAGCCACAGCTGGAACACCCGATTTAGGGGATTGGTATTTTGGCAATTTAATTTAACCCCACAAAAAAATCTATCCTTTGACTGACAGTATTAAACTTAGCCAGCAACAGCTGAAACACCAGATTTAGGGGATCGGTATTTTGGCAATTGAATTTCACCCCAGAAATAAAATTTATACTTTGACGCACAGTAATATACTTGGCCAGCAACAGCTAAAACCACTGATTTAGGGGATACGTATTTTGGCAATTGAATTTAACCCCAGAAAAAAATCCATCCTTTGACGGAAATTATTACACTTGGCCATCCACAGCTGGAACACCAGATTTAGGGGATTTGTATTTTGGCAATTGAATTTCACCCAAGAAAAAAATCTATCCTTTCACTGACAGTATTACACTTCGACAGCCACAGCTGGAACACCAGATTTATGGGATTGGTATTTTGGCAACTTAATTTAACCCCACAAAAAAATCTATCCCTTGACTGACAGTATTAAACTTAGCCAGCAACAGCTGGAACACCAGATTTAGATGATTGGTATTTTGGCAATTGAATTTCACCCCAGAAATAAAATCTATCCTTTGACGAACAGTATTACATAGAAACATAGAATGTGTCGGCAGATAAGAACCATTTGGCCCATCTAGTCTGCCCAATATGCTGAATACTATGAATAGCCCCAGGCTCTATCTTATATGAAGGATGGCCTTATGCCTATCCCATGCATGCTTAAACTTTTTCACTGTATTTGCAGCTACCACTTCTGCAGGAAGGCTATTCCATGCATCCACCACTCTCTCAGTAAAGTAATTCTTCCTGATATTACTTTTAAACCTTTGCCCCTCTAATTTTAAACTATGTCCTCTTGTAGCAGTTTTTCTTCTTTTAAATATTCTCTTCTCTTTTACCGTGATGATTCCCTTTATGTATTTAAAAGTTTCTATCATATCCCCTCTGTCTCTTCTTACTTCCAAGCTATACATGTTAAGGTCCTTTAACCTTTCCTGGTAAGTTTTGTTCTGCAATCCATGTATTATTTTAGTAGCTCTTCTCTGAACTCTCTCCAAAGTTTCAATATCCTTCTGCAAATATGGTCTCCAGTACTGCACGCAATACTCCAAATGAGGTCTCACTAGTGCTCTGTAGAGCAGCACGAGCACCTCCCTCTTTCTACTGTTAATGCCTCTCCCTATACACCCAAGCATTCTGCTGGCATTACCTGCTGCTCTATGAAATTGCCTGCCCACCTTTAGGTCGTCTGATATAATGACCCCTAAATCCCTTTCCTCAGATTAAACCTAACCAGCCACAGCTGGAAGAATAAATTTAGGGGATTGTTATTTTGACATTTAAATTTCACCCCAGAAATAAAATCTATGCTTTTACGCACAGTATTACTCTTGGCCAGCAACAGCTAAAACCACTGATTTAGGGAACTGGTATTTTGGCAATTGAATTTCACCCCAGAAATAAAATGTATCTTTTGACTGACAGTATTAAACTTAGCCAGCCACAGATGGTACACTACATTTAAAGGATTGGTATTTTGGCAATTGAATTGCACCCTAGACATAAAATCTATCCTTTTACACACAGTATTCCACTTGTCCAGCAACAGCTAAAAACACTGCTTTAGGGGATAGGTATTTTGGGAATTGAATTTCACCCAGAAATAAAATCTATCCTTTGACGGACAGTATTAAACTTAGCCAGCCACATCTGGAACACCAGATTTAGAGGATTGGTATTTTGGCAATTGAATTTAACCTAAAAAAAAAATCTATCCTTTGACGGACGGTATTACACTTGGCCAGCCATAGCTGGAACCCCAGATTTAGGGGATTGGTATTTTGACAATTGAATTTCACCCCAGAAAAAAATCTATCCTTTGACGGACAGTATTACACTTCCACAGCCACAGCTGGAACCCCAGATTTAGGGGATTGTTATTTTGGCACTTGAATTTCAGCCCTCAAAACAAATCTATCCTATGACTGACAGTATGAAAATTAGCCAGCAACAGCTGGAACACCAGATTTAGGGGATTGGTATTTTGGCAACTGAATTTTACCCTAGAAATAAAATCTATCCTTTTACGCATAGTAATATACTTGGCCAGCAACAGCTAAAACCACTGATTTAGGGGATAGGTATTTTGGCAATTTAATTTCACCCCAGAAAAAAGTCTATCCTTTGACCGACAGTATTAAACTTAGCCAGCCACAGCTGGAACACCATATTTAGGGGATTGATATTTTGGCAATTGAATTTCACCCCACAAAAAAATAGATCCTTTGACGGACAGTATTACACTTCGACAGCCACAGCTTGAACACCAGATTTAGGGGATTGGTATTTTTGCAATTGATATTCACGCCAGAAAAAAATCTATCCTTTGACGGACAGTATTACACTTGGACAGCCACAGCTGGAACACCAGATTTAGGGGATTGGTATTTTTGCAATTGAATTTCACAACAGAAAAAAAATCTATCCTTTGACTGAAATTATTACACTTGGCCATCCACAAGTGGAACACCAGATTTAGGGGATTGGTATTTTGGCAATCAAATTTCACCCCAGAAAAGAAATCTATCCTTTGACTGACAGTATTACACTTCGACAGCCTCAGCTGGAACACCAGATTTAGGGGATTGTTTTTTTGATAATTTAATGTTACCCCACAAAAAAAATCTATCCTTTGACGGACTGTATTAAACTTAGCCAGCCACAGCTGGAATACCAGATATAGGGGATTGGTATTTTGGCAATTGAATTTCACCCCAGATAAAAAATAAATCAGTTTACACACAGTATTATACTTGGCCAGCAACAGCTAAAACCACTGATTTAGGGGATTGGTATTTTGGCAATTGAATTTAACCCCACAAGAAAATCTATCCTTTGATGGACAGTATTAAACTTAGCCAAACACAGGTGACACACCAGATTTAGAGGATTGGTATTTTGGCAAAAGAATTTCACCCCAGAAAAAAATCTATCCTTTGAGGGACAGAATTACACTTGGCCAGCCACAGCTGGAACACCAGATTTAGGGGATTGTTATTTTGGCAATTGAATTTCACCCCAGAAAAAAATCTATCCTTTGACGGACAGTATTACACTGTGCCAGCAACAGCTGAAACCACTCATTTAGGGGATTGGTATTTTGGCAATTGAATTTCACCCCAGAAAAAAATCTATCCTTTGACCGACAGAATTAAATTTATCCAGACACAGCTGGAACATCAGATTTTGGGGATTGGTATTTTGGCAATTGAAATTCACCCCAGAAAAAAATCTATCCTTTGACGGAAAGTATTAAACTTAGCCAGCCACAGCTAGAACCCCAGAATTAGGGGATTGGTATTTTGGCAATTGAATTTCAATGCAGAAAAAAATCTATCCTTTGATGGACAGTATTACACTTGGCCAGCCACAGCTGGAACACCAGATTTAGGGGATTGGTATTTTGGCAATTGAATTTAACCACAGAAAAAAATCTATCCTTTGACGGACAGTGTTACACTTGGACAGCCACAGCTGGAACCCCAAATTTAGGGGATTGATATTTTGGCAATTGAATTTCACCCCAGAAAAACATCTATCCTTTGACAGACAGTATTACACTTGAACAGCCACAGTTTGAACAGCAGATTTAGGGGTAAGGTTTTGTGGCAATTGAATTATACCCCAGAAATAAATCTATCCTTTAACGCACAGTATTACACTTGGCCAGCAACAGCTAAAACCACTGATTTAGGAGATTGGTTTTTTGGCAATTGAATTTAACCCCACAAGAAAATCTATCCTTTGATGGACAGTATTAAAATTAGCCAACCACAGGTGACACACCAGATTTAGAGGATTGGTATTTTGGCAAAAGAATTTCACCCCAGAAAAAAATCTATCCTTTGAGGGACAGTATTACACTTGGCCAGCCACAGCTGGAACACCAGATTTAGGGGATTGTTATTTTGGCAATTGAATTTCACCCCAGAAAAAAATCTATCCTTTGACAGACAGTATTAAACTTAGCCAGCCACAGCTGGAACACCAGATTTAGGGGATTGTTATTTTGGCAATTGAATTTCACCCCAGAAAAAAATCTATCCTTTGACGGACAGTATTACACTTCGCCAGCCACATGTGGAACCCCAGATTTAGGGCATTGTGATTTTGGCAATTGAATTGCACATCAGAAAAAAATCTATCCTTTGACGGACAGTATTACACTTGGACAACCACAGCTGGAACACCAGATTTTGGGGATTGGTATTTTGGCAATTGAAATTCACCCAGAAAAGAAATCTATCCTTTGACTAACAGTACTACACTTTGATAGCAACAGTTGAAACCACTGATTTAGGGGATTGGTATTTTGGGAAATGAATATAACCCCAGAAAAAAATCTATCCTTTCACCGACAGTATTACATGTATCCAGACACAGCTGGAACACCAGATTTAGGGGATTGGTATTTTGGCAATTGATTTTCACCCCAGATAAAAATCTATCCTTTGACCGACAGTATTCCACTTGGCCATTCACAGCTGGAACACCAGATTTAGGGGATTGGTAGTTTGGCAATTGTATTTCACCCCAGAAAAATATCTATCCTTTGATGGACAGTGTTACACTTGGCCAGCCACAGCTGGAACCACAGTCTTAGGGGATTGGTATTTTGGAAATTGAATTTCACCCCAGAAAAAAATCTATCCTTCGATAGACCGTATTAAGCTTAGCCAGCCACAGCTGGAACACCATATTTAGGGGATTGGTATTTTGACAATAGAATTTCACCCCAGAAAAAAGTCTATCCTTTGACGGACAGAATTACACTTACATAGCCACAGCTGGAACACCAGATTTAGGGGATTGGTATTTTTGAAATTAATAATCACCCCAGAAAAAACATCTATCCTTTGACGGACAGTATTACACTTGGACAGCCACAGCTGGAAGACCCGATTTAGGGGATTGTCATTTTGGCATTTTAATTTAATCCCACAAAAAAATCTATCCTTTGACATTATTAAACTTAGCCAGCAACAGCTGATACACCAGATTTAGGGGATTGGTATTTTGGCAATTGATATTCACCCCAGAAAAAACTCCATCCTTTGACGGACAGTATTACACTTGGACAGACACAGGTAGAACACCAGATTTAGGGGATTGGTATTTTGGAAATTTATTTTAACCCCACAAAAAATCTATCCATTGACTGACAGTATTAAACATAGCCAGCAACAGCTAGAACACCAGATTTAGGGGATTGGTATTTTGGCAATTGAATTTCACCCCATAAATAAAATCTATCCTTTTACGCACAGTAATATACCAGCCAGCAACAGCTAAAACCACTGATTTAGGGGATACGTATTTTGGCAATTGAATTTAACCCCAGAAAAAAATCTATCCTTTGATAGACAGTATTACACTTGGCCAGCCACAGCAGGAACTCCAGATTTAGGCGATCGTTATTTTGGCAACTGAATTTGACCCCAGAAAAAAATCTATCCTTTGATGGACAGTATTACACTTGGACAACCACAGCTGGAACACCAGATTTTGGGGATTGGTATTTTGGCAATTGAATTTCTCCCTAGAAAAAAATCTATCCTTTGACGGACAGTATTACACTTGGACAACCACAGCTGGAACACCAGATTTTGGGGATTGGTATTTTGGCAATTGAAATTCACCCCAGAAAAAAATCTATCCTTTCACCGACAGTATTACATTTATCCAGACACAGCTGGAACACCAGATTTAGGGGATTGGTATTTTGGCAATTGATTTTCACCCCAGATAAAAATCTATCCTTTGACCGACAGTATTCCACTTGGCCATTCACAGCTGGAACACCAGATTTAGGGGATTGGTAATTTGGCAATTGTATTTCACCCCTGAAAAAAATCTGTCCTTTGACGGACAGTATTACACTTGGACAGCCACAGCTGGAACACCAGATATAGGGGATTGGTAATTTGGCAATTGAAATTCACCCCAGAAAAAAATATCTATCCTTTTAAGGACAGTATTACGCTTGGACAGCCACAGCTGGAACACCAGATTTAGGGGATTGGTAATTCGGCAATTGAATTTCACCCCAGAAAAAAATCTATCCTTTGACGGACAGTATTACACTTCGCCAGCCACATGTGGAACCCCAGATTTAGGGGATTGTTATTTTGGCAATTGAATTTCACCCCAGAAAAAAATCTATCCTTTGAGGGACAGAATTACACTTGGCCAGCCACAGCTGGAACACCAGATTTAGGGGATTGTTATTTTGGCAATTGAATTTCACCCCAGAAAAAAATCTATCCTTTGACGGACAGTATTACACTGTGCCAGCAACAGCTGAAACCACTCATTTAGGGGATTGGTATTTTGGCAATTGAATTTCACCCCAGAAAAAAATCTATCCTTTGACCGACAGAATTAAATTTATCCAGACACAGCTGGAACATCAGATTTTGGGGATTGGTATTTTGGCAATTGAAATTCACCCCAGAAAAAAATCTATCCTTTGACGGAAAGTATTAAACTTAGCCAGCCACAGCTAGAACCCCAGAATTAGGGGATTGGTATTTTGGCAATTGAATTTCAATGCAGAAAAAAATCTATCCTTTGATGGACAGTATTACACTTGGCCAGCCACAGCTGGAACACCAGATTTAGGGGATTGGTATTTTGGCAATTGAATTTAACCCCAGAAAAAAATCTATCCTTTGACGGACAGTGTTACACTTGGACAGCCACAGCTGGAACCCCAAATTTAGGGGATTGATATTTTGGCAATTGAATTTCACCCCAGAAAAACATCTATTCTTTGACAGACAGTATTACACTTGAACAACCACAGTTTGAACAGCAGATTTAGGGGTAAGGTTTTGTGGCAATTGAATTATACCCCAGAAATAAATCTATCCTTTAACGCACAGTATTACACTTGGCCAGCAACAGCTAAAACCACTGATTTAGGAGATTGGTTTTTTGGCAATTGAATTTAACCCCACAAGAAAATCTATCCTTTGATGGACAGTATTAAAATTAGCCAACCACAGGTGACACACCAGATTTAGAGGATTGTTATTTTGGCAAAAGAATTTCACCCCAGAAAAAATCTATCCTTTGAGGGACAGTATTACACTTGGCCAGCCACAGCTGGAACACCAGATTTAGGGGATTGGTATTTTGGCAATTGAATTTCATCCCAGAAAAAATCTATCCTTTGACAGACAGTATTAAACTTAGCCAGCCACAGCTGGAACACCAGATTTAGGGGATTGTTATTTTGGCAATTGAATTTCACCCCAGAAAAAAATCTATCCTTTGACGGACAGTATTACACTTCGCCAGCCACATGTGGAACCCCAGATTTAGGGGATTGGTATTTTGGCAATTGAATTGCACATCAGAAAAAAATCTATCCTTTGACGGACAGTATTACACTTGGACAACCACAGCTGGAACACCAGATTTTGGGGATTGGTATTTTGGCAATTGAAATTCACCCCAGAAAAGAAATCTATCCTTTGACTAACAGTACTACACTTTGATAGCAACAGTTGAAACCACTGATTTAGGGGATTGGTATTTTGGGAAATGAATATAACCCCAGAAAAAAATCTATCCTTTCACCGACAGTATTACATGTATCCAGACACAGCTGGAACACCAGATTTAGGGGATTGGTATTTTGGCAATTGATTTTCACCCCAGATAAAAATCTATCCTTTGACCGACAGTATTCCACTTGGCCATTCACAGCTGGAACACCAGATTTAGGGGATTGGTAGTTTGGCAATTGTATTTCACCTGTGGTAAGGTGCAAGGTGTCATTTGCGATGGCAGATGCGTGTCACCGAGGTTGCTGGCCTCAGTGAGGTGAGAAGCGGGTTTTTGTCTGCAGCAGCTAGTGCTGTTTGACTCTTTTTAAATAGCATGGCTGCAAAGCCGATCCGGGCCGGCTCTTACTGGGAGCAGCTAAGAGAGTAGGGTGGGTGGCTGCTCCCCACGGTCCAGTCGAGTTTTGGGCTGGAGTATAAAACACAGCCATCAGCTGTGTCTGTGTGTGATTATCCTGGAGCCTGCTAACAGGACTGAGGAGTTCTCTGTGCTGGAGGACGGAGCTCAGCAAGGTGGTGTTTCCCTGCAGAGCTGAAGGAGGGAATAGCTTTCGGCTGAACCGACTGCTAGGTGTGAACCCGCACTTAAAACCACCCAAGGTGACTGGACCCATATGTTAGCCTGTTTTGTTTTGCCACATGATTTCTGTTGTGTGTGAACTGTCACCCAGAGACTATTTTCATTTCTGGTGTGCAAGTGTGAATAAAACACTGTTTGATGCACAATCTGGACTCCTTGTTTTGCCTCTAAACTGCACCCGCACCGCTGTCTACCAGAGCGACTCCCCACACACCCCAGAAAAATATCTATCCTTTGATAGACAGTATTAAGCTTAGCCAGCCACAGCTGGAACACCATATTTAGGGGATTGGTATTTTGACAATAGAATTTCACCCCAGAAAAAAATCTATCCTTTGACGGACAGAATTACACTTACATAGCCACAGCTGGAACACCAGATTTAGGGGATTGGTATTTTTGCAATTAATAATCACCCCAGAAAAAACATCTATCCTTTGACGGACAGTATTACACTTGGACAGCCACAGCTGGAAGACACGATTTAGGGGATTGTCATTTTGGCATTTTAATTTAATCCCACAAAAAAATCTATCCTTTGACAGTATTACACTTAGCCAGCAACAGCTGATACACCAGATTTAGGGGATTGGTATTTTGGCAATTGATATTCACCCCAGAAAAATCTCCATCCTTTGACGGACAGTATTACACTTGGACAGACACAGGTAGAACACCAGATTTAGGGGATTGGTATTTTGGAAATGAATTTTAACCCCACAGAAAAAATCTATCCATTGACTGACAGTATTAAACATAGCCAGCAACAGCTAGAACACCAGATTTAGGGGATTGGTATTTTGGCAATTGAATTTCACCCCATAAATAAAATCTATCCTTTTACGCACAGTAATATACCAGCCAGCAACAGCTAAAACCACTGATTTAGGGGATACGTATTTTGGCAATTGAATTTAACCCCAGAAAAAATCTATCCTTTGATAGACAGTATTACACTTGGCCAGCCACAGCAGGAACTCCAGATTTAGGCGATCGTTATTTTGGCAACTGAATTTGACCCCAGAAAAAATCTATCCTTTAATGGAAATTATTTCACTGTGCCATCCACAGTTGGAACACCAGATTTAGAGGTTTTGTATTTTGAGAGACCTTGGCGCTGGTGCCCGAGGCTTAAGACACGTCCTCCTAGTAGGATATGTCGAACTAACTCTCAATTTTTAACATCAGTGTGAGGGTTTAGTGTGACGGCAGCGTGCACCTATCTCTGGTTCTGTGTTTGTTCTGAATTCTTGCCACATCCACATAAATTTCATCTTATGTAGGATGTCCATTGTGGTACTTGTAGTCCGTTGCTGGCATCATCCATTGTATGCATTTTTGCTGGTGATTGCCATTAGCAACGGACTACAAGTGCAGGATGTGCTCCCCTACAGAAATGCACAACTGCATATGGGTATGAGCGCATCCTGCTTTCTTATCACCACATTTTTGATGGTTTATATATATATGTATGGAGGTGTATAAACTCCATTTTAAATGTGCCTGTTTTTCATCTTCAGGTCACATTTGGGTGCACCTGCTTGGCCTTGGGCTATATCAGTCAGTCTTGGGTAGGGCTCATAGACACCTCCCACCTCCCATTGCAAGCATGGCCACATGCTGGAGGTAACAGAGGAGATGTTTGTGAGTCGTCCTAATGCTCCTGTAATTGCCCACTGGCCCCTGATATCGCCCATATGGCGCAGGTAGGTGAGTGTTAGGGCCCACGGGCTACTTGAGAGACCTTGACGCTGGTGCCCGAGGCTTAAGACACGTCCTCCTAGTAGGATATGTCGAACTAACTCTCAATTTTTAACATCAGTGTGAGGGTTTAGTGTGACGGCAGCGTGCACCTATCTCTGGTTCTGTGTTTGTTCTGAATTCTTGCCACATCCACATAAATTTCATCTTATGTAGGATGTCCATTGTGGTACTTGTAGTCCGTTGCTGGCATCATCCATTGTATGCATTTTTGCTGGTGATTGCCATTAGCAACGGACTACAAGTGCAGAGATGTGCTCCCCTACAGAAATGCACAACTGCATATGGGTATGAGCGCATCCTGCTTTCTTATCACCACATTTTTGATGGTTTATATATATATGTATGGAGGTGTATAAACTCCATTTTAAATGTGCCTGTTTTTCATCTTCAGGTCACATTTGGGTGCACCTGCCTGGCCTTGGGCTATATCAGTCGGTCTTGGGTAGGGCTCATAGACACCTCCCACCTCCCATTGCAAGCATGGCCACATGCTGGAGGTAACAGAGGAGATGTTTGTGAGTCGTCCTAATGCTCCTGTAATTGCCCACTGGCCCTGATATCGCCCATATGGCGCAGGTAGGTGAGTGTTAGGGCCCACGGGCTACTTGAGAGACCTTGACGCTGGTGCCCGAGGCTTAAGACACGTCCTCCTAGTAGGATATGTCGAACTAACTCTCAATTTTTAACATCAGTGTGAGGGTTTAGTGTGACGGCAGCGTGCACCTATCTCTGGTTCTGTGTTTGTTCTGAATTCTTGCCACATCCACATAAATTTCATCTTATGTAGGATGTCCATTGTGGTACTTGTAGTCCGTTGCTGGCATCATCCATTGTATGCATTTTTGCTGGTGATTGCCATTAGCAACGGACTATAAGTGCAGGATGCTCCCCTACAGAAATGCACAACTGCATATGGGTATGAGTGCATCCTGCTTTCTTATCACCACATTTTTTGATGATTTGTATTTTGGCAATTGAATTTCTCCCTAGAAAAAAATCTATCCTTCGACGGACAGTATTACACTTGGACAACCACAGCTGGAACACCAGATTTTGGGGATTGGTATTTTGGCAATTGAAATTCACCCCAGAAAAAAATCTATCCTTTCACCGACAGTATTACATGTATCCAGACACAGCTGGAACACCAGATTTAGGGGATTAGTATTTTGGCAATTGATTTTCACCGATAAAAATCTATCCTTTGACCGACAGTATTCCACTTGGCCATTCACAGCTGGAACACCAGATTTAGGGGATTGGTAGTTTGGCAATTGTATTTCACCCCTGAAAAAAATCTGTCCTTTGACGGACAGTATTACACTTGGACAGCCACAGCTGGAACACCAGATATAGGGATTGGTAATTTGGCAATTGAAATTCACCCCAGAAAAAATATCTATCCTTTTAAGGACAGTATTACGCTTGGACAGCCACAGCTGGAACACCAGATTTAGGGATTGGTAATTTGGCAATTGAATTTCACCCCAGAAAAAATCTATCCTTTGACAGAAATTATTAAACTTAGCCAGCCACAGCTAGAACCCCAGATTTTGGGGATTGGTATTTTGGCAATTGAATTTCAATGCAGAAAAAATCTATCCTTTGACGGACAGTATTAAACTTAGCCAGCCACAGCTGGAACACCATATTTAGGGAATGGTATTTTGGCAACTGAATTTCACCCCAGAAAATAAATCCATCCTTTGAATAACAGTATTACACTTTGCCAGCAACAGCTGAAACCATTGATTTAGGGATTGTTATTTTGGCAATTGAATTTCTCACCACAAAAAAATATATCCTTTGACGGACAGTATTACAAGTGGCCAGCCACATCTGGAACCCCAGATTTAGGGGATTGGTATTTTGGCACTTGAATTTCACCCCAGAAAAAATCTGTCCTTTGACGGACAGTACTACACTTGGACAGCCACAGCTGGAACACCAGATTTAGGGGATTGATAATTTGGCAATTGAATTTCACCCCAGAAAAAAATCTATCCTTTTAAGGACAGTATTACGCTTGGACAGCCACAGCTGGAACACCAGATTTATGGGATTGGTAGATTGGCA
This sequence comes from Bufotes viridis, assembly GCA_033119425.1. NCBI lineage: Eukaryota > Metazoa > Chordata > Amphibia > Anura > Bufonidae > Bufotes > Bufotes viridis. The sequence goes on along the minus strand of CM065593.1, from coordinate 206,693,493 downwards.
ATTGAATTTCACCCCAGAAAGAAATCTATCCTTTGACTAACAGTATAACACTTTGCCAGCAACAGCTGGAAACCACTTATTTGGGGATTGGTATTTTGGCAATTGAATTTCACCACAGAAAAAAATCGATCCTTTGACCGACAGTATTAAATTTATCCAGCCACAGCTGGAACACAAGATTTAGAGGATTGGTATTTTGGCAATTGAAATTCATTGCTGAAAAAAATCTATCCTTTGGCGAACAGTATTAAACTTAGCCAGCCACAGCTGGAACACCATATTTAGGGAATGGTATTTTGGCAATTGAATTTCACCCCAGAAAAAAATCCATCTTTGACTAACAGTATTACACTTTGCCATCAACAGCTGAAACCACTGATTTAGGGGATTGGTATTTTGGCAATTGAATTTCACCCCAGAAAAAATCTATCCTTTGACCGACAGTACTACACTTGGACCAGCCTCAGCTGGAATACCAGATTTAGGGGATTAGTATTTTGGCAGTTGAATTTCACCCCAGAAAAAATTATCCTTTGATGGACATTATTAAACTTAGCCAGGCACAGCTGGAACATCAGATTTAGAGGATTGGTATTTTGTTAATTGAATTTCACCCCAGAAAAAATCTATCCTTTGACAGACAGTATTAAAGTTATCCAGCGACAGCTGGAACACCAGATTTAGGGGATTGGTATTTTGGCAATTGAATTTAACCCCAGAAAAAATCTATCCTTTGACGGACAGTGTTACACTTGGACAGCCACAGCTGGATCCCCAAATTTAGGGGATTGATATTTTGGCAATTGAATTTCACCCCAGAAAAAATCTATCCTTTGACAGACAGTATTACACTTGAACAGCCACAGTCGGAACAGCAGATTTAGGGGTTAGGTTTTGTGGCAATTGAATTAAACCCCAGAATTAAATCTATCCTTTAACGCACAGTATTACACTTGGCCAGCAACAGCTAACACCACTGATTTAGGGGATTGGTATTTTGGCAATTGAATTTAACCCCACAAGAAAATCTATCCTTTGACGGACAGTATTAATCTTAGCCAGCCACAGCTGGAACACCAGATTCAGGGGATTGGTATCTTGGCAAAAGAATTTCACCGCAGAAAAAAATCTATCCTTTGACGGACAGTATTAATCTTAGCCAGCCACAGCTGGAACACCAGATTTAGGGGATTGGTATTTTGGCAATTGAATTTCACCCAAAAAAATCTATCCTTTGACTGACAGTATTACACTTCGCCAGCAACATCTGGAACCCCAGATTTAGGGGATTGGTATTTTGGCAATTGAATTTCACCCCAGAAAAAAAATTCTTTCCTTTGACGGACAGTATTACACTTGGACAACCACAGCTGGAACACCATATTTTGGGGATTGGTATTTTGGCAATTGAAATTCACCCCAGAAAAGAAATCTATCCTTTGACTAACAGTACTACACTTTGACAGCAACAGCTGAAACCACTGATTTAGGTGATTGGTATTTTGGCAAATGAATATGACCCCAGAAAAAAATCTATCCTTTCACCGACAGTATTACATGTATCCAGACACAGCTGGAACACCAGATTTAGGGGATTGGTATTTTGGCAATTGAATTTCACCCCAGATAAAAATCTATCCTTTGACCGACAGTATTCCACTTGGCCATCCATAGCTGGAACACCAGATTTAGGGGATTGCTAGTTTGGCAATTGTATTTAACCCCAGAAAAAAATCTATCCTTTGAAGGACAGTATTACACTTGGACAGCCACAGCTGGAACCCCAAAGTTAGGGGATTAATTTTTGGCACTTGAATTTCACCCCAGAAAAAAATCTGTCCTTTGACGGACAGTATTACACTTGGACAGCCAAAGCTGGAACACCAGATTTAGGGGATTGATAATTTGGCAATTGAAATTCACCCCAGAAAAAAAATCTATCCTTTTAAGGACAGTATTACGCTTGGACAGCCACAGCTGGAACACCAGATTTATGGGATTGGTAATTTGGCAATTGAATTTCATCCCAGAAAAGAAATCTATCCTTTGACTAACAGTATTACACTGTGCCAGCCACAGCTGAAACCACTCATTTAGTGGATTGGTATTTTGGCAATTGAATTTCACCCCAGAAAAAATCTATCCTTTGACCGACAGTATAAAATTTATCCAGCCACAGCTGTAACATCAGATTTAGGGATTGGTATTTTGGCAATTGAAATTCACCCCAGAAAAAAATCTATCCTTTGACCGACAGTATAAAATTTATCCAGCCACAGCTGGAACATCAGATTTAGGGGATTGGTAATTTGGCAATTGAAATTAACCCCAGAAAAAAAATCTATCCTTTTAAGGACAGTATTGCGCTTGGAAAGCCACAGCTGGAACACCAGATTAATGGGATTGGTAATTTGGCAATTGAATTTCACCCCAGAAAAGAAATCTATCCTTTGACTAACAGTATTACACTGTGCCAGCAACAGCTGAAACCACTCATTTAGGGGATTGGTATTTTGGCAATTGAATTTCACCCCAGAAAAAAATCTATCCTTTCAACGACAGTATTACATGTATCCAGACACAGCTGGAACACCAGATTTAGGGGATTGGTATTTTGGCAATTGAATTTCACCCCAGATAAAAATCTATGCTTTGACCGACAGTATTCCACTTGGCCATCCATAGCTGGAACACCAGATTTTGGGGATTGCTAGTTTGGCAATTGTATTTAACCCCAGAAAAAAATCTATCCCTTGACGGACAGTATTACACTTGGACAGCCACAGCTGGAACCCCAAAGTTAGGGGATTCATTTTTGGCACTTGAATTTCACCCCAGAAAAAAATCTGTCCTTTGACGGACAGTATTACACTTGGACAGCCAAAGCTGGAACACCAGATTTAGGGGATTGATAATTTGGCAATTGAAATTCACCCCAGAAAAAAAATCTATCCTTTTAAGGACAGTATTACGCTTGGACAGTCACAGCTGGAACACCAGATTTATGGGATTGGTAATTTGGCAATTGAATTTCACCCCAGAAAAGAAATCTATCCATTGACTAACAGTATTACACTGTGCCAGCAACAGCTGAAACCACTCATTTAGGGGATTGGTATTTTGGCAATTGAATTTCACCCCAGAAAAAAATCTATCCTTTGACCGACAGTATAAAATTTATCCAGCCACAGCTGTAACATCAGATTTAGGGGATTGGTATTTTGGCAGTTGAAATTCACCCCAGAAAAAATCTATCCTTTGACCGACAGTATAAAATTTATCCAGCCACAGCTGGAACATCAGATTTAGGGGATTGGTAATTTGGCAATTGAAATTCACCCCAGAAAAAAAATCTATTCTTTTAAGGACAGTATTACGCTTGGAAAGCCACAGCTGGAACACCAGATTTATGGGATTGGTAATTTGGCAATTGAATTTCACCCCAGAAAGAAATCTATCCTTTGACTAACAGTATTACACTGTGCCAGCAACAGCTGAAACCACTCATTTAGGGATTGGTATTTTGGCAATTGAATTTCACCCCAGAAAAAATCTATCCTTTGACCGACAGAATTAAATTTATCCAGACACAGCTGGAACATCAGATTTTGGGGATTGGTATTTTGGCAATTGAAATTCACCCCAGAAAAAATCTATACTTTGACGGAAAGTATTAAACTTAGCCAGCCACAGCTAGAACCCCAGAATTAGGGGATTGGTATTTTGGCAATTAAATTTCAATGCAGAAAAAAATCTATCCTTTGATGGACAGTATTACACTTGGCCAGCCACAGCTGGAACACCAGATTTAGGGGATTGGTATTTTGGCAATTGAATTTAACCCCAGAAAAAAATCTATCCTTTGACGGACAGTGTTACACTTGGACAGCCACAGCTGGAACCCCAAATTTAGGGGATTGATATTTTGGCAATTGAATTATACCCCAGAAATAAAATCTATCCTTTGACTGACAGTATTAAACTTAGCCAGCCACAGATGGAACACCAGATTTAGAGGATTGGTATTTTGACAATTTAATTTTAAACTAGACATAAAATCTATCCTTTTACACACAGTATTACACTTAGCCAGCAACAGCAAAAACCACTGATTTAGGGGATTGGTATTTTGGCAATTGAATTTCACCCCAGAAAAAAATCTATCCTTTGACGGACAGTATTACACTTGACCAGCCACAGCTGGAACCCCAGATTTAGGGGATTAGTAATTTGACAATTAAATTTCACCCCAGAAAAAAATGTATCCTTTGACAGACAGTATTACACTTGGACAGCCACAGCTGAAACACCAGATTTAGGGATCGGTATTTTGGCAATTGAATTTCACCCCAGAAATAAAATTTATCCTTTGGCCTTACAGTAATATACTTGGCCAGCAACAGCTAAAACCACTGATTTAGGGGATACGTATTTTGGCAATTGAATTTAACCCCAGAAAAAATCTATTCTTTGATAGACAGTATTACATTTGGCCAGCCACAGCTGGAACCCTAGATTTAGGGGATTGGTATTTTGGCAATTGAATTTCACCCCAGAAAAAATCCATCCTTTGACGGAAATTATTACACTTGGCCATCCACAGCTGGAACACCAGATTTAGGGGATTTGAATTTTGGCAATTGAATTTCACCCAAGAAAAAATCTATCCTTTCACTGACAGTATTACACTTCGACAGCCACAGCTGGAATACCAGATTTATGGGATTGGTATTTTGGCAACTTAATTTAACCCCACAAAAAAATCTATCCCTTGACTGACAGTATTAAACTTAGCCAGCAACAGCTGGAACACCAGATTTAGATGATTGGTATTTTGGCAATTGAATTTCACCCCAGAAATAAAATCTATCCTTTGACGAACAGTATTACATAGAAACATAGAAACATAGAATGTGTCGGCAGATAAGAACCATTTGGCCCATCTAGTCTGCCCAATATGCTGAATACTATGAATAGCCCCAGGCTCTATCTTATATGAAGGATGGCCTTATGCCTATCCCATGCATGCTTAAACTCCTTCACTGTATTTGCAGCTACCACTTCTGCAGGAAGGCTATTCCATGCGTCCACTACTCTCTCAGTAAAGTAATTCTTCCTGATATTACTTTTAAACCTTTGCCCTCTAATTTAAAACTATGTCCTCTTGTAGCAGTTTTCTTCTTTTAAATATTCTCTTCTCTTTTACCGTGATGATTCCCTTTATGTATTTAAAAGTTTCTATCATATCCCCTCTGTCTCTTCTTACTTCCAAGCTATACATGTTAAGGTCCTTTAACCTTTCCTGGTAAGTTTTGTCCTGCAATCCATGTATTAGTTTAGTAGCTCTTCTCTGAACTCTCTCCAAAGTTTCAATATCCTTCTGCAAATATGGTCTCCAGTACTGCACACAATACTCCAAATGAGGTCTCACTAGTGCTCTGTAGAGCAGCACGAGCACCTCCCTCTTTCTACTGTTAATGCCTCTCCTATACACCCAAGCATTCTGCTGGCATTACCTGCTGCTCTATGAAATTGCCTGCCCACCTTTAGGTCGTCTGATATAATGACCCCTAAATCCCTTTCCTCAGATTAAACCTAACCAGCCACAGCTGGAAGAATAAATTTAGGGATTGTTATTTTGACATTTAAATTTCACCCCAGAAATAAAATCTATGCTTTTACGCACAGTATTACTCTTGGCCAGCAACAGCTAAAACCACTGATTTAGGGAATTGGTATTTTGGCAATTGAATTTCACCCCAGAAATAAAATGTATCTTTTGACTGACAGTATTAAACTTAGCCAGCCACAGATGGTACACTACATTTAAAGGATTGGTATTTTGGCAATTGAATTGCACCCTAGACATAAAATCTATCCTTTTACACACAGTATTCCACTTGTCCAGCAACAGCTAAAAACACTGCTTTAGGGGATAGGTATTTTGGCAATTGAATTTCACCCAGAAATAAAATCTATCCTTTGACGGACAGTATTAAACTTAGCCAGCCACATCTGGAACACCAGATTTAGAGGATTGGTATTTTGGCAATTGAATTTAACCTAAAAAAATCTATCCTTTGATCGGACGGTATTACACTTGGCGAGCCACAGCTGGAACCCCAGATTTAGGGGATTGGTATTTTGACAATTGAATTTCACCCCAGAAAAAAATCTATCCTTTGACGGACAGTATTACACTTCCATAGCCACAGCTGGAACCCCAGATTTAGGGGATTGTTATTTTGGCACTTGAATTTCAGCCCTCAAAACAAATCTATCCTATGACTGACAGTATGAAAATTAGCCAGCAACAGCTGGAACACCAGATTTAGGGATTGGTATTTTGGCAACTGAATTTTACCCTAGAAATAAAATCTATCCTTTTACGCATAGTAATATACTTGGCCAGCAACAGCTAAAACCACTGATTTAGGGGATAGGTATTTTGGCAATTTAATTTCACCCCAGAAAAAAGTCTATCCTTTGACCGACAGTATTAAACTTAGCCAGCCACAGCTGGAACACCATATTTAGGGGATTGATATTTTGGCAATTGAATTTCACCCACAGAAAAATAGTATCCTTTGATGGACAGTATTACACTTGGCCAGCCACAGCTTGAACACCAGATTTAGGGGATTGGTATTTTGGCAATTGATATTTCACGCCAGTAAAAAATCTATCCTTTGATGGACAGTATTACACTTGGACAGCCACAGCTGGAACACCAGATTTAGGGGATTGGCATTATGGCAATTGAATTTCACACCAGAAATAAAATCTATCCTTTGACGGACAGTATTACACTTGGCCAGCCACAGTTGGAACCCCAGATTTAGGGGATTGGTATTTTGACAATTGGATTTCACCCCAGAAAAAAAACTATCCTTTTAAGTACAGTAATATACTTGGCCAGCAACAGCTAAAACCACTGATTTAGGGATACGTATTTTGGCAATTGAATTTAACCCCAGAAAATGTCTATCCTTTGACGGAAATTATTACACTTGGCCATGCACAGCTGGAACACCAGATTTAGGGGATTGGTATTTTGGCAATTGAATTTCACCCCAGAAAAATATCTATCCTTTGATGGACAGTGTTACACTTGGCCAGCCACAGCTGGAACCCCAGTTTTAGGGGATTGGTATTTTGGCAATTGAATTTCACCCCAGAAAAAAATCTATCCTTTGACGGACAGTATTAAGCTTAGCCAGCCACAGCTGGAACACCATATTTAGGGGATTGGTATTTTGACAATAGAATTTCACCCCAGAAAAAAATCTATCCTTTGACGGACAGAATTACACTTACATAGCCACAGCTGTAACACCAGATTTAGGGGATTGGTATTTTTGCAATTAATAATCACCCCAGAAAAAACATCTATCCTTTGACGGACAGTATTACACTTGGACAGCCGCAGCTGGAAGACCCGATTTAGGGGATTGTCATTTTGGCATTTTAATTTAATCCCACAAAAAAAATCTATCCTTTGACAGTATTAAACTTAGCCAGCAACAGCTGATACACCAGATTTAGGGGATTGGTATTTCGGCAATTGATATTCACCCCAGAAAAAAATCCATCCTTTGACGGACAGTATTACACTTGGACAGACACAGGTAGAACACCAGATTTAGGGGATTGGTATTTTGGAAATTTATTTTAACCCCACAAAAAAATCTATCCGTTGACTGACAGTATCAAACGTAGCCAGCAACAGCTGGAACACCAGATTTAGGGGATTGGTATTTTGGCAATTGAATTTCACCCCAGAAATAAAATCTATCCTTTTACTCACAGTAATATACCGGCCAGCAACAGCTAAAACCACTGATTTAGGGGATACGTATTTTGGCAATTGAATTTCACCCCAGAAAAAAATCAATCCTTTGACGGAAATTATTACACTTGGCCATCCACAGCTGGAACACCAGATTTAGGGGATTGTTATTTTGGCAATTGAATTTCACCCCAGAAAAAATCTATCCTTTGATGGACAGTGTTACACTTGGCCAGCCAAAGCTGGAAACCCAGATTTAGGGATTGGTATTTTGGCAATTGAATTTCACCCCAGTAAAAATCTATCCTTTGATGGACAGTATTAAACTTAGCCAGCCACAGCTGGAACACCAGATTTAGGGATTGGCATTATGGCAATTGAATTTCACCCAAAAATAAAATCTATCCTTTGACGGACAGTATTACACTTGGCCAGCCACAGTTGGAACCCCAGATTTAGGGGATTGGTATTTTGACAATTGGATTTCACCCCAGAAAAAAACTATCCTTTTACGTACAGTAATATACTTGGCCAGCAACAGCTAAAACCACTGATTTAGGGGATACGTATTTTGGCAATTGAATTTAACCCCAGAAAAATGTCTATCCTTTGACGGAAATTATTACACTTGGCCATGCACAGCTGGAACACCAGATTTAGGGGATTGGTATTTTGGCAATTGAATTTCACCCCAGAAAAATATCTATCCTTTGATGGACAGTGTTACACTTGGCCAGCCACAGCTGGAACCCCAGTTTTAGGGGATTGGTATTTTGGCAATTGAATTTCACCCCAGAAAAAATCTATCCTTTGATAGACAGTATTAAGCTTAGCCAGCCACAGCTGGAACACCATATTTAGGGGATTGGTATTTTGACAATAGAATTTCACCCCAGAAAAAAATCTATCCTTTGACGGACAGAATTACACTTACATAGCCACAGCTGGAACACCAGATTTAGGGATTGGTATTTTTGCAATTAATAATCACCCCAGAAAAACATCTATCCTTTGACGGACAGTATTACACTTGGACAGCCACAGCTGGAAGACCCGATTTAGGGGATTGTCATTTTGGCATTTTAATTTAATCCCACAAAAAAATCTATCCTTTGACAGTATTAAACTTAGCCAGCAACAGCTGATACACCAGATTTAGGGGATTGGTATTTTGGCAATTGATATTCACCCCAGAAAAACTCCATCCTTTGACGGACAGTATTACACTTGGACAGACACAGGTAGAACACCAGATTTAGGGGATTGGTATTTTGGAAATTTATTTTAACCCCACAAAAAATCTATCCATTGACTGACAGTATTAAACATAGCCAGCAACAGCTAGAACACCAGATTTAGGGATTGGTATTTTGGCAATTGAATTTCACCCCATAAATAAAATCTATCCTTTTACGCACAGTAATATACCAGCCAGCAACAGCTAAAACCACTGATTTAGGGGATACGTATTTTGGCAATTGAATTTAACCCCAGAAAAAATCTATCCTTTGATAGACAGTATTACACTTGGCCAGCCACAGCAGGAACTCCAGATTTAGGCGATCGTTATTTTGGCAACTGAATTTGACCCCAGAAAAAATCTATCCTTTGATGGAAATTATTTCACTGTGCCATCCACAGCTGGAACACCAGATTTAGGGGATTTGTATTTTGGCAATTGAATTTCTCCCTAGAAAAAATCTATCCTTTGATGGACAGAAGCTACACTTCTGGCCAGTCACAAACAATTAATAGTCACCAGTGAAGCTCCAAAGTGGTACTACGCTGCCAGGTCTCCGGTATGTGCGTGGAGATCAGTTCACACTCTAAGTGCCTGTTGAAAGGGTAAAGTACCGCAGCGTTCAACAGCGCTCCAGCGTATACTCTTCTTCTGCGGAGAAAGGATCTCAAGGTGGAGTTCGTCCCAGCGCCTCACCTCTCGTAGGCTCTGCGGACAGTCCAGCGATGATGTATAACAGAATGCTGAGACATTCATCTCACTCTCCAGTCTCACTTACTAGATGACTCGGCAGATCTGCGCAGCAAACCACTGTGGTGTCTTTCAGCACAGCAGATATACACATGCAATTGTGCGGGTCAAACACTGCTGGTGCAGTGGCCTTCTAAAAACATAATTGCCACTTTCAATATATCATCGAAAGAAGAGTCAGTAATTAAAACAAGTAGCCAAACACATCCAGGCCGCTCCGGGAGTTCCACCACAGCTGCTCAGGGCGCCTTCGTCTTCTCTCCTTCTTAAATTATGCTTTCTGCAAGTCTTAACCTCATCAGGATAAGTCTATAAGAGCGCTCTGATCCAATGGACTTTGGTAGTTTCCATTGAATCAGGCACCTTATGGTCTATCCTTGTTAGTAAGGGTTAAAAAGAGCAGGAAATGGTTTAAAAAGAGGAGGGGTGGGGAGGAAGCAGACGCCCCTGACGAAGCCTCTCTGTGAGTGAAACCCTGGTCGGCAAGCGACTGGATGTGTTTAATGCTGTTTAATTCTGACTCTTGTGAGTATATATTAAAAATTGGCAATTATGTTTTAAGAAATTACTGCACCAGCGGAGTGTTTATTGCCTTAGTGCATGAAGTATATATATTGCTGAAGAAAGACACCACAATTGAGATTTACCACTGCATAAGATCTGCCGGCATCTAGTAAGTAGACTGGGTGAAATTAAGTGGGAAAAGGTCTGCAACGGTATTTCACGATATATATGTTTCTGGATATCCGCAGGAGCCCTTTACGAGGTGAAGGCATCTGGGATTGAACTCCACCTTGGATCCTTTTTCCTAGAAGAAGTATACACTAGACTGTTGGACTCGGTTACACTTGGCCAGCCACAGCTGGAACCCCAGATTTAGGGGATTGTTATTTTGGCAATTGAATTTCACCCCAGAAAAAATCTATCCTTTGACGGAAAGTATTACACTTGGCCATCCACAGCTGGAACACTCAGATTTAGGGATTTGTATTTTGGCAATTGAATTTCACCCCAGAAAAAAATCTATCCTTTGACTGACAGTATTAAACTTAGCCAGCAACAGCTGGAACACCAGATTTAGATGATTGGCATTTTGACAATTGAATTTTAAACTAGACATAAAATCTATCCTTTTACACACAGTATTACACTTGGCCAGCAACAGCTAAAACCACTAGATTTAGGGATTGGTATTTTGGCAATTGAATTTCACCCCAGAAATAAAATCTATCCTTTGACTGACAGTATTAAACTTAGCCAGCCACAGCTGGAACACCAGATTTAGAGGATTGGTATTTTGACAATTTAATTTTAAACTAGACATAAAATCTATCCTTTTACACACAGTATTACACTTGGCCAGCAACAGCTAAAACCACTGATTTAGGGGATTGGTATTTTGGCAATTGAATTTCACCCCAGAAAAAATCTATCCTTTGACGGACAGTATTACACTTGGCCAGCCACAGCTGGAACCCCAGATTTAGGGGATTAGTATTTTGACAATTAAATTTCACCCCAGAAAATTTTTATCCTTTGACGGACAGTATTACACTTCCACAGCCACAGCTGGAACACCAGATTTAGGGGATTGGTATTTTGGCAATTGAATTTCACCCCAGAAAAAAATCTATCCTTTGACAGACAGTATTACACTTGGACAGCCACAGCTGGAACACCAGATTTAGGGGATTGGTATTTTGGCAATTGAATTTAACCCCACAAAAAAATCTATCCTTTGACTGACAGTATTAAACTTAGCCAGCAACAGCTGAAACACCAGATTTAGGGGATTGGTATTTTGGCAATTGAATTTCACCCCAGAAATAAAATCTATCCTTTGACGCACAGTATTACACTTGGCCAGCAACAGCTAAAACCACTGATTTAGGGGATTGGTATTTTGGCAATTGAATTTCACCCCAGAAAAAATCTATCCTTTGACAGACAGTATTACACTTGGCCAGCCACAGCTGGAACACCAGATTTAGGGATTGGTATTTTTGGCAATTGAATTTCACCCCAGAAAAAATCTATCCTTTGACTGACAGTATTACACTTCGCCAGCCACAGCTGGAACACCAGATTTATGGGATTGGTATTTTGGCAATTGAATTTCACCCCACAAAAAAATCTATCCTTTGACTGACAGTATTAAACTTAGCCAGCAACAGCTGGAACACCAGATTTAGGTGATTGGTATTTTGGCAATTGAATTTCACCCCAGAAATAAAATCTATTCTTTGACGAACAGTATTACATTTGGCCAGCCACAGCTGGAACCACAGATTTAGGGGATTGGTATTTTGGCAATTGAATTTCACCCCAGAAAAAATCCATCCTTTGACGGACAGTATTACACTTGGCCATCCACAGCTGGAACACTCAGATTTAGGGGATTGGTATTTTGGCAATTGAATTTCACCCAAGAAAAAATCTATCCTTTCACTGACAGTATTACACTTCGACAGCCACAGCTGGAACACCAGATTTATGGGATTGGTATTTTGGCAACTTAATTTAACCCCACAAAAATCTATCCCTTGACTGACAGTATTAAACTTAGCCAGCAACAGCTGGAACACCAGATTTAGATGATTGGTATTTTGGCAATTGAATTTCACCCCAGAAATAAAATCTATCCTTTGACGAACAGTATTACATTAGAAACATAGAATGTGTCGGCAGATAAGAACCATTTGGCCCATCTAGTCTGCCCAATATGCTGAATACTATGAATAGCCCCAGGCTCTATCTTATATGAAGGATGGCCTTATGCCTATCCCATGCATGCTTAAACTTCTTCACTGTATTTGCAGCTACCACTTCTGCAGGAAGGCTATTCCATGCATCCACCACTCTCTCAGTAAAGTAATTCTTCCTGATATTACTTTTAAACCTTTGCCCTCTAATTTTAAACTATGTCCTCTTGTAGCAGTTTTTCTTCTTTTAAATATTCTCTTCTCTTTTACCGTGATGATTCCCTTTATGTATTTAAAAGTTTCTATCATATCCCTCTGTCTCTTCTTACTTCCAAGCTATACATGTTAAGGTCCTTTAACCTTTCCTGGTAAGTTTTGTCCTGCAATCCATGTATTATTTTAGTAGCTCTTCTCTGAACTCTCTCCAAAGTTTCAATATCCTTCTGCAAATATGGTCTCCAGTACTGCACACAATACTCCAAATGAGGTCTCACTAGTGCTCTGTAGAGCAGCACGAGCACCTCCTCTTTCTACTGTTAATGCCTCTCCATACACCCAAGCATTCTGCTGGCATTACCTGCTGCTCTATGAAATTGCCTGCCCACCTTTAGGTCGTCTGATATAATGACCCTAAATCCCTTTCCTCAGATTAAACCTAACCAGCCACAGCTGGAAGAATAAATTTAGGGATTGTTATTTTGACATTTAAATTTCACCCCAGAAATAAAATCTATGCTTTTACAGCACAGTATTACACTTAGCCAGCCACAGCTGGAACCACCAGATTTAGGGGATTGGTATTTTGGCAATTGAATTTCACCCCAGAAAAAAATCTATCCTTTGACGGACAGTATTACACTTAGACAGCCACAGCTGGAACACCAGATTTAGGGGATTGGTATTTTGGCAATTGAATTGCACCCAGAAAAGAAATCTATCCTTTGACTAACAGTACTACACTTTGATAGCAACAGTTGAAACCACTGATTTAGGGGATTGGTATTTTGGGAAATGAATATAACCCCAGAAAAAATCTATCCTTTCACCGACAGTATTACATGTATCCAGACACAGCTGGAACACCAGATTTAGGGGATTGGTATTTTGGCAATTGATTTTCACCCCAGATAAAAATCTATCCTTTGACCGACAGTATTCCACTTGGCCATTCACAGCTGGAACACCAGATTTAGGGGATTGGTACTCAAGAAATAAAATATATCCTTTACGCACAGTATTACACTTGGCCAGCAACAGATAAAACCACTGATTTAGGGGATTGGTATTTTGGCATTTGAATTTCACCCCAGAAAAAATCTATCCTTTGACGGACAGTAAGTATTACACTTCCACAGCCAAAGCTGGAACACCAGATTTCGGGGCTTGGTATTTTTGCAATTGATATTCACCCCAGAAAAAACTCTATCCTTTTACAGACAGTATTAAACTTAGCCAGCCACAGCTGGAACACCAGATTTAGGGGATTGGTATTTTGGCAATTGAATTTCACCCCAGAAAAAAATCTATCCTTTAACGGACAGTATTACACTTCGACAGCCACAGCTGGAACACCAGATTTAGGGGATTGGTATTTTTACAATTGATATTCACCCCAGAAAAAAATCTATCCTTTGACGGACAGTATTACACTTGGACAGCCACAGCTAGAACACCAGATTTAGGGGATTGGTATTTTGGAAATTTATTTTAACCCCACAAAAAATCTATCCGTTGACTGACAGTATTAAACGTAGCCAGCAACAGCTGGAACACCAGATTTAGGGATTGGTATTTTGGCAATTGAATTTCACCCCAGAAATAAAATCTATCCTTTTACTCACAGTAATATACCGGCCAGCAACAGCTAAAACCACTGATTTAGGGGATACGTATTTTGGCAATTGAATTTCACCCCAGAAAAAATCAATCCTTTGACGGAAATTATTACACTTGGCCATCCACAGCTGGAACACCAGATTTAGGGGATTGTTATTTTGGCAATTGAATTTCACCCCAGAAAAAATCTATCCTTTGATGGACAGTGTTACACTTGGCCAGCCAAAGCTGGAAACCCAGATTTAGGGGATTGGTATTTTGGCAATTGAATTTCACCCCAGTAAAAAATCTATCCTTTGATGGACAGTATTAAACTTAGCCAGCCACAGCTGGAACACCAGATTTAGGGGATTGGCATTATGGCAATTGAATTTCACCCAGAAATAAAATCTATCCTTTGACGGACAGTATTACACTTGGCCAGCCACAGTTGGAACCCCAGATTTAGGGGATTGGTATTTTGACAATTGGATTTCACCCCAGAAAAAAACTATCCTTTTACGTACAGTAATATACTTGGCCAGCAACAGCTAAAACCACTGATTTAGGGGATACGTATTTTGGCAATTGAATTTAACCCCAGAAAAATGTCTATCCTTTGACGGAAATTATTACACTTGGCCATGCACAGCTGGAACACCAGATTTAGGGGATTGGTATTTTGGCAATTGAATTTCACCCCAGAAAAATATCTATCCTTTGATGGACAGTGTTACACTTGGCCAGCCACAGCTGGAACCCCAGTTTTAGGGGATTGGTATTTTGGCAATTGAATTTCACCCCAGAAAAAATCTATCCTTTGATAGACAGTATTAAGCTTAGCCAGCCACAGCTGGAACACCATATTTAGGGGATTGGTATTTTGACAATAGAATTTCACCCCAGAAAAAAATCTATCCTTTGACGGACAGAATTACACTTACATAGCCACAGCTGGAACACCAGATTTAGGGGATTGGTATTTTTGCAATTAATAATCACCCCAGAAAAACATCTATCCTTTGACGGACAGTATTACACTTGGACAGCCACAGCTGGAAGACCCGATTTAGGGGATTGTCATTTTGGCATTTTAATTTAATCCCACAAAAAATCTATCCTTTGACAGTATTAAACTTAGCCAGCAACAGCTGATACACCAGATTTAGGGGATTGGTATTTTGGCAATTGATATTCACCCCAGAAAAACTCCATCCTTTGACGGACAGTATTACACTTGGACAGACACAGGTAGAACACCAGATTTAGGGGATTGGTATTTTGGAAATTTATTTTAACCCCACAAAAAATCTATCCATTGACTGACAGTATTAAACATAGCCAGCAACAGCTAGAACACCAGATTTAGGGGATTGGTATTTTGGCAATTGAATTTCACCCCATAAATAAAATCTATCCTTTTACGCACAGTAATATACCAGCCAGCAACAGCTAAAACCACTGATTTAGGGGATACGTATTTTGGCAATTGAATTTAACCCCAGAAAAAAATCTATCCTTTGAT
Source organism: Bufotes viridis (assembly GCA_033119425.1). NCBI lineage: Eukaryota > Metazoa > Chordata > Amphibia > Anura > Bufonidae > Bufotes > Bufotes viridis. The sequence goes on along the minus strand of CM065593.1, from coordinate 206,677,672 downwards.
AGACAGTATTACACTTGGCCAGCCACAGCAGGAACTCCAGATTTAGGCGATCGTTATTTTGGCAACTGAATTTGACCCCAGAAAAAAATCTATCCTTTGATGGACAGTATTTCACTGTGCCATCCACAGCTGGAACACCAGATTTAGGGGATTTGTATTTTGGCAATTGAATTTCTCCCTAGAAAAAAATCTATCCTTTGACGGACAGTATTACACTTGGACAGCCAAAGCTGGAACACCAGATTTAGGGGATTGATAATTTGGCAATTGAAATTCACCCCAGAAAAAAAATCTATCCTTTCACGCGACAGTATTACACTGTATCCAGACACAGCTGGAACACCAGATTTAGGGGATTGGTATTTTGGCAATTGATTTTCACCCCAGATAAAAATCTATCCTTTGACGGACAGTATTACACTTGGCCATGCACAGCTGGAACACCAGATTTAGGGGATTGGTATTTTGGCAATTGAATTTCACCCCAGAAAAATATCTATCCTTTGATGGACAGTGTTACACTTGGCCAGCCACAGCTGGAACCCCAGTTTTAGGGGATTGGTATTTTGGCAATTGAATTTCACCCCAGAAAAAATCTATCCTTTGATAGACAGTATTAAGCTTAGCCAGCCACAGCTGGAACACCATATTTAGGGATTGGTATTTTGACAATAGAATTTCACCCCAGAAAAAAATCTATCCTTTGACGGACAGAATTACACTTACATAGCCACAGCTGGAACACCAGATTTAGGGGATTGGTATTTTTGCAATTAATAATCACCCCAGAAAAACATCTATCCTTTGACGGACAGTATTACACTTGGACAGCCACAGCTGGAAGACCCGATTTAGGGGATTGTCATTTTGGCATTTTAATTTAATCCCACAAAAAATCTATCCTTTGACAGTATTAAACTTAGCCAGCAACAGCTGATACACCAGATTTAGGGGATTGGTATTTTGGCAATTGATATTCACCCCAGAAAAACTCCATCCTTTGACGGACAGTATTACACTTGGACAGACACAGGTAGAACACCAGATTTAGGGGATTGGTATTTTGGAAATTTATTTTAACCCCACAAAAAAATCTATCCATTGACTGACAGTATTAAACATAGCCAGCAACAGCTAGAACACCAGATTTAGGGGATTGGTATTTTGGCAATTGAATTTCACCCCATAAATAAAATCTATCCTTTTACGCACAGTAATATACCAGCCAGCAACAGCTAAAACCACTGATTTAGGGGATACGTATTTTGGCAATTGAATTTAACCCCAGAAAAAATCTATCCTTTGATAGACAGTATTACACTTGGCCAGCCACAGCAGGAACTCCAGATTTAGGCGATCGTTATTTTGGCAACTGAATTTGACCCCAGAAAAAATCTATCCTTTGATGGACAATTATTTCACTGTGCCATCCACAGCTGGAACACCAGATTTAGGGGATTTGTATTTTGGCAATTGAATTTCACCCCAGAAAAAAATCTATCCTTTCACCGACAGTATTACACTTAGCCAGCCACAGCTGGAACACCAGATTTAGGGATTGGTATTTTGGCAATTGATTTTCACCCCAGATAAAAATCTATCCTTTGACCGACAGTATTACACTTGGCCATTCACAGCTGGAACACCAGATTTAGGGGATTGGTAGTTTGGCAATTGTATTTCACCCCTGAAAAAAATCTGTCCTTTGACGGACAGTATTACACTTGGACAGCCACAGCTGGAACACCAGATATAGAGGATTGGTAATTTGGCAATTGAAATTCACCCCAGACAAAATATCTATCCTTTTAATGACAGTATTGCACTTGGACAGCCACAGCTGGAACACCAGATTTAGGGGATTGGTAATTTGGCAATTGAATTTCACCCCAGAAAAAAATCTATCCTGACAGAAATTATTAAACTTAGCCAGCCACAGCTAGAACCCATATTTTGGGATTGGTATTTTAGCAATTGAATTTCAATGTGTAGAAAATCTGTCTCTTTATGACGGACAGTAAGTATTACACTCCACAGCCAAAGCTGGAACACTCTATCCTTTGACAGAAATTATTAAACTTAGCAGCCACAGCTAGAACCCCCATATTTTGGGGATTGGTATTTTAGCAATTGAATTTCAATGCAGAAAAAATCTATCCTTTGACGGACAGTAAGTATTACACTCCACAGCCAAAGCTGGAACACCAGATTTCAGGGGCTTGTTATTTTGCAATTGATATTCACCCCAGAAAAAACTCTATCCTTTGAATAACAGTATTACACTTTGCCAGCAACAGCTGAAACCATTGATTTAGGGGATTGTTATTTTGGCAATTGAATTTCTCACCACAAAAAAATATATCCTTTGACGGACAGTATTACAAGTGGCCAGCCACATCTGGAACCCCAGATTTAGGGGATTGGTATTTTGGCACTTGAATTTCACCCCAGAAAAAATCTGTCCTTTGACGGACAGTATTACAATTGGAAAGCCACAGCTGGAACACCAGATTTAGGGGATCAATAATTTGGCAATTGAAATTCACCCCAGAAAAAAATCTATCCTTTTAAGGACAGTATTACGCTTGGACAGCCACAGCTGGAACACCAGATTTATGGGATTGGTAAATTGGCAATTGAATTTCACCCCAGAAAAGAAATTTATCCTTTGACTAACAGTATAACACTTTGCCAGCAACAGCTGAAACCACTTATTTGGGGGATTGGTTTTTGGCAATTGAATTTCACCCCAGAAAAAAATCTATCCTTTGACAGACAGTATTACACTTGAACAGCCACAGTCGGAACAGCAGATTTAGGGGTTAGGTTTTGTGGCAATTGAATTAAACCCCAGAAATTAAATCTATCCTTTAACGCACAGTATTACACTTGGCCAGCAACAGCTAACACCACTGATTTAGGGGATTGGTATTTTGGCAATTGAATTTAACCCCACAAGAAAATCTATCTTTTGATGGACAGTATTACACTTGGACAACCACAGCTGGAACACCAGATTTTGGGGATTGGTATTTTGGCAATTGAAATTCACCCCAGAAAAAATCTATCCTTTCACCGACAGTATTACATGTATCCAGACACAGCTGGAACACCAGATTTAGAGATTGGTATTTTGGCAATTGATTTTCACCCCAGATAAAAATCGATCCTTTGACCGACAGTATTCCACTTGGCCATTCACAGCTGGAACACCAGATTTAGGGGATTGGTAGTTTGGCAATTGTATTTCACCTGTGGTAAGGTGCAAGGTGTCATTTGCGATGGCAGGTACGTGTCACCGAGGTTGCTGGCCTCGGTGAGGTGAGAGCAGGTTTTTGTCTGCAGCAGCTAGTGCTGTTTGACTCTTTTAAATAGCATGGCTGCAAAGCCGATCCGGGCCGGCTCTTACTGGGAGCAGCTAAAAGAGTAGGGTGGGTGGCTGCTCCCCACGGTCCAGTCCGAGTTTTGGGCTGGGTATAAAACACAGCCATCAGCTGTGTCTGTGTGTGATTATCCTGGAGCCTGCTAACAGGACTGAGGAGTTCTCTGTGCTGGAGGACGGAGCTCAGCAAGGTGGTGTTTCCCTGCAAACTGAAGGAGGAATCGCTTGCGGCTGAACCGACTGCTAGGTGTGAACCGCACTTAAAACCACCCAAGGTGACTGGACCCTGTGTTGGCCTGTTTTTGGTTTTGCCACATGATTTCTGTTGTGTGTGAACTGTCACCCAGAGACTGTTTTCATTTCTGGTGTGCAAGTGTGAATAAAACACTGTTTGATGCACAATCTGGACTCCTTGTTTGCCTCTAAACTGCACCCGCACCGCTGTCTACCAGAGCGACTCCCCACACACCCCAGAAAAATATCTATCCTTTGATAGACAGTATTAAGCTTAGCCAGCCACAGCTGGAACACCATATTTAGGGGATTGGTATTTTGACAATAGAATTTCACCCCAGAAAAAAATCTATCCTTTGACGGACAGAATTACACTTACATAGCCACAGCTGGAACACCAGATTTAGGGGATTGGTATTTTTGCAATTAATAATCACCCCAGAAAAACATCTATCCTTTGACGGACAGTATTACACTTGGACAGCCACAGCTGGAAGACCCGATTTAGGGGATTGTCATTTTGGCATTTTAATTTAATCCCACAAAAAATCTATCCTTTGACAGTATTAAACTTAGCCAGCAACAGCTGATACACCAGATTTAGGGGATTGGTATTTTGGCAATTGATATTCACCCCAGAAAAACTCCATCCTTTGAAGGACAGTATTACACTTGGACAGACACAGGTAGAACACCAGATTTAGGGGATTGGTATTTTGGAAATTTATTTTAACCCCACAAAAAATCTATCCATTGACTGACAGTATTAAACATAGCCAGCAACAGCTAGAACACCAGATTTAGGGGATTGGTATTTTGGCAATTGAATTTCACCCCATAAATAAAATCTATCCTTTTACGCACAGTAATATACCAGCCAGCAACAGCTAAAACCACTGATTTAGGGGATACGTATTTTGGCAATTGAATTTAACCCCAGAAAAAAATCTATCCTTTGATAGACAGTATTACACTTGGCCAGCCACAGCAGGAACTCCAGATTTAGGCGATCGTTATTTTGGCAACTGAATTTGACCCCAGAAAAAAATCTATCCTTTAATGGAAATTATTTCACTGTGCCATCCACAGTTGGAACACCAGATTTAGGGGATTTGTATTTTGAGAGACCTTGACGCTGGTGCCCGAGGCTTAAGACACGTCCTCCTAGTAGGATATGTCGAACTAACTCTCAATTTTTAACATCAGTGTGAGGGTTTAGTGTGACGGCAGCGTGCACCTATCTCTGGTTCTGTGTTTGTTCTGAATTCTTGCCACATCCACATAAATTTCATCTTATGTAGGATGTCCATTGTGGTACTTGTAGTCCGTTGCTGGCATCATCCATTGTATGCATTTTTGCTGGTGATTGCCATTAGCAACGGACTTTAAGTGCAGGATGTGCTCCCCTACAGAAATGCACAACTGCATATGGGTATGAGTGCATCCTGCTTTCTTATCACCACATTTTTTGATGGTTTATATATATATGTATGGAGGTGTATAAACTCCATTTTAAATGTGCCTGTTTTTCATCTTCAGGTCACATTTGGGTGCACCTGCCTGGCCTTGGGCTATATCAGTCGGTCTTGGGTAGGGCTCATAGACACCTCCCACCTCCCATTGCAAGCATGGCCACATGCTGGAGGTAACAGAGGAGATGTTTGTGAGTCGTCCTAATGCTCCTGTAATTGCCCACTGGCCCTGATATCGCCCATATGGCGCAGGTAGGTGAGTGTTAGGGCCCACGGGCTACTTGAGAGACCTTGACGCTGGTGCCCGAGGCTTAAGACACGTCCTCCTAGTAGGATATGTCGAACTAACTCTCAATTTTTAACATCAGTGTGAGGGTTTAGTGTGACGGCAGCGTGCACCTATCTCTGGTTCTGTGTTTGTTCTGAATTCTTGCCACATCCACATAAATTTCATCTTATGTAGGATGTCCATTGTGGTACTTGTAGTCCGTTGCTGGCATCATCCATTGTATGCATTTTTGCTGGTGATTGCCATTAGCAACGGACTATAAGATGCAGGATGTGCTCCCCTACAGAAATGCACAACTGCATATGGGTATGAGCGCATCCTGCTTTCTTATCACCACATTTTTGATGGTTTATATATATATGTATGGAGGTGTATAAACTCCATTTTAAATGTGCCTGTTTTTCATCTTCAGGTCACATTTGGGTGCACCTGCCTGGCCTTGGGCTATATCAGTCGGTCTTGGGTAGGGCTCATAGACACCTCCCACCTCCCATTGCAAGCATGGCCACATGCTGGAGGTAACAGAGGAGATGTTTGTGAGTCGTCCTAATGCTCCTGTAATTGCCCACTGGCCCCTGATATCGCCCATATGGCGCAGGTAGGTGAGTGTTAGGGCCCACGGGCTACTTGAGAGACCTTGACGCTGGTGCCCGAGGCTTAAGACACGTCCTCCTAGTAGGATATGTCGAACTAACTCTCAATTTTTAACATCAGTGTGAGGGTTTAGTGTGACGGCAGCGTGCACCTATCTCTGGTTCTGTGTTTGTTCTGAATTCTTGCCACATCCACATAAATTTCATCTTATGTAGGATGTCCATTGTGGTACTTGTAGTCCGTTGCTGGCATCATCCATTGTATGCATTTTTTGCTGGTGATTGCCATTAGCAACGGACTATAAGTGCAGGATGTGCTCCCCTACAGAAATGCACAACTGCATATGGGTATGAGTGCATCCTGCTTTCTTATCACCACATTTTTTGATGATTTGTATTTTGGCAATTGAATTTCTCCCTAGAAAAAAATCTATCCTTCGACGGACAGTATTACACTTGGACAACCACAGCTGGAACACCAGATTTTGGGGATTGGTATTTTGGCAATTGAAATTCACCCCAGAAAAAATCTATCCTTTCACCGACAGTATTACATGTATCCAGACACAGCTGGAACACCAGATTTAGGGATTAGTATTTTGGCAATTGATTTTCACCCGATAAAAATCTATCCTTTGACCGACAGTATTCCACTTGGCCATTCACAGCTGGAACACCAGATTTAGGGGATTGGTAGTTTGGCAATTGTATTTCACCCCTGAAAAAATCTGTCCTTTGACGGACAGTATTACACTTGGACAGCCACAGCTGGAACACCAGATATAGGGGATTGGTAATTTGGCAATTGAAATTCACCCCAGAAAAAAATATCTATCCTTTTAAGGACAGTATTACGCTTGGACAGCCACAGCTGGAACACCAGATTTAGGGGATTGGTAATTTGGCAATTGAATTTCACCCCAGAAAAAAATCTATCCTTTGACAGAAATTATTAAACTTAGCCAGCCACAGCTAGAACCCCAGATTTTGGGGATTGGTATTTTGGCAATTGAATTTCAATGCAGAAAAAAATCTATCCTTTGACGGACAGTATTAAACTTAGCCAGCCACAGCTGGAACACCATATTTAGGGGAATGGTATTTTGGCAACTGAATTTCACCCCAGAAAATAAATCCATCCTTTGAATAACAGTATTACACTTTGCCAGCAACAGCTGAAACCATTGATTTAGGGGATTGTTATTTTGGCAATTGAATTTCTCACCACAAAAAAAATATATCCTTTGACGGACAGTATTACAAGTGGCCAGCCACATCTGGAACCCCAGATTTAGGGGATTGGTATTTTGGCACTTGAATTTCACCCCAGAAAAAAATCTGTCCTTTGACGGACAGTACTACACTTGGACAGCCACAGCTGGAACACCAGATTTAGGGGATTGATAATTTGGCAATTGAATTTCACCCCAGAAAAAAAATCTATCCTTTTAAGGACAGTATTACGCTTGGACAGCCACAGCTGGAACACCAGATTTATGGGATTGGTAAATTGGCAATTGAATTTCACCCCAGAAAAGAAATCTATCCTTTGACTAACAGTATAACACTTTGCCAGCAACAGCTGAAACCACTTATTTGGGGGATTGGTATTTTGGCAATTGAATTTCACCACAGAAAAAAATCGATCCTTTGACCGACAGTATTAAATTTATCCAGCCACAGCTGGAACACAAGATTTAGGGGATTGGTATTTTGGCAATTGAAATTCATTGCTGAAAAAAATCTATCCTTTGACGAACAGTATTAAACTTAGCCAGCCACAGCTGGAACACCATATTTAGGGGAATGGTATTTTGGCAATTGAATTTCACCCCAGAAAAAAATCCATCCTTTGACTAACAGTATTACACTTTGCCATCAACAGCTGAAACCACTGATTTAGGGGATTGGTATTTTGGCAATTGAATTTCACCCCAGAAAAAAATCTATCCTTTGACCGACAGTACTACACTTGGACAGCCTCAGCTGGAATACCAGATTTAGGGGATTAGTATTTTGGCAGTTGAATTTCACCCCAGAAAAAATTATCCTTTGATGGACATTATTAAACTTAGCCAGGCACAGCTGGAACATCAGATTTAGGGGATTGGTATTTTGTTAATTGAATTTCACCCCAGAAAAAAAAATCTATCCTTTGACAGACAGTATTAAAGTTATCCAGCGACAGCTGGAACACCAGATTTAGGGGATTGGTATTTTGGCAATTGAATTTAACCCCAGAAAAAAATCTATCCTTTGACGGACAGTGTTACACTTGGACAGCCACAGCTGGATCCCCAAATTTAGGGGATTGATATTTTGGCAATTGAATTTCACCCCAGAAAAAAATCTATCCTTTGACAGACAGTATTACACTTGAACAGCCACAGTCGGAACAGCAGATTTAGGGGTTAGGTTTTGTGGCAATTGAATTAAACCCCAGAATTAAATCTATCCTTTAACGCACAGTATTACACTTGGCCAGCAACAGCTAACACCACTGATTTAGGGGATTGGTATTTTGGCAATTGAATTTAACCCCACAAGAAAATCTATCCTTTGACGGACAGTATTAATCTTAGCCAGCCACAGCTGGAACACCAGATTCAGGGGATTGGTATCTTGGCAAAAGAATTTCACCGCAGAAAAAAATCTATCCTTTGACGGACAGTATTAATCTTAGCCAGCCACAGCTGGAACACCAGATTTAGGGGATTGGTATTTTGGCAATTGAATTTCACCCAGAAAAAATCTATCCTTTGACTGACAGTATTACACTTAGCCAGCAACATCTGGAACCCCAGATTTAGGGGATTGGTATTTTGGCAATTGAATTTCACCCCAGAAAAAAAATTCTTTCCTTTGACGGACAGTATTACACTTGGACAGCCACAGCTGGAACACCATATTTTGGGGATTGGTATTTTGGCAATTGAAATTCACCCCAGAAAAGAAATCTATCCTTTGACTAACAGTACTACACTTTGACAGCAACAGCTGAACACCACTGATTTAGGTGATTGGTATTTTGGCAAATTGAATATGACCCCAGAAAAAATCTATCCTTTCACCGACAGTATTACATGTAGCCAGACACAGCTGGAACACCAGATTTAGGGGATTGGTATTTTGGCAATTGAATTTCACCCCAGATAAAAATCTATCCTTTGACTGACAGTATTCCACTTGGCCATCCACAGCTGGAACACCAGATTTAGGGGATTGCTAGTTTGGCAATTGTATTTAACCCCAGAAAAAATCTATCCTTTGACGGACAGTATTACACTTGGACAGCCACAGCTGGAACCCCAAAGTTAGGGGATTAATTTTTGGCACTTGAATTTCACCCCAGAAAAAAATCTGTCCTTTGACGGACAGTATTACACTTGGACAGCCAAAGCTGGAACACCAGATTTAGGGGATTGATAATTTGGCAATTGAAATTCACCCCAGAAAAAAATCTATCCTTTTAAGGACAGTATTACGCTTGGACAGCCACAGCTGGAACACCAGATTTATGGGATTGGTAATTTGGCAATTGAATTTCATCCCAGAAAAGAAATCTATCCTTTGACTAACAGTATTACACTGTGCCAGCCACAGCTGAAACCACTCATTTAGTGGATTGGTATTTTGGCAATTGAATTTCACCCCAGAAAAAAATCTATCCTTTGACCGACAGTATAAAATTTATCCAGCCACAGCTGTAACATCAGATTTAGGGATTGGTATTTTGGCAATTGAAATTCACCCCAGAAAAAAATCTATCCTTTGACCGACAGTATAAAATTTATCCAGCCACAGCTGGAACATCAGATTTAGGGGATTGGTAATTTGGCAATTGAAATTCACCCCAGAAAAAAATCTATCCTTTTAAGGACAGTATTGCGCTTGGAAAGCCACAGCTGGAACACCAGATTAATGGGATTGGTAATTTGGCAATTGAATTTCACCCCAGAAAAGAAATCTATCCTTTGACTAACAGTATTACACTGTGCCAGCAACAGCTGAAACCACTCATTTAGGGGATTGGTATTTTGGCAATTGAATTTCACCCCAGAAAAAAATCTATCCTTTCAACGACAGTATTACATGTATCCAGACACAGCTGGAACACCAGATTTAGGGGATTGGTATTTTGGCAATTGAATTTCACCCCAGATAAAAATCTATGCTTTGACCGACAGTATTCCACTTGGCCATCCATAGCTGGAACACCAGATTTTGGGGATTGCTAGTTTGGCAATTGTATTTAACCCCAGAAAAAATCTATCCTTTGACGGACAGTATTACACTTGGACAGCCACAGCTGGAACCCCAAAGTTAGGGGATTCATTTTTGGCACTTGAATTTCACCCCAGAAAAAAATCTGTCCTTTGACGGACAGTATTACACTTGGACAGCCAAAGCTGGAACACCAGATTTAGGGATTGATAATTTGGCAATTGAAATTCACCCCAGAAAAAAATCTATCCTTTGAAGGACAGTATTACGCTTGGACAGTCACAGCTGGAACACCAGATTTATGGGATTGGTAATTTGGCAATTGAATTTCACCCCAGAAAAGAAATCTATCCATTGACTAACAGTATTACACTGTGCCAGCAACAGCTGAAACCACTCATTTAGGGGATTGGTATTTTGGCAATTGAATTTCACCCCAGAAAAAAATCTATCCTTTGACCGACAGTATAAAATTTATCCAGCCACAGCTGTAACATCAGATTTAGGGGATTGGTATTTTGGCAATTGAAATTCACCCCAGAAAAAAATCTATCCTTTGACCGACAGTATAAAATTTATCCAGCCACAGCTGGAACATCAGATTTAGGGGATTGGTAATTTGGCAATTGAAATTCACCCCAGAAAAAAAAACTATTCTTTTAAGGACAGTATTACGCTTGGAAAGCCACAGCTGGAACACCAGATTTATGGGATTGGTAATTTGGCAATTGAATTTCACCCCAGAAAAGAAATCTATCCTTTGACTAACAGTATTACACTGTGCCAGCAACAGCTGAAACCACTCATTTAGGGGATTGGTATTTTGGCAATTGAATTTCACCCCAGAAAAAAATCTATCCTTTGACCGACAGAATTAAATTTATCCAGACACAGCTGGAACATCAGATTTTGGGGATTGGTATTTTGGCAATTGAAATTCACCCCAGAAAAAAATCTATACTTTGACGGAAAGTATTAAACTTAGCCAGCCACAGCTAGAACCCCAGAATTAGGGGATTGGTATTTTGGCAATTAAATTTCAATGCAGAAAAAATCTATCCTTTGATGGACAGTATTACACTTGGCCAGCCACAGCTGGAACACCAGATTTAGGGGATTGGTATTTTGGCAATTGAATTTAACCCCAGAAAAAATCTATCCTTTGACGGACAGTGTTACACTTGGACAGCCACAGCTGGAACCCCAAATTTAGGGGATTGATATTTTGGCAATTGAATTATACCCCAGAAATAAAATCTATCCTTTGACTGACAGTATTAAACTTAGCCAGCCACAGATGGAACACCAGATTTAGAGGATTGGTATTTTGACAATTTAATTTTAAACTAGACATAAAATCTATCCTTTTACACACAGTATTACACTTGGCCAGCAACAGCAAAAACCACTGATTTAGGGGATTGGTATTTTGGCAATTGAATTTCACCCCAGAAAAAAATCTATCCTTTGACGGACAGTATTACACTTGACCAGCCACAGCTGGAACCCCAGATTTAGGGGATTAGTATTTTGACAATTAAATTTCACCCCAGAAAAAAATGTATCCTTTGACAGACAGTATTACACTTGGACAGCCACAGCTGAAACACCAGATTTAGGGGATCGGTATTTTGGCAATTGAATTTCACCCCAGAAATAAAATTTATCCTTTGACGCACAGTAATATACTTGGCCAGCAACAGCTAAAACCACTGATTTAGGGGATACGTATTTTGGCAATTGAATTTAACCCCAGAAAAAAATCTATTCTTTGATAGACAGTATTACATTTGGCCAGCCACAGCTGGAACCCCAGATTTAGGGGATTGGTATTTTGGCAATTGAATTTCACCCCAGAAAAAAATCCATCCTTTGACGGAAATTATTACACTTGGCCATCCACAGCTGGAACACCAGATTTAGGGGATTTGAATTTTGGCAATTGAATTTCACCCAAGAAAAAATCTATCCTTTCACTGACAGTATTACACTTCGACAGCCACAGCTGGAACACCAGATTTATGGGATTGGTATTTTGGCAACTTAATTTAACCCCACAAAAAATCTATCCCTTGACTGACAGTATTAAACTTAGCCAGCAACAGCTGGAACACCAGATTTAGATGATTGGTATTTTGGCAATTGAATTTCACCCCAGAAATAAAATCTATCCTTTGACGAACAGTATTACATAGAAACATAGAAACATAGAATGTGTCGGCAGATAAGAACCATTTGGCCCATCTAGTCTGCCCAATATGCTGAATACTATGAATAGCCCCAGGCTCTATCTTATATGAAGGATGGCCTTATGCCTATCCCATGCATGCTTAAACTTCTTCACTGTATTTGCAGCTACCACTTCTGCAGGAAGGCTATTCCATGCATCCACCACTCTCTCAGTAAAGTAATTCTTCCTGATATTACTTTTAAACCTTTTCCCTCTAATTTTAAACTATGTCCTCTTGTAGCAGTTTTTCTTCTTTTAAATATTCTCTTCTCTTTTACCGTGATGATTCCCTTTATGTATTTAAAAGTTTCTATCATATCCCCTCTGTCTCTTCTTACTTCCAAGCTATACATGTTAAGGTCCTTTAACCTTTCCTGGTAAGTTTTGTCCTGCAATCCATGTATTATTTTAGTAGCTCTTCTCTGAACTCTCTCCAAAGTTTCAATATCCTTCTGCAAATATGGTCTCCAGTACTGCACACAATACTCCAAATGAGGTCTCACTAGTGCTCTGTAGAGCAGCACGAGCACCTCCCTCTTTCTACTGTTAATGCCTCTCCCTATACACCCAAGCATTCTGCTGGCATTACCTGCTGCTCTATGAAATTGCCTGCCCACCTTTAGGTCGTCTGATATAATGACCCCTAAATCCCTTTCCTCAGATTAAACCTAACCAGCCACAGCTGGAAGAATAAATTTAGGGGATTGTTATTTTGACATTTAAATTTCACCCCAGAAATAAAATCTATGCTTTTACGCACAGTATTACTCTTGGCCAGCAACAGCTAAAACCACTGATTTAGGGAATTGGTATTTTGGCAATTGAATTTCACCCCAGAAATAAAATGTATCTTTTGACTGACAGTATTAAACTTAGCCAGCCACAGATGGTACACTACATTTAAAGGATTGGTATTTTGGCAATTGAATTGCACCCTAGACATAAAATCTATCCTTTTACACACAGTATTCCACTTGTCCAGCAACAGCTAAAAACACTGCTTTAGGGGATAGGTATTTTGGCAATTGAATTTCACCCAGAAATAAAATCTATCCTTTGACGGACAGTATTAAACTTAGCCAGCCACATCTGGAACACCAGATTTAGAGGATTGGTATTTTGGCAATTGAATTTAACCTAAAAAAAAATCTATCCTTTGACGGACGGTATTACACTTGGCCAGCCACAGCTGGAACCCCAGATTTAGGGGATTGGTATTTTGACAATTGAATTTCACCCCAGAAAAAATCTATCCTTTGACGGACAGTATTACACTTCCATAGCCACAGCTGGAACCCCAGATTTAGGGGATTGTTATTTTGGCACTTGAATTTCAGCCCTCAAAACAAATCTATCCTATGACTGACAGTATGAAAATTAGCCAGCAACAGCTGGAACACCAGATTTAGGGGATTGGTATTTTGGCAACTGAATTTAACCCTAGAAATAAAATCTATCCTTTTACGCATAGTAATATACTTGGCCAGCAACAGCTAAAACCACTGATTTAGGGGATAGGTATTTTGGCAATTTAATTTCACCCCAGAAAAAAGTCTATCCTTTGACCGACAGTATTAAACTTAGCCAGCCACAGCTGGAACACCATATTTAGGGGATTGATATTTTGGCAATTGAATTTCACCCCACAAAAAAATAGATCCTTTGACGGACAGTATTACACTTCGACAGCCACAGCTTGAACACCAGATTTAGGGGATTGGTATTTTTGCAATTGATATTCACGCCAGAAAAAAATCTATACTTTGACGGACAGTAATACACTTGGACAGCCACAGCTGGAACACCAGATTTAGGGGATTGGTATTTTTGCAATTGAATTTCACAACAGAAAAAAATCTATCCTTTGATGGACAGTATTATACTTGGGCAGCCACAGCTGGAACCCCAGATTTACGGGATTGGTATTTTGGCAATTGAATTTAACCTCAGAAAAAAATCTATCCTTTGACTGAAATTATTACACTTGGCCATCCACAAGTGGAACACCAGATTTAGGGGATTGGTATTTTGGCAATCGAATTTCACCCCAGAAAAGAAATCTATCCTTTGACTGACAGTATTACACTTCGACAGCCACAGCTGGAACACCAGATTTAGGGGATTGTTTTTTTGATAATTTAATGTTACCCCACAAAAAAAATCTATCCTTTGACGGACTGTATTAAACTTAGCCAGCCACAGCTGGAATACCAGATATAGGGGATTGGTATTTTGGCAATTGAATTTCACCCCAGATAAAAAATAAATCAGTTTACACACAGTATTATACTTGGCCAGCAACAGCTAAAACCACTGATTTAGGGGATTGGTATTTTGGCATTTGAATTTCACCCCAGAAAAAAATCTATCCTTTGATGGACAGTATTAAACTTAGCCAATCACAGGTGACACACCAGATTTAGAGGATTGGTATTTTGGCAAAAGAATTTCACCCCAGAAAAAATCTATCCTTTGAGGGACAGAATTACACTTGGCCAGCCACAGCTGGAACACCAGATTTAGGGGATTGTTATTTTGGCAATTGAATTTCACCCCAGAAAAAATCCATCCTTTGACGGACAGTATTACACTTGGACAGACACAGGTAGAACACCAGATTTAGGGGATTGGTATTTTGGAAATTTATTTTAACCCCACAAAAAATCTATCCGTTGACTGACAGTATCAAACGTAGCCAGCAACAGCTGGAACACCAGATTTAGGGATTGGTATTTTGGCAATTGAATTTCACCCCAGAAATAAAATCTATCCTTTTACTCACAGTAATATACCGGCCAGCAACAGCTAAAACCACTGATTTAGGGGATACGTATTTTGGCAATTGAATTTCACCCCAGAAATAAATCAATCCTTTGACGGAAATTATTACACTTGGCCATCCACAGCTGGAACACCAGATTTAGGGGATTGTTATTTTGGCAATTGAATTTCACCCCAGAAAAAAATCTATCCTTTGATGGACAGTGTTACACTTGGCCTGCCAAAGCTGGAAACCGAGATTTAGGGGATTGGTATTTTGGCAATTGAATTTCACCCCAGTAAAAAATCTATCCTTTGATGGACAGTATTAAACTTAGCCAGCCACAGCTGGAACACCAGATTTAGGGGATTGGCATTATGGCAATTGAATTTCACCCAAAAATAAAATCTATACTTTGACGGACAGTATTACACTTGGCCAGCCACAGTTGGAACCCCAGATTTAGGGGATTGGTATTTTGACAATTGGATTTCACCCCAGAAAAAAAACTATCCTTTTATGTACAGTAATATACTTGGCCAGCAACAGCTAAAACCACTGATTTAGGGGATACGTATTTTGGCAATTGAATTTAACCCCAGAAAAATGTCTATCCTTTGACGGAAATTATTACACTTGGCCATGCACAGCTGGAACACCAGATTTAGGGGATTGGTATTTTGGCAATTGAATTTCACCCCAGAAAAATATCTATCCTTTGATGGACAGTGTTACACTTGGCCAGCCACAGCTGGAACCCCAGTTTTAGGGGATTGGTATTTTGGCAATTGAATTTCACCCCAGAAAAAATCTATCCTTTGATAGACAGTATTAAGCTTAGCCAGCCACAGCTGGAACACCATATTTAGGGGATTGGTATTTTGACAATAGAATTTCACCCCAGAAAAAAATCTATCCTTTGACGGACAGAATTACACTTACATAGCCACAGCTGTAACACCAGATTTAGGGGATTGGTATTTTTGCAATTAATAATCACCCCAGAAAAAATCTATCCTTTGACGGACAGTATTACACTTGGACAGCCACAGCTGGAAGACCCGATTTAGGGGATTGTCATTTTGGCATTTTAATTTAATCCCACAAAAAATCTATCCTTTGACAGTATTAAACTTAGCCAGCAACAGCTGATACACCAGATTTAGGGGATTGGTATTTTGGCAATTGATATTCACCCCAGAAAAACTCCATCCTTTGACGGACAGTATTACACTTGGACAGACACAGGTAGAACACCAGATTTAGGGGATTGGTATTTTGGAAATTTATTTTAACCCCACAAAAAAATCTATCCATTGACTGACAGTATTAAACATAGCCAGCAACAGCTAGAACACCAGATTTAGGGGATTGGTATTTTGGCAATTGAATTTCACCCCATAAATAAAATCTATCCTTTTACGCACAGTAATATACCAGCCAGCAACAGCTAAAACCACTGATTTAGGGGATACGTATTTTGGCAATTGAATTTAACCCCAGAAAAAATCTATCCTTTGATAGACAGTATTACACTTGGCCAGCCACAGCAGGAACTCCAGATTTAGGCGATCGTTATTTTGGCAACTGAATTTGACCCCAGAAAAAAATCTATCCTTTGATGGAAATTATTTCACTGTGCCATCCACAGCTGGAACACCAGATTTAGGGGATTTGTATTTTGGCAATTGAATTTCACCCAAGGAAAAAATCTATCCTTTGACTGACAGGATTAAACTTAGTCAGCAACAGCTGGAACACCAGATTTAGATGATTGCCATTTTGACAATTTAATTTTAAACTAGACATAAAATCTATCCTTTTACACACAGTATTGCACTTGGCCAGCAACAGCTAAAACCACTGATTTAGGGGATTGGTATTTTGGCAATTGAATTTCACCCCAGAAATAAAATCTATCCTTTGACGGACAGTATTAAACTTAGCCAGCCACAGATGGAACACCAGATTTAGAGGATTGGTATTTTGACAATTTAATTTTAAACTAGACATAAAATCTATCCTTTTACACACAGTATTACACTTGGCCAGCAACAGCTAAAACCACTGATTTAGGGGATTGGTATTTTGGCAATTGAATTTCACCCCAGAAATAAAAATCTATCCTTTGACGGACAGTATTACACTTGACCAGCCACAGCTGGAACCCCAGATTTAGGGGATTAGTAATTTGACAATTAAATTTCACCCCAGAAAATTTTTATCCTTTGACGGACAGTATTACACTTCCACAGCCACAGCTGGAACACCAGATTTAGGGATTGGTATTTTGGCAATTGAATTTCACCCCAGAAAAAAATGTATCCCTTGACAGACAGTATTACACTTGGACAGCCACAGCTGGAACACCCGATTTAGGGGATTGGTATTTTGGCAATTTAATTTAACCCCACCAAAAAATCTATCCTTTAACTGACAGTATTAAACTTAGCCAGCAACAGCTGAAACACCAGATTTAGGGGATCGGTATTTTGGCAATTGAATTTCACCCCAGAAATAAAATTTATCCTTTGACGCACAGTAATATACTTGGCCAGCAACAGCTAAAACCACTGATTTAGGGGATACGTATTTTGGCAATTGAATTTAACCCCAGAAAAAAATCTATTCTTTGATAGACAGTATTACATTTGGCCAGCCACAGCTGGAACCCCAGATTTAGGGGATTGGTATTTTGGCAATTGAATTTCACCCCAGAAAAAATCCATCCTTT